>CM040243.1:195135995-195655024 GCA_022545495.1 Chrysanthemum lavandulifolium | reverse complement strand
TTGTCAATCTTAAGTTACAATTAATATCGAATAAAACTTTTAAGAATTTTTGTTGTGTTAATGTTACATTAGCTATATTCATTTAATAAAAATGTTAATAAGAATGGAAATATCTTAATATCATATTAGAAATCTTGATTAAAATTAATATCGAATAAGTATGTTAAGAAAAAATTAATTATGTTAATATCGAATAGCTATATTCGGTTTGAATTATATCGAATAGCAATATTCTTAATATCGATTATCTATCATCGGATATCCCTAATATCGGACTAACTATCATAAAAAATTCTTAAATTGAAATTAAGAAACTTACCTTCGTTCGATTCGCAAATCTTAAACTTGATGAAATCATTGTTTTAGATTTTTTTTTTTTTTTTTTTTTTTAGTTTATGTTTTATATGTTTTGTTATTCGGATCTACGATATTATAATAGTATAGATTAATTACGAAAATGCCACGCGCTTTTTTAACGTAGATCGATGGATACTTGATCGTGCGGCTGATATTCATACGTACCATCCGTACTTAAAAGCTGGAACGCATCTGATCCCTTCCCTATATATATATTTGAATATTAATAATTATACTCTTTAAAGTTCCCTACATGATTTATTGAATATTTATTTTTACTTTGTCTTTATAAGTAATCTTTTACTTGTATCATGCATCTATGTGGGACAAATTTAACAAACATTATTTTTTAGAACTAAATTTTCTTAGTATAATGTAAGTTATTTTAAAATTCGCTATAGTGTTATTATTTAATGATAACTTATGACTACGGGCTATTATCAACTACTTTTTCCTCGTACCTTTACAATATACATACTACCAACTCATTATTGTCACAACATCACGTGGATAATCTACAATTTATATATATGAGAAATTTTGTTATTGCATAACAGTATTCAAAACTAAAATTGCCTTCGTCCGTATATGTATTGTATTGTAAAATATAAAACTGAAAAAAAATCGCTGAATATTTTAATTGTATGGCGCCCGTCACTGCAATGCGCGGATACCCCGCTAGTTTATATTAATGTTATTACGCATTAGCTTGTTTCGAACAAAAGGTGTAACCGAGTTCACCTAACATCGTTATCTGTAAGAGTTTAAGTGTTAGGAGATGAGCCACTAAGTCGAGTCTCGCAAAACAAAACAAAAAAAAATCGAATTTTTATTTTAGTACGAAATCGTGAGTTTTAAAGGTTGTTATGTATATTTTTGTAAAAAGGTTGTAAAGGTTCTTATGTGTATATGTACCTACTCTTTTCATATATAAAAGTATATTTCTCGAATGGTATTGTTTTCTATATTTTGATGTATGATTCGTATTTTTCGATTGTACGAGTTTTTATATATTTTTTGAGCTTTTAAATATCTTTTGATACTCTAACGTTTGGATCATTTACGAAAATATAAGCAACATCCGTAAATAAATTGGTAGCATCGCCCGGCCAACATATTCCTCGTTCAAAAACATTGTTGAAACTGATAGTTTCGAAATAGTGACGAAACCGAGATGGGTCCGGGACACCCATGTATTTTTACGGCTTGTATTTTGCCATGCATCTTTCTAGTATAATGTCTGGTAATCTCAGAAAACAAAACACGCAGTGACTTTCTAAGAGTTCAATTATTGTTGTTTCGTGAGTTGTTTATTTCATACTTAGCTACATGTCATTTTATCGACTTGCATGCTGATCATGCTACTTATGCAGTTTTTAGGGTCATTTGACCATGACTATCTGCACTTCTGCAATGCTACTTATTTTACCGACTTTCATGTTGATCATGCTACTTATGCAGTTTAGGGTCATATGACCATTAGTATTTGCAGTCCTGCTTATTTCACAAGGTGTTTGTGATGACTCATTCAGACATGGCATATTACTCCTTTTTTTACATCAGTTATCAATTACACTACTTTGGCGGCTAACTAGCCTTTTGGACATTACATAGCTTTTATCGTCTTTTCACTTCAAAAGACAGACTTTATAATATTACTTCAAACATCAACAATCTGGTAACAACTTCTTAATCTTAAGTGTATAACAATAAGCAATATTGTAATCAATTCTATTAATAATGCTAGAGCTAGTATAAATCATGCAGGTTGTTTTACCTGATGTTTACAGTTGTTCGATACATTACTTCTTAGAGTATTTGAAACTATGCTGTGTTATAATTACTCTTTGTTATATTTGAGCTTAGTCGATATGGAGGGGTCTCAAAGAAATTCAACGCCGCTTAAGATGTTGTACTTCAAAGATTTTTCGAGGCTAAAAGTTGTAGACTCTTTACAATATGTATGAATCCAAAATGAAATACCTAATAGATGTTCTGTACTTCAATGGTTTTCCTGTTTGACCAAACAAGGAAAGTCTGACAGCCTAACCTACACCCAGATCGACCAAAACCTTCCTTATTGGGTACCCAATCCAAACACATTTTGCAGCTCTGTCCATTGAAATCCCTACAGTCATAGAGCTTCCTAAACAAACAGCTTCAAGATGATCCAATAAAAAAGAAACTGTAGGCTGTGTCAATCACATGACTTTAGTAACAATGCTGCTTTTGGACCAAATCCATTTTCTAATTCTCTTTGCAACAATATTATTTGGTTTACTTACCATTGTGGCAGATGCTTAGTAAGTGATGGATTGCAGTAATCTTAAAAAGATTGATGTCTACTGCTTAACACCAAAAGAGAAGGGGAAAAAAAAAAAAAAAACCCTTCCTAGCATCAACGGAACAAGATGAAGCTGACAGTTGGAAATTGGCAATAAGTCAATCCAAATTTAGCAATCTCGACAATGATGCAAACAAATAAAGGGAAATGATGCAGCAGGAAAACTGTATAAAGTTCATGGGAACTATCATGAATCGAAATGCTAAGTACTCCATATTTTAATATAAAAATGGTACTCCAGTAATTGATAAAATTAAGCTTTAACTTGCATGGAAAAAATTACAGAAGTCCACCAAAATCAAATTTACCATGGAATCATAGTTACTGCCATCATCTTTCATTTCTTTTTCCATTTTCCAGACAGGTCCCAAAAATTACATACTTATGATGCACTACATATTGAAAACCCGTCCACCAAGGATTAAATTACCTCGGAATGTTTAAGGAAGCATTGTACAGTGCACGACTAGTCCAGTTTTAACGCGGCTCCATACATGCTTTTATCAAGACGTCTATATCCATTTATGCAAAGATTATGACACTCCAATAGTTCCACTGTTCCAGTACTATTCTGCACCAAAATCATAATATGCCATTAGTGCACCGAGACAGCGATACATAATCTGTTTGAGTAGTAACATGCAAAAGGCCCAACATAAAATATGCCTTACATCACTTCTTTATGTTTCAGAAGGCATACATGATAGTTTGCATCTATTCATTGACCATTATGCAAGAGCATCTTAATAAATGCCATATCCCTCTTTTCATATTCTGTTTTGTATGGTACATTATTGCTATACATGAGAATATGATAGCTAATCTGATCCAATAGATAAGAACTAAAAAGTAAAAACATTCAGTAAGGAGCTATGTAAAAAAAAGTTAATTTAATAAAAGATCTTGCATAAGATAATAACAAAGTAATACACAAGCAGATACCGTGTAGCACTTAACCCTGTATGTGAACTGTAGGACAATACTAAGATTCTTCCCCGTCCTGTGTAGTCAATTTCGGTGGTATACCACTGGTATACCAGTGGTATTTCGGATTTCGGATGTTCCAAAAAATTTCGCTCCAAATTTCGTTTCCGAAATATTTGGCGAAATTGACCGAAAAGTTGACTTGCAAATTTCGGTGGGATTAGTGGTTTTACCAGTCCATTTTTTTGGCCCAAACTTAAAAAAACCACAACCCAATAAAACCCACTTATTATACAATAAACCCACTTATTAATACAAGAAACCTAATTCTCGTTTCAAGAAATCAAACAGCCGATCTTTTCTTCTCTTCTAGTCTTCTGTAAAGATGGATGGTGACAATGGTCCAACAACTCCATCCTCTCATGCTTCTGTAAATCCCTCAAACACAAATACAACGTCGTCTGATGTGGCCTCAAGATGTGTAAATAAAGATATGGCATGAGAATGGGCAGATCAGAGAGATCCCTTGAAAAAAGCAAACGCTTGGTGCAAATTATGTAATAAGAAGATAAGCTTCAAGAGTACCAACTGAAGATGAGCTTCAAGAGTTTGTTGATGGGGAAAATGGTCTTCTTTGGTCTGTTGCGCGGGAGGCAATGGGAGGAAATGAAGATGTTGGGCGGGGTCTTAGGAGCAAAAGAGAGCGCTACAGAGATGATGATGAAGATATTGCCATAGCTGATGTAGATGGCTTGATTGATGTGGATTCGGAGGAAGATTTTCAAGACTTGTGATTTGATTATTTATGTTGTATCTTGCACTCTTAATAGCTATATAAGACTTATGTTTAAATAATAAAATTACCGAAATACCACCGAAATTCCAAAAATTTCGTATCTCGGTCCTTGACCGAAACACATAAATTTCGGTCATTAACTACATAGTCCCCGTCTCCATACTTTGTCAAGTGATTTTGAGTCCAACAGGTGCACAGAGAGTCAAAGACAGGGCATATGCCCTCTGCTAGCCTTGCAAAAGGTGACTGATTATAGCCTACTGGACTAAATTCTAAACAGATCCAGGGACTATTCTATGGTTAATAATTCAATATTTACAAATGTATCAAAATTCTAAGTTATTACAGAAAAAGAAAAGAATCTTTTTAACAACATATATTTGCAAAGAACACATATATAACTTATATAAGAAACTACCTCAGGTTAGTTTTTCGAGAGAAAAACTATAAGAAAATACAACTTTACATTTACATTACACATAAAGATAACTGAACACATGAAAATGATTATATTGTATACGTAACAGAGAATTGCATATGTATTACATGGAAAAAACAGTATAGGAAGATAATAATAGAGGTAATAGTAATACCACGGTAGTTAATGGCGAAAGCGACCTCAAAGCGACATGCCTTTCCCTAAAGCAAGAAATGACAAAAGCGAGCGCTTCAGTACTTTTTACCCTTTGTGCATATAATACTGTAATACTAATTCAAACCAACTCAATACCTCCGTAGATTGCAGAATCCTGAAACTCTGGTACTTGGATATCTTTGAATTCCATATTGATGGGCAACAGCATCATATTTGAGTTTCATCTGCTCCAGATGGAAGTATGGAACTAAAATGACATCATCAATCTGCTAGACTAACGAAGCAATGTGACTGGAAGCAGGTGGAATCTTAAATTGGCCAACGTCATTCTTCAACCACACTCGAATCTTCCATAACTCCAGCTCTAAAACAGACAATTTCTTGGGTCAAGAAGTAATAGGATTGTTATAAAGATGCACATCTATATCAGGAACAAATCCGCGTTCCAACATTTTCTCTCTAACAATATCATATGTTATATGATTAGGTATCAGACCCTTCTCCAACATCATATTAAGAAATTCATTAGCTTCTTTCAGCTTACCCTTTTCACAAAACGCCTTAATCAACACATTATATGTCGCAACATTAGGCCGTCTCCCTTCCTTCTCCATTCTTGTCATTACATTTAAAGCAGCCCTGAGGTTTCCTACCGCGCAATAACCATCCATCAAAGTATTATATGTTAACTGTATTGGAATCAAACCCACACGCGACATCTCGTTTAGAAGCTTAACAGCCTCCCGTGACTCCCCTTTTTTACAAAGTGCACCTATACGTATATTATAAGTTACAAGATCAGGTTTCAAACCTTTCTCCTTCATATCATCCACAAGCTTATTAGCTTTCTCTATATACCCTTCTCTACTGTATCCAAATATTAAGGAATTATAAGTTGAAACATTAGGACTAACTGTAGCATCTAACATCGACTTATGTAATCTAGGTGGTTCTTCCACATCTCCAGCTCGGAAATGTGCATTAATTAAAGTATTATATGTAAATACATTAGGAACCAGCCCTTGTTTAACCATATCATCAAACAACTCTTTACATTCATTCAACATTTTCTTCTTGGAATACCCATTCATCAAAGCATTATAAGTCACAAGACTCGGTTTAACACCATTTTCCACCATTTTATCACGCAAAACAAGCGCTTCATCGACCTTCCCCAAACAACAAAGCCCATTAATCAAACAATTAAAAGTACGCACATCTGGTTTCAACCCACTACCTTCCATTTCCTTAAACAGCTTCATACCAGCGTAAACATTCTCATCTTTACAATAACCATCTATAACCGCATTATACGTTATCTCATTAGGCAAAATCTTCTTTTCCACCATTTCCTTCATAAGCGCATCCGCTTTATACATTTTCCCAGATCCACCTTTCTTACAATACCCATCAATAAGAGTATTATCGTCACAACCGATGGCAAAATCCCCTAACCAACATATCCTCAAAACATCTTCCGCCTTACGCAACCTCCCAGCCTTACACAACCCATTAATCACCATATTAAACGTCATCAAATTAACCTCACCCGTCTCTTCACCATCTCCCTATAAACAAACTCCATGCGTCCAAACTTCTCCTCCTTCACCAACAAACCAATCAACCGATTACACGCCACACAGACAACCTCAACCCGTAATCACCCGCCTTATCAAAAAACTCAAACCCAAACTCCACCTCCCCTTTCTTCACACACCCAATCATCAACATATCAACAATAATCGAATTCGCACACACATTATCACAAACACTCCCCAACGCCCTCAGTATCGCACTACAAGAATATCTACCAATCACATTCCTACACATTTCATCATCCAACAAACCTCTAATCTTATTAAACTTACCAGCATTAGCCAACACATAAAACAATCTACAATAATGTTCAAGTGAATGGGGTACCTTAAAACGTGTCTGAGACCATTTAAAGTAAGGATATACGACGTCGTAAGAAGCGTTTTTTTTCGAGGCGAAAAGATGAGATAAAAAGATGCTGGGGTTTGTTGACTTAGTTAAGGATTCTAGAAGTGCCCATTGTTGTGTTTTGATTAAATTTGAGGATGTGGGTATGTCTAGTTTTGTGGTGTGGAGATGATTAGTGGGTGGTTGTGATGTGTAGGATTGATAAAAGTGAGTTTGAGGTGTTTGGGTTTGGGGTGTCGGATACGATTAAGGGGGAACATCTTTTGAGAAGTGGTGGCGACGATGCCGGAAATGGAGGAGAGGGAACTTGGGCGGTCTATTGACGGCAAACGTAAAATCATTGGGGCTGTCAAGAAGAACCGGACCCTGATTAAACTTGAAAGGAGGTGTTTGGGAGCGAGTTTAAAATCAGCGGCTGAGCATCGGTTAGACCGGACCGGTCAGACAAAAATTGAACCGGACCGAGACCGAATTAGATTTGTGACCAGTGTTAAAAGGCGGCACAGGGGCGCGTTAAACGTCAGCCGGCGGCGGCGGCGCCGGCGCAAAAGAAATGGACCGGCGCGGTCAGGCGTCTTGTGAAAGGCGTGGGATAAGGCGAAAGGCGTGAAAAGGCGCATTGATATAAGGCGATGGCGCCATTTTTAAAGCATTTAGTGGATTCTGGATTTGGGCTTGAATTTCAGTATTTAAATTTATTTCCTTCTTGGCGCCGTAATTTCAAAACTTAATTCCTCTTGGGCGTCGTATTTTGGCTGGCTATTTGGGATTTGAGCTTTAGTATTTTGAAATTGCTCTTAAAAATGATAAAATTTATAAAATTCTCATTGCCGCATTATGCACGCCTTAAAAGCATGAAAGGCCCATGAAAGCTCGTAGGCTTGAGGTGTGCTATCTTGCCACGCCCACGCTGCGTTTAGAACATTGATGTAAAGGGATTTATATGAGCATCCCTAAACTTGAGTTTTTATTTCACTAACAATAATTGACCCCGAATTGAAAAGATCAAAACACTTGGAGTAATTAATTACATGGATAAAGGGAATTTGAATTTAACGTTCCTTCCCGTTACTCCATAAAATACTACTTTAACCCATGATCCCAATCGTCCCAAAACTGTGTACAAAAGCTATGACTCGACTTAGCAACCATGCAAGTAACTAGATAATTGAACTAAGGGTTAAACAATAGTTACAATAATGCACTAAAGATGAGCACATACAAGGTAGGCTAAGGCGATTTGGGTGTATCATTTGGGGGTGGATTGTAAAAATGCTCTTCATTGACATTCCGGAACCGGAACATCACGAGAACCGTGAAGATAGGCTCTGAGGGGTTAACTAGGGTATCGTGTACTAAAGATGAGTACGTCGCAAGGGTGTGGGGAAAATTACTCAACCGATGTGGTTGAAGTAATTAATTTACAGGTTTAAAACAAGGGTTATCCTAATGCCTCTTATCATTTAGTTAATCCTTGCTACACGAATGTAGTTGATGAGTGTCCAAATACTCATCATTTTTGTACAATATAAACTGCAAAATCATCTGAAAACACTCAGAAACGCATCAAAATGATAAAAATATCACAAATCGGTGTTTTATGTGTTTTAAATGCAAAAATATCAAAATCGGATGAAAACGTATCAAATTTGCAAAATTGCGTTTTAGTCCCCAAGTTTCAAAATTGTCAAAAATAGTCCACGAGTCAAAATTTCAAAGAAAAGTCATCAAAGGTCCTTTTAAAATCAAAAGTTGTCAAATTTAGTCCTTTGGTGAAAAATATGAAAAGTTTTGAGAAAATTACAAATTGGTCCTTTAAGTTTCAAAATTGGCGAAATTAGTCCACGGAAAATGGCAAAATGTCAACTTTAGCCCTTATACTTTTGGAACTTGTCATTTTAGTCCTTTGAGCAACTTTATGAAAATATGGCGCTTTGGTCCTCAAGTTTGGAAAATTACACAAAGGTCCTATGTACTAAACTAAGCCTTAAACCATTTTGACCTTACCCTATCCTTTCGGACCCCTGTCACCTAGCCTTTTGAACCCCCTTTATTATATTATCCGGTCAAATCCATCAACAAGACCCACTTGGCGCCTTAAAGCTGCTACCACTGTTCATCTCTCTCCCCATTGTAACCTCAAAACCGGTCTTGGTTTTCCTCCTTTCAACCCCTCCTCACCTATCCATTCCCTTTGTCCCTCCTCCTCTACATACACCCAAAACCCAT
This sequence comes from Chrysanthemum lavandulifolium, assembly GCA_022545495.1. Lineage (NCBI taxonomy): Eukaryota > Viridiplantae > Streptophyta > Magnoliopsida > Asterales > Asteraceae > Chrysanthemum > Chrysanthemum lavandulifolium. The sequence continues at coordinate 195,645,835 of CM040243.1, read as the reverse complement.
TAATTACTTGATACCAACTCAAAACTGCTCAAGATGACTTTGGCGCCAAAAATGACATATGGCATTTGAGAGTGATCCAATGGCTGGGAGATGGTGGGATTTGTTCAGACTGGAGAGAGAAACAATTTGGAGTATAAAAGAAAAGAGATGGAAGCAGTTTCGGGTGGTAGCTAGTTTTCATTTTTTTTCTTTAATGTCGTTTTTATTTAAAATGTCTTAGTTTTAGTTTCAATGTTGTAATTTCAGTTAATTTGTATTTCTTTTAAGTTAAAATAACATTGTGTGGTACTTTTGAGTTTCAATTACAAAGTTTCATCAAATCTCAAGTTTATTGTTCATTGTTTCAATTTGCGGTTTCAAAACTTTATGTTCAATCTTTTCATAAGCTCATGTTGTAGTCAAATAAGCTCATTTAAGTTTATTAGAGCCTTTGGTATGCTTTTGAATCAGTTTCAAACAATTTTAAATGATGGTCAACAAAAGTCAACAGGAGCTCAATTTGGCAATGGTGATGAAAAAGGGTGTTGCAGGCTTGGATATGGGTTGAAATAGTATACTTTAGCTTAGGTTTGGGTTTGGTTTTGGTTTGCACTTAAGCTGGATCCATGTAAGTAACTGTCTCACATTTTCCATTTCAAGTCATATTGCAATTTTAGCTTGAATCTGTTTCAGTGGTCATCTCTAGTTCTAATGTGTTAATTTAGCTATACTTAGGTCATGTAAGTCTAGTTTGATCATTGGTTCAAGTTTGATCACTAGTTAACTTGATTTTAGTTCAACACGTAGGATTCTAGGGTGTTTGGCACCGCTGCTCTTTCTGCATTAGAGGCCTCATCTATGGTTAGGACTTGTTGTTTCATGTTTGCCTAGTTATTTTAGACTCATTTGAGTCTTAGTTTGTGCCGCAATTAGCTCAAAGTCAAAAATCCATTTAAGTGATCCTCAGCGGTTCCTTGTTGGAATTTTAACATATCAAAAGCTTGTTTTGTGTTAAAACTCATAGAGCTAGTATGCTTTAGTTTCATTTCATAATTATACATCATTCTTAGTTCTAAATTCAAGATCAAAGTTCCTTAAAGTCAACTTTCATTGTTTTCATCAAAAGTCAAATGTTGCGATTTTCGGTTTGAGCCAAATGGAAAGATTTTTAATGGACTCATTTCTTGGTCAAATCAAGTGATTCTTGTTGTTTTTAAAAGCCCTACTGCTCTAGTTTCTTTTTGTTATTTTTGCATATTTTTGTCATTTTTCTTTAAGCTTCAAATAAGCTCCTCTTTTAAGCCAATGTTGCCCTGCTCACTGTCTAAACTCAGCATAAGCTGAGTTTTTCTCAGCTTTTGCATAGCTTGCACAGGGTTCACAAGAGCTTGGCTAGGGATGGTTTTTGGTATACATACTCTCAACCAGGTCTAGAACAGATTCCAATTGGTCTTTTTCAGTTTAGAGCTTATTTGTAGCTTATGCTATAGCTTAAAGTTAGCCCCCAGATAACTGTTTTGGCTTATTATCTCATATCATCAAATCTTTGCATCTAGCTAGCCAGAGGTTATTGCTTATTAAAACTAGTTCCATTTCTGTTATTATAGCTTATTAGAGCTTCTGTTTTGGGTTGGTAACTTTTGGACTTCATTTGCTTATTGGAAGTGCTTATTTCTTAAGCTTTTCCACATCAGATCCTTAATCTTCCATACAAGCCCATGCTTTTCTAATTTTCCTAGCTTCCTAATATTGTTTTAGACTTTTCCTGAAATTTTCATATTTTTCTAAGGTGTTTTGCTATTTTTCTTTATTTAAATTAGTTTTAAGTATTTTTAAATAGCTTTTAATACAAAAATTAAGAAAAGGTTCAAAAAATAATTTTCATTTTTCTTAAGTTTAGATAAATGTAAAAAGCTTAAAAGTATTTTTCCTATTTTTCTCCTTTTATTTGGTATTTTTAATAATTTAAATTAGTTTTAAATAGTTTTAAATTAATAATAAATACATAAAAGCCTAAAAATATATTTTCAGTTTTAAAATTAGTTTTATCATATTTTAGATTTTCTAAGTCTTAACTTTATTTTTCTAGTCTTATTTCATATTTTCTTTCATTTTGAGTATTATTAAATAGTTTAAATTAGTTTTAATTAATAATAATTAATTAAATAGTTGTAAAAATAATTTTCTTTTTCTATAAATTTTCTTTCATCATTAGGTTTGTAAAATGTATTTTCATATTTTTAGGATCTATATTGTATAAGTTTCACTTTTTATTTTGTGCGTTTACGTTATTTTTAATTTAAGCGTAAGTTTTTAGTTTTAAGTTTTAAACGTTCATCACTTTAAATATAGTGATAGCGTTTATTTAATAGATTTTATCTTTTAATTTTCTTAATTTGCATTTAAGTCGCTTTTATTTTATAATCTTTTCGGTAGTATAATATTGATCTAATCCTTTCCGATCACTATCATTAGTGATCATTCTATCATCGATCATGTGTTTAACACACCATTGAGTCTCCTTGGGACTTAACGACCCGGAATCCCTATATTCTCTCGATCTTCATTGATTTCGTGTTCAAGCGGTTTTAAGTCGGTTCTGATCCGCCATTGCAGTGGCGGGCTTGTGTGATTCAAAATTTGGCACGCATCAAATTTTGGCGCCACGGGAGGCTTTAGCGTGTGTTTAGCCTTTTCGGATCCATTCTTGTGCATACCCCATCTTTTGTAAAAGTTTTTGTAAAGTTTTCAAAATCCAAAGTTCATTAACACTTTTCCTAAAGTGTTAAAAACGCAAAAATATTTTCATTCTTTGTTTTTATCATCATGTTTTCAAAACACCAAAAATATTCCTCTTTACCCTCTTACCTTTTTGATTCTTCATTTCTTACCCTCGATAACCTTTGATTCTTTCTATGTCTTATCCTCACCCTCTTGGTTGTCAATGGTGTGGTGGTCCTTATAATGGTGGCAATTGCCCCGGTTGTTGCATGGTGGAATCGGGAAGCGGGTGCATCTATAACCAAGATCCCTATTTCTACCATAACACAACCGATTTATTCCATCGGCTACCACACTGTGAGACTCGGCAGATTTCTTGTTGTGAGTATTGTGGTGGTTCTCACTCCGATTCGATTGTCAATCGGGAAACACGCTTGTCTATGAGCGGGTTCACGATAACAATTATGACTACAACACATACCACTCACGGCCACATCGGTTTCTTGTTGTGAGTATTGTGGAGGCCCTAACTCTAGTTCGGATTGTCAAACAAGGAACCCAATTCCTTGTAACAATTACGAATCTTCGTATAATGACCAAACTCCACGGTACCAAATGATTCAAGCGACTCCTCTTGAAACTACGACGGATCTTCTCGAAGACTCGGGTTATTAAAAGAACTTAAGGAGAGTCGGCTATGTCATCCCATAATCCAAATGAGAAATCAATGGAAGTTTTGTTAGCGAAGAGCGGGTCGCTAAATTAGATTCCCAAATTGCGTTTGAAAAATCATTGGGAATCAATTGCAATAGAAAAAGCGGCCAAATCTAGCTCTCGATTCCGTTTCATTCGATGACGATGATGATGAAGATATCCTTGATATCTTACAATTTTATAACGGTTCATCAAGTTCATCGGTTGAGACTCCTTCCATGATCCATCGGGAGAAAAGACTATGATGGAATTACTAGCGAAGAACAAATGTTAAGTATTAAACATATGTATGCTAGTCCATCTAATCTCCTCGATCTATTGTTATCACACGATATTCCCACTCACTCTCTAAACATGGGGATGAGCTTCTTAGCACTATTCCGAAATGGAATCGTCTAGTGTTGAGGACCTTATCCCAATCCCGAGAGAGTCACAGGAATTTCGATCATCGTGTGATATCCCTTTCCTCTTGAGTGTTCTCGAGATCATTTTGAAACTTTCTCGATCTTAGCGACGATTGTGCTTCCTATGGAAACATTGAGTGCGTTGAGGCATCACTTCCACAATCGATCTTCGATTCCCTTCTTGAGGAGTTCTCGGTGAACTCACTCACATCAATCCACTCTTTGATTTCGAGCCGATCCGGGAGGCGAAAGTCTCATTGATAATGGTCATTCACTCACTTCTTATCCCAACAATCCAAATGAGAATGTTGATCACTTAGTCCCGAAACATTCAAAGCTACTTTCACTAATCCTCTATTTGAATTCAACTCGAATTCACTTCAATTCTCGAGAATCCACTCTTTGATACTCGGATCGAGGATAGTGATGAGCCCACAATGGAACAAGAGTTCACAAATTCACATCATGTGAATGATTCTCTTCATGAGGAGTTCTCCGGTGAACTCTCTCATATCATATCTCCGCGGAGTATGATTGCGTGGATGGCAAAAATCATGATCGGGGAGAGAATATCAATTTGCATAGTTATGACAAATCTTCCCACCCTCCCACCGAGATGCCTTCCAAACCAAAGAGCTCAACCGATAAAATCCAAATAAGTGCTCGCACTTGATCCCGAGGAAGAAGATCTAGTCATGATTGTTATCATGATTTTCTTTCTTTTCTTCACCTACTCGGTGACTTCTCTCTTCTTCACTCCTTTGGGAGTGAGGACACTATCTTTGACCCGGCATTTTCATGTACCATCCGTGAGCCGGTGTGTCCTCTTTCTCTATATCTCATCGGTGTGGAACTTTCGCGTGCTTCAAATGTTTGTCCAAACATCTTGAATGAAAGTCCGATGGAGATTGTATCTTCCACTTGCTTCCCATGAACCAATGAATGCGGGTCGAGTCAAGCTAGCGACTGAAATCAAAAACGAGAGCACACACCATATGGGTTTTCACCCATATTTCGACTTCTTACCCCTTTCTACCACCTAAGTGTGGGGTGATGCCCACATGTTATGTTATAAAAAAAAAAAAAAAAAAAAAAAACTTTCTAAATAATGGCGTAGTATTTCCCTTTTACGTTCTTTGTTTCGGCATAACCGCGGTACTTTGAATATTGAGGGCAATATTCATTTCTAAGTGTGGGGAATTCTCACGAATTTCATATATATTATCTACCCAATTCCCGTTTTGGCCAAAAATTTTTTTGGAGTAAGTGTTCTACACTTTCTCATTTGGTTATCGATCCGCCATGTTTGATAAGACAAAGGATTGGCTAATCCAGAGCAAACGGCTCTTGGTAAAGATTTCTCAAATCCGTTTACATGGCTTGCAATTTGCCCAAAATTGTATGGTATTCACTCACCATATCCTAAAAAGTGAAGAGTTGGCTAGCCCGCAAGATTATGGCTTGTGGTAAAGGCGATGGAAAATCCATAATTGGTATTGACTCACCAAAGATAATTCGATAATTTATCTAAGAGTTGGCTAGTCCGGAAGGGTGCGGCACGGTAAAGACAAAATCAAATCCGTTGAAAGTCGGTGGTTTGCTCAAAATCACATGGTTATCGGTGTGCCATGGTTCTTACTTGAATCGAAACATTTGGCTACTCGAAGTAATGGCTTTTGGTAAAGAGATTAAAATCCATTATGTTTTCTCAAATCATTGCTAGGGACTAGCAATATCTCGATGTGGGGATTGATGAGTGTCCAAATACTCATCATTTTGTACAATATAAAGCGCAAAATCATCGAAAACACTCGAAACGCATCAAAATGATCAAAATATCACAAATCGTGTTTTATGTGTTTTAAATGCAAAATATCAAAATCGGATGAAAACGTATCAAATTTGCAAAATTGCGGTTTAGTCCCCAGTTTCAAAATTGTCAAAAATAGTCCACGAGTCAAAATTTCAAAAGAAAAGTCATCAAAGGTCCTTTTAAAATCAAAAGTTGTCAAATTTAGTCCTTTGGTGAAAAATATGAAAAGTTTTGAGAAAATTACAAATTGGTCCTTTAAGTTTCAAAATTGGCGGAATTAGTCCCTGGAAAATGGCAAAATGTCAACTTTAGCCCTTATACTTTTGGAACTTGTCATTTTTAGTCCTTTGAGCAACTTTATGAAAATATGGCGGTTTGGTCCTCAAGTTTGGAAAATTACACAAAAGGTCCTATGTACTAAACTAAGCCTTAAACCATTTTGACCCTACCCATTTTGGACCCCGTCACCTAGCCTTTTGAACCCCCCTTTATTATATTATCCGGTCAAATCAGGTCAACAAGACCCACTTGGCGCCTAAACTGCTACCACTGTAGCATCTCTCTCTTCCATTGTAACCTCAAAACCGGTCTTGGTTTTCCTCCTTTCAACCCCTCCTCACCTATCCATTCCCTTTGTCCCTCCTCCTCTACATACACCCAAAACCCATTAATTACTTGATACCAACTCAAAGCGCTTAAGATGACTTTGGCGCCAAAAATGACATATGGCATTTGAGAGTGATCAATGGTGGGAGATGGTGGGATTTGTTCGAGCCGGAGAGAAACAATTTGGAGTATAAAAGAAAGAGATGGAAGCGGTTTGGTGGTAGCTAGTTTTCATTTTTTTCTTTAATGTCGTTTTATTTAAAATGTCTTAGTTTTAGTTTCAATGTTGTAATTTCGAGCTTAATTTGTATTTCTTTTAAGTTAAAATAACATTGTGTGGTACTTTTGAGTTTCAATTACAAAGTTTCATCAAATCTCAAGTTTATTGTTCTTTGTTTCAATTTGCGGTTTCAAAACTTTATGTTCAATCTTTTCATAAGCTCATGTTGTAGTCAAATAAGCTCATTTAAGTTTATTAGAGCCTTTGGTATGCTTTTGAATCGGTTTCAAACAATTTTAAATGATGGTCAACAAAAGTCACATGGAGCTCAATTTGGCAATGGTGATGAAAAGGGTGTTGCGAGCTTGGATATGGGTTGAAATAGTATAGTTTAGCTTAGGTTTGGGTTTGGTTTTGGTTTGCACTTAATTTGGATCCATGTAAGTAAGCGTCTCACATTTTCCATTTCAAGTCATATTGCAATTTTAGCTTGAATCTGTTTGAGTGGTCATCTCTAGTTCTAATGTGTTAATTTAGCTATACTTAGGTCATGTAAGTCTAGTTTGATCATTGGTTCAAGTTTGATCACTAGTTAACTTGATTTTTAGTTCAACACAGTAGGATTCTAGGGTGTTTGGCACTGCTGCTCTTTCTGCATTAGAGGCCTCATCTATGGTTAGGACTTGTTGTTTCATGTTTGCCTAGTTATTTTAGACTCATTTGAGTCTTAGTTTGTGCCTGCAATTAGCTCAAAGTCAAAAATCCATTTAAGTGATCCTCAACAGTTCACTGTTGGAATTTTAGCATATCAAAAGCTTGTTTTGTGTTAAAAACTCATAGAGCTAGTATGCTTTAGTTTCATTTCATAATTATACATCATTCTTAGTTCTAAATTCAAGATCAAAGTTCCTTAAAGTCAACTTTCATTGTTTTCATCAAAAGTCAAATGTTGCAATTTTCAGTTTTGAGCCAAATGGAAAGATTTTTAATGGACTCATTTCTTGGTCAAATCAAGTGATTCTTGTTGTTTTTAAAAGCCCTACTGCTCTAGTTTCTTTTTGTTATTTTGCATATTTTTGTCATTTTCTTTAAGCTTCAAATAAGCTCCTCTTTTAAGCTTGATGTTGCCACCTCCATTGTCTAAACTCAAGATAAGTTGAGTTTTTCTCAGCTTTGCATAGCTTGCGGGGTTCACAAGAGCTTGGCTAGGGATGGTTTTGGTATACATACTCTCAACCAGGTCTAGAACAGATTCCAATTGGTCTTTTCGGTTTAGAGCTTATTTGTAGCTTATGCTATAACAAAGTTAGCCCCGGATAACTGTTTTGGCTTATTATCTCATATCATCAAATCTTTGCATCTAGCTAGCCAGAGGTTATTGCTTATTAAAACTAGTTCCATTTCTGTTATTATAGCTTATTAGAGCTTCATTTTGGGTTGGTAACTTTTGGACTTCATTTGCTTATTGGAAGTGCTTATTTCTTAAGCTTTTCCACATCAGATCCTTAATCTTCCATACAAGCCCATGCTTTTCTAATTTTCCTAGCTTCCTAATATTGTTTTAGACTTTTCCTGAAATTTTCATATTTTTCTAAGGTGTTTTGCTATTTTTCTTTATTTAAATTAGTTTTTAAGTATTTTTAAATAGCTTTTAATACAAAAAATTAAGAAAAGGTTCAAAAAAATAATTTTTCATTTTTCTTAAGTTTAGATAAATGTAAAAAGCTTAAAAAGTATTTTTCCCTATTTTTCTCCTTTTATTTGGTATTTTTAATAATTTAAATTAGTTTTAAATAGTTTTAAATTAATAATAAATACATAAAAAGCCTAAAAAATATATTTTCAGTTTTAAAATTAGTTTTATCATATTTTAGATTTTTCTAAGTCTTAACTTTATTTTTCTAGTCTTATTTCATATTTTCTTTCATTTTTGAGTATTATTAAATAGTTTAAATTAGTTTTTAATTAATAATAATTAATTAAATAGTTGTAAAAATAATTTTCTTTTTCTATAAATTTTCTTTCATCATTAGGTTTGTAAAATGTATTTTCATATTTTTAGGATCTATATTATATAAGTTTCACTTTTTATTTTGTGCGTTTACGTTATTTTTAATTTAAGCGTAAGTTTTAGTTTTAAGTTTTAAACGTTCATCACTTTAAATATAGTGATAGCGTTTATTTAATAGATTTTATCTTTTTAATTTTCTTAATTTGCATTTAAGTCGCTTTTATTTTATAATCTTTTTCAGTAGTATAATATTCAATCTAATCCTTTCCGATCACTATCATTAGTGATCATTCTATCATCTGATCATGTGTTTAACACACCATTGAGTCTCCTTGGGACTTAACGACCCGGGAATCCCCTATATTCTCTGATCTTCATTGATTTCGTGTTCAAGCAGTTTTAAGCTGGTTACGGTCTGCCATTCACAAGTGGCGGGCTTGTGTGATTTAGCTTGACTGTTTGGCACGCATCAGTAGTCTCACTAGCGATCTCGGAATGCATCACAAAACAAGTTCTAGAATCTATTATGCTACCGGTACACTCAATAAGCATTAAAGATGAATGCTTTTATCCTAAAAATCTAGGGGCGAACCTCACATTTTTGGGTGGAATTTGAGTGGTATACGGTTTTTGTGCTAGTCATATAACTCCTATTTATGAGACGCTTTATTAAGACTAAAGTTTTACTCGTAAGTAGTATAAATTTTTTAAAATTTGGTGCTAAAATTACCCTAACAAATATTTCTCATACAGTAGTTTATTACACAATTTACTAAGGAAAAAGCTCAAAAATCACCCAAGTCAAAGGAACATTCATCCAAAGATCACTACTGGAAGTACAAAGATTGCAAACTTTGAAGAATCAAATACTACGAGCTAGAAAATTAAATTCATGTAATAGAATGCTAGAATTCAAATTGTAATTTCCAGGGTGACCTCCCTTAGGGGGAGATTGTTAGAAATATGAAAATTCATGTGAAAGACTCGGTCACCCCGAGTATCCTCTAGCATTAGTTAGGTCGTAGTCTTAAAAGTAAACATTTAGTTAAAGTATCACCATGAAGTCGGGTCGGGTAGGGCTGAGCATGGAAGGTTCAAAACCGAACCAGACTGACGAAACCGACCGAACCGACAAAAACCGAACCGACCTGACAACCTTTCGGTTTGGTTTCGGTTTTGGTTTTTTACGATTTTCGGTTTCGGTTCGGTTCGGTTCGGTCCGACCCAAAACCGACAAAAACATGCACAAACACACGTAAACCAAACCGAACCGACGGACCCGACACTAAACCGAACCGACCCGACCATATTCGGTTCGGTTTCGGTTTAGGTTTTTTATGGTTTTCGGTTTTCGGTTTTGTCGTTCGGTTCGGTTTTGGACCGACGTTCAGCCCTAGGGTCGGGTCTTTACCCACTGTATGCCCGTTCCATAGCCCGTAGGGGGCGTTTTTGTAACCACTATATAAGCCCTTTCCCTTTATGGGGAAGGGTTAGAGATACATTTGTAAGTAAACATTCTATTTCACTTTCTCTCTCTAGACTTGAACTCCCACTTCTTTCTCTCTCTAAATATTCGGCCAAATCACAAGATACAAGTGTGTTATGATAATCAATCTTCTACACTAACACTAACTAATAACTTGGAACAAAATTAAAACATAAACATAAAGGATAAATGTGGGATGGTAGTCGTTTTTTTTTTTTTTTTAAATACATTCTTACCCTACCATCCTCTAAGATAACATCAATGTAAGCGGTGTTCTAAAAGGCGCCGCCAAAGCGCGCGGTAACCTCGACGCCAAGAAATGGACCAAGGCGCGAGGTCAGGCGTCTTGTGAAAAGGCGTGGGATAAAGCGAAAGGCTTTTGGTAAGCGTGGCCATTTTGGAAGCATTTAGTGGATTCTGGATTGGGCTTGAATTTCTAGTATTTAGGCTATTTCCTTCTGGGCCTCGTAATTTCAAAACTTAATTCCTACTTGGGCCTCGTATTTTGGCCTGGCTATTTGGGATTTGGGCTTTAGTATTTTGAAATTACTCTTAAGAAATGATAAAAATTATAAATACATAAATTTATAAAATTTTCATTGCCGCATTATGCACGCCTTAAGAAACGCAAAGGCCTCGCAAAGGCTCGTAAGGCTTGAGGCGTGGCTATGCCGCCAAACCACGCCTTACGCCTTTTAGAACATTGTTTGTGACCACAAATCGAGGATCCGGTCCGGTCTGGTCTGAGAGAGTATTATTGATCGGTTTGTACGTAAGACCGGACTGAACCGAGACCAAAATAAGAAAAAAGTTAAGACCAAGACCGGACCGTTGGTTTTTCGGTTCGGTCATTTTCAGTCGGTTTTTGAGTCTGCGATGTTCAGCCCTATATCTGATTATTGTGATTTGCAAACGCAATAATCTAACTTTTGTGTTTGGCAAAAAAAAAAAAAAAAAAAAAAATGCTATTTTGCTATTAAAACCTTCAAAACCCGCAATTTTGGATAAGCGGTGGTGACATGTTGTTTCAAACGCACTTCCGTTGTCATGAGAAAAGATCAATATCGATCACATATTTATCATAGATCCAATGAACCAATCATGCCAATTCAAAAAAAAAAAAAAAAAAAAAAAAAACTTTCATTCTTTTTTAAAATTAGATATCTCGAAAACCATTAATCGTTACGCAAAAAAATCATATCGCGACGAGAATTATATTATCTTTCTATAGATATGCATTTATATATATTTATGACTATTTTTTTTTCAAAATTTCCGCTTAAAAAAATCACATTTGATTCCTAAAAATCACATGTGATTTTTAAAAGGAATCACATATAATTTTTACAAATCACATGTGATTTTTCCGTCGAAAATTTTGAAAAAAAAATTCGTTGAAAGTATATAGAAGTGCATATTTATAGAAAGATAATTTAATTTTTCTTGCGATAATGTATTTTTCGTAGCTTGAAGATGATATGTTTGTTTTAAAAAAAAAGTGAAAAATAAATTTTTTATTAATTTTAATGAAAAATAAATGACTAATATTCATTGAATCTAAAGCAAATATGAGATATGTATTGATCTCAACTCTTGTTGCCATATGTCATATTACAAGTTATCAATTACAAGTATTTATTCTTCTTGTTAAATTATAGAAAAAAATTGCAATTGTTAGACTTATAAATATTTTCTTTACATGATTATAAAAAAGTGTTAAATAGCTAAATTTGATTGATTGTTAATGTTAAATTTGTTTGACGACCACTTAAAAAATAATTGTTTGATTATTGCATTATCACATTTTGTTACAACTAATTATCGATTATTCGGTAATAAAATGCATAATTTATTTTGAAAAAGAATCCCAAACACTCATATCGGAGAATCATATTTGGATCATAAGGAGGACGTAAAATTTATTATTATTATTATTATTATTATTATTATTATTATTATTATTATTATTATTATTATTATTATTATTATTATTATTATTATTTTAAATAAGGGTTGTAGTTTTATACATTTTAAGTAATATTATATATGATAGAAAAATTTAAATGGATGATATATGAAAAATTAAAAGTTCAAACACCTTCGAGTGCAAGATGCAGTAGTAATATAGGTTGGGTCTTCTATCCCGCCATGTCAGCTTTTGTTCTATAATAATTTTAGGACACAAACATTGGAAAAATCCAAATGCGGCAACTTGAGTGCGGAGAAGAGGAAAGAGGTTTTGAGAATAATCTAAAACGGAAAAAAATTGCACTGAAATTTCTGAAATGAATAACATTCTAAGCTACAACATATTATAGGCTCATGTGAGTACTTATTTTTTTTTCTTTTTCGTTTTCTTTAAAACAATACATTTTAAACTAAAATTCAAATACGAATATATTAAAAGTACAAGTTACAACGAAATAAAATACGACATGAAAACATACATAAAACTAAAACAACTCAAACAATGGACGATATTTTTCTCGGATCTCTTCATTCATTGCGTTGATCAAAGTTGGATCTTCATCCGACATCCTGATGGTGCTAGTAGCAAGAAGTCTCAATTCCTCGGATTTTTTTTCGGGTCGTGGGGATGTCATCTTTCTTTGAAAACTTCTTTGCTTGACGAGGATTCGCCGTTGTCGTTGAGTCTGATTCTTGAATTTTGGACTTTCTTAGCTGGTTGTGAGGACGTGAAAATGGATCGTCTCGAAATAACGCGTTTAGCTCTTCAAGATCCGTACCTTCCTCATCACCCGTCTGTAGTCGTCTTCCATAAACAACGAGTTTGATAGAACACCATTTTAAAATCCCTTGCACTAAGGTGGACAAACGCTTGCCCCCACTTGGAATCGTTTTCACCAACAATACCTACGAAATTGTTGCAATCACGTTTCAAATTGTCCACTTTCCCATGAACATATCCTTGTTGCGGTGGAAAGATGCATGGCGGTTGTATTCACTTAAAACTTGTTGGTAAAATGTACCCGAATCTTGGTCGACGCCAAATCTTGGGTCCTCAGATATTTGTTCCCAAGAATCCGCCAAAAGACGTTATTTTTCTCGCACCATGGCATGCGTGCGATGTCAATTTTTTTATTGCTTTCTTTTGCTTTTGCTTTTCGAGAGGAAAAAGGCTCGGTTTCATGTGGTGGTGAGTTTGATGGTGATTGTTTGTTTTTGTTGTTTGTGATGCGTGTAATAGTGTTGCCATTTGATTTGAAGTATTGACGAATGCTACAATATAATGGGTATTATCGTTGAATTTGTAGTAATTCGATGTTCTTAAAAGTATATTGGGTCATTAGAAAGGGAATTTGTAAGAAAGGTTGTTGTGGTCGGGAAGAATATGGTGTGCGAAAGTTAAGGAATGGTGTATATTATGAAGTACTATAATTGGCGGATTATGGTGCGGTTTGTGATAAACCTTAAATTATCAGATGAAGTCAAGTTGAATATATTGCTCATGAACCACTCTTTGTTTTGATTATTCAGTTTTGTTGAATCTGATGATTTAAAGTTTATGTGAAAATGTATGAAATGGGTAAAAAATTAATTGTGTTTGGTTGTTTGTATGGTAAAAATGGATATTTATTAAAAGAAAATTTGGCCGTTTGAATTTGTAGTCGTTACTTCATTAATGAATTTTGAAAGTGAAAAAAAACACAAACACCCAAAAAAAAAAAAAAAAAAAAAAAACTTTACTATCACAAATGTGTTCTTGTAATGCGCCTATAATGAACTCAACGGTGCAATTGGCATCATATGCCTCAAAAGTTGGCTATAATGGGTGGTTAAACCCCTACACCTTGCGCTCCTAGTAATAGAAAATTAGATATATTGTAATACACAGTTACTTCATATTTCAATTTTTAACGATGCGGGTACAAAAGAAATACGACATACATGGTATCAAATTAAACCATCAGCCATGTTAGAGAAAGAGAACTCGTTTTTGCGTTTAAATAAGAAAACCAATAAAAAAATAAATAATAATGTAGTTGTGCTAAAGTAAGAAAAAAATGAACTTAGAAAAAAGAATCAAAAGTTATAGGGCAAATCGCACAAAAAGATATTCTACTTTAGGTCAATTTGAATTTTAGATATCCAACATTTTTTCTTAATTTAAGGTACCGAAATCATTTTTATGTGCGAATGTAAGGTTTTTTGAGGTTTTTTCCACTTTTCGAAAGAGGTTTTCCATCATTGCTTTCGATGAAATAATTAATTAATGTGATGTATCATTATTATTGAGCATTTAAAAGTAATTCTAGCTAAAATTATGACCGATGACTTATTTTGAAAAGTCAAAAAAACCTAACATTGCACGTAAAATTAAGTTCGATACCTTAAATTGAAAAAAAAAAGAAAGTTGAGTACCTTAAATTTAAATCGATCTAAAGTAAAGTACGTTTTTATGCGATTTGCCCAAAATTATATTAGGATCAGATCGTGTATCTACCATCCTGATCGTTGCTGTTTATAGGTAGGATCGTAGGATCCTATGTCATTGTTGAATAAAGTCCTCGCCAAGATGGGTTTAGTTAAATCATCCTTGTATTGATTGTAGTATGTTGGGTTTATCGCGTTTTTGTGTTGCAACCATCACTTTATACATTTTTTGATAAAGCATATTTATTTCAATCTCAATCCATATTTTAATCTTAATTTATTAAAAAGATAGATTGGCTACAATTTTTGTAATCAATTGGCTACAATCTTTCATAAAAAAATACACTAACAATGAATCAGAGACTCACAAAAAAATCATTGACCCAATTGGCTACAATTAATTGTAACTAATATATTCTCTTTATTATTTTAGATCTTAGATTACGTTTTTGACATTTAGTTTTCGTTTCATGTATAAACGTTACATGATACACTTAATCATAAATTCACAACTAAATTATCCGCTTTTATAAAAACTGGCAGATGCACCACAGCAGTGGCGGCGATAAGTATAGTTATATGTGTTTAACTACCGTTTAGTGAATTCGTTTCACAACACTTCGAATGTATATGTGTTAGTTGTAAGTGTTTGTTTGGGTTACCGTAACTTTCCGTAGCTTTCATGACATCATTATTCCCATATAGAAATACCTCGCAATCTCTTACGCGTCAAACACTACCCCAAAAGTATATGATTTTGACGAATCAAGATTATATTGATTGAAATAAATGAAATAAAGGTTAAAGTTGTAAAATTTGAATTAAAATAAAATAAACCCATTAAAAATATAAAACTAAAACTCATAAAAATATATCAAAATGGATGTTGAATTAAAGAACATAAAATTTTAGAAAATATGGTGAAATTAGATTATAAAAAAATAAGTAGATAAAAGATATTTTAATTTAAAAATAAAGATGAATTTTTAGTTAAGAAATGACATATGTCATTTTATAATTGGGCTCTTTATCTTAATTTTTAGTGGTTAGGAGTTAGGTTTGAGTTTATTAGAAGTTAGGCTTGGGTTTGTAAGAATGTACATGGCGTATCGTGATTGGAGCTTCTTATCTTAATTTTAGTTAGAAAAACTCTTTCCATAATAAGTAAAGTAAAAAGTCGAATTTTAAGCTTCTAATTTTAGAAAGCCTAAATGCATTATAAAGTAGTATATATAAAAAATTAACAATGTCGTCGTTACGGCTAAAAGTTTATAATTTTAACCACGGATTTTAACGTGTCACAATTTTTAACTTAAATATCTTTCTATCTCTTTACAGTTTACCCCTTGCTTTTATTCTTTGGAATTAAGGGTTATGGATATAATTATCTTTCTTGATGGACGTTATATATAATTATATACATAAAATCCTATTACTACTCGGATTGTACTCCTTATACGACATATTACGTACTTGTCACCCCAGATGGATATATATATTCCGTCAAGATTTCGATGAGAGTTTCAGATAATTCCATAACTAGTTATAGACATATCGATGGCGGACAACGGAGGTAATCATCAAGATTATTATCGTAAGGATAGCCAACAAGAAAAACATCATGATCAAAATACAAGTTGGAATAATGCTCCTATTCTCTCCCATGCTTATTCTTCTTTTAGTGTTCATCCTCAAACCACCTTCAACAATGTAAAGTTTGAAGTTGGCGAACCGTCTAACCGGAATAACTGTAACCCACAGGTAAGTTAATATTATAGCTAGACATATAACTTTTGAGCCTTATGTCTGTCGTCAATTCATTGGTTCGCGAGTTTCCAACGTAAATTCCTTGGAGTTTTCTTACTTGATATATTCTTTTTGGCTTATACAGGTTGTGAACTCAATAGTCTATAAACAAGAAGAAACTCTGGATCAAAATCAGTATAGCACTTTGAATAATGCTAGTGGTCTCTTGAATGGTGTTCGTTTTCAAACCGACTACGACAACCGGGGAATGGAACTTGGTGAAACATCCACTAGATTTATTGTTAATCCACATGTTAGTGTTGTTGTCTTTTCTTCAATCAAATATGTGTTTTACTTGAGTTTCTTTTGTTAATATTAGTTTTCTACTTTATAGCTTGAAAAAGCTCCAATAGGGTTGAGTTTATGGATGTCAATATCTCTATTAAACCATATTGAATTGAGTTTGAATAAACAGTCAAACAAACAGAATACAAAATTGAAGGCTACTAGTTTCCCTGCCATCTCATTAACAATAGGTACTTGGGAGGTTAGTTTTTCTTTTTCTTGTATGAATATATGGGATTTAATGAAAAAAATAATAATATCTAATCTACCCTTGGCAAATTTGGACAGCGAAAATCAAAAAACGAGGGAGATTTAGCTGTTAAATTCTACTACAGAAAGAAGAAACTTGTGTGGGAGTTTCTCGATGGGTCTCTTAAGAAGAAAATGGAAATTCCATGGTCACAAATATCTGCCATCAACGCCGTTTTTGATGAAGAACAGAAGGGACGTATAGAATTAGAGGTTTTATTTTCTTTTTTTTTCCTACTTATTTTCGATATGACAGGCATTAAATTTAATAAATATTGACTTTAATCATGTGAGGACATTTTTGCAGTTGAGCAAGCCACCAGAATTATGTAAGGAGGTTAACTTCATAGCTAAAAAGCATACCAAATGGCAGACAACTACAGATGATTTTACTGGAGGTCAAGCTTCTATTTGCAGGTACGTAACAATGTTCCAATAACATTATCAGATAAATGTTTTATTGAACAATCTTGAGGGGAAAACAGTTCATTTTCTTTTCATGAAAAGTCTAGATATGATAGCCAATTCACATCCAAACACTATCACATAATCACTTTCAACACACCAAGAGACTCTGAATTAATGTCTATTTTTCAGGCAACATACGGTTTTATGTCCACCCGGAGTCCTCAATGAGCCCTTTAGGAACCTTTTAGAAAGTGATGACCAACTACGGAGTTTGAAACAACAACCTTTTCCTATTCACTCTCCACCTTTCTATCATCAATGCGTACACGCAAGTTCTTCGATTCCTGTTCTATATCATGAAAATCATCAGGCAGCAGTCGTACCTTTTGTTCCTAATCCAGTTCAACCAATTGGTTCTTTTGCTGGACATTTTGGTCCCGACTTACCATTATCAGGTAGACAAATTCCATTCTCCAGATGTTTTTTTGTACTTTGATCCATACATTTTTTATAATTGATTTACATAAATATCTTTCCTCTTTTAACCTTAAAGTATCTTATCCTACAGCTTTGAATGAAATTTCAGTAAGAAGCTCTCATGAAGTTCCAAGGATAAATGGTATCTGGGAAAGTGAAAACAATTTTATACAAAATATTTCATTTACTCCCAACAGAAATGATGATCACATTCTAACAAACACTGAGCATAAGCCATCAATTCTGGACCAACAATTTGGATTATGTACTATGGAAGCTGAGAATCTTCATGAATATACCAATGAACAAAGCTGCTTTAACTTTAAACCCCCTGAACCATACCTGCAAAGCTATGAGATGGCTGATATGAGTAGTCTAGAGATGAATCACATGGTATATGCAGATGACGACATTCTCTCTTTCGGTAATGAAATTGATATTCATGAACAGAAAGACGGGTCTTGGTATGATTCTCAACATAACATGCACGAACCGAGCAATAATGCTAGTGAGGAGAATGTTTGTGCCAATGCTCCAAGACAGAATTGTAATGGAAATGTGCCTCCATTAGGACCACCAATAGATAATGGGAAAAGTTCACAGAATGTTATGTTTTAACATTTAGTTTTTCAGTTAGATAGTGTAGATCATACTATCTATTAAGAGTGACTTTCCTTTTCATGTAGATGATTTGTTATTGCATTCCTCGCCAAAGTGTATTTCATTAATATTTTTAGAATGTAAGGGCTGTTTACGTGTAGTTTCATCTGCATCTCTAAATCATACACGTTGACTCAGATACGAGAGTGTGCAAGGTGTGCAATTGCACAAAGCTTCCAAATTTTTGGGGCGGTTTTTGGCAAACACCAACCCCCAGTCCGAAAGTTTTGTTTTGGGTAATCATGGTACATTTTCAATGTGAGATCTCAAGTTCAATTCATGCTAAGTGTAAATAACTCACGTCAACCTCTCGAAAAAGAGAGGACTTTACTGGTTTGGTTTGAGTACTTTGTGTGGCAGTGGCTCAAAGTCTCAAACATTCGGATTATTAGTCGGTAAAATGTCAAAAAAAAAAAAAAAAAAAAAAAATTGATTTCGTAATTTATTAGCCGAAAACAAAATTGAACGTATTTAAGTTCCTTTTCTGCATCAAAACAATAAAACGAAATAGACGATATATATAACGATGAGAGAAACACTAAACTGATATGATACAAAGAAAAATAAACCTTACTTCGTGATAATGTTAGCCAAAAGAGACGTCTTACGAATATAATATATGTATCTCTTATTTTAAAACTTTTTGAGTACTTGTATACAAACTTATTAACTTATGTGTATTAATATTTTAAAAGTTTAGTTACTATTAGCATGAGGTGAATCGGTTTTTCCAGAAACAAAACCGAACCAAACTTTCGTTTTAAGAAAAAATCAATGGAGAGAAAAGGTATGGGAGCTGTTGAGTCCGATGTGGCATTAGGCAGGTCACACTCTAGCGATTTTTATTTTGTTTTTCATATCAGCTTTTCTACTTCGACGACCTACAAACGACTTTCTACCCACAACCTTCATCTATATTTTTTTTAACTTTTTTTTAACAATTAAATTTAGTCTCGTTAATAATATAAACCATTATTTATAAAAATAAAACAAAAAAATTGACAAATGCACTCTTCTTGTCTTCTTCTTCGCATGTACCTGCAAATCTCAAACACATACTTTTTTAAACGAATTAAATTTTTTTTTTTTTTTTAAAAAGGAAAGTATTTTGTCTTTTTGTGTGTATGCAAATCGATCGGCAGAGTGACCCATTCGAATTCTTTGGCCACGACTGACCCACAACTACCGACCGGCCACACCAAGGACGATAGACGACCGACAAGCTCGAATCGGTCATTGACTGATCTAGTGCGCCCAGCCTTAGACTTCAAATAGGTTCTTCTCGAAATAGTCATTAGCATACAAAATGCAACCAGGTAGGAGACAACGGCGGATGGAAGACGGTTGAGAAAAGTACCAGAAAGCCACAACCTTTCAACACCACCACGACATACTACTTCACCGATATTCCTTCGGGTTGGAATGACTTGGCATTATGGAAGACGTTTGCTAAATATGAACAGATTGCAGACGTATATATAGCTAAATAGAAATCTAACAACGGAAAAGCTTTTGGATTTGCAAGGTTATTTAACGTTAATAACCCCAAATTGTTTGAAACAACCCTCAACTTCATCATTAGTGGCACCAGTAGCCTAAAAGTAAACATTGCAAGATACCAAAACCAAAACCAAAACCAAAACCAAAACCAAAAAAGTAATGGGTATGTTAATTTAGCATACAACTGGCTACAACAAGGTCTCCCATGGTCACCAAAAAACAAATCGCAATTCAAAACCTAACAAGAAACCTGCTACCCTAAAATTTTCAAGCGAACCCACCAGAAAAACGTATGCACATACCCTCTCAACCAACCTCACAACCGACTTCACAACCAAAGCCCCTCCATCAACACCTTTGTTCATCCATAGCTGCCTCGACCTTGTCACAACTCTCTCTGCCTTCGTGATTGGTGAAATCTTCACCTTCGATAATCTTCATACCATCTTTCAAGAAAACGACATGCCAAACATTAGAATCAAATATCTTTGAGATTTAAACATTCTTATTAAACCTGATACCAACACCAAACTCGTAACTATCACCTCTAATCCTTCAATCTCTAAGTGCTTCAAAACCTTAAAACCTTATGACAAACACTTTCAGCTTCAAAAAATATTAACTTGGCAATCAATTGAAGGACTTCCTTCACACAGATGGCACGAGGCCGCTTTAACTCGTATCACCAGCACATGGGGTGAAATAATCTTTCTTGAAAAATGAAACCCCTCTAATAACAACCTTGTCGCCGATAAAGTTTGTGTAAGAACTAAATGTATGAAGTTGATTCAAACTACGATGCCGCTTTCGGTCGACGGTGTCCATACTTGTATTAGGATACATGAGATACAGGGAGAATTTGATGAGATATAACACCCTGAAATCAAGCCTAAGTATTTTATTACAAGAATGCCATTTGAATAGTTGACTATGACTTTTATAAGTTTTAAGGACTTACGAGATTGGTTAGTCAAACCCGATAGCCAAACTATAAGTGTTAATCATATGTAAATGGTTATAGAAAATATGATGTGTCATAGTTATAATAAAGATGGACTTAAAGGACTAATGTTGTCAAGTTGTAAATATGTTATAAAGTTTAGTGTGGCTAAATAAGAAGAGAACGGACATGAGGGACCAAATGTGTCAATGGGCCAAAGTAGCAACTATATTAAATGTGAAGCAATTCCATGGCATTCTAAAAATTTCTAGAATATTGTGTGAGTGTGTGTAGTACGTTTTTAGAAGAGGATGGAAGAACAAGATTTTCCAATGATTATATTGGTGAAGGTTTGTGCTCGAACCAAGAAATAAGTTAGTACTAATCATCCCTTTAAATAAGTAATTTTATACCTTAAGTTAATTGGCGAATTCAAGAATTAAGGTTCTTGATATCAATCGGGAATTTAGGTAAAAGATGTTTATAAGCTAATTACAGGAGTTATGATAACCATGGGTTAAGTTTTATTGAGTTAAGTCAAGAAGTTAATGGGATTAATTATCATATAATCATCATATGATTATGTCATGGCTAGAGATGGTTAGAAAGGAGCCATGTTTTAGATATAGTTAATTAATTATGTGTTTATAATAATAGTGATTTGGCCTGGATTGTAAGAGTGGAGATTGATGATGTAGATGATGATGTTCTTGATTTCACTAGCTTGGAATCAAGGTAAGTAAATCGGTTATAATATGATGATATTATGATTTCATACACTATGTATTATGTGACTTGTTATGTTAAGGTAATTGTATGACTTAGAATGATTGTGCTTAAGTGGAAGTGACTATAGGACTAGTTAGGTATAACTTGAAAGGAAGGGATAACCTAGTATGAAAAGGTTTAAGAGTTCTAGGTGTTGATGAGAATGAATGTTGATGCTTTAAGAGGTTAAGGTATGTGCTAATGTTTAATGATTCTATTGGATTAATGGTTTATGATATTTATAATGTTATATCATGATCGTTTTACTTACTGAGCCTCGTGCTTCTTGTTTAGATGTTTACCATGTTTGTAGGTTCTCATGCCAAGCCGGTAAGCATGGCCTAAGGCTTAAAGATTGCTAAGGTGAATAATGGAAAATTACAGTAATGTTTAGTTGGAACTTAGGTAGATACCGAGCTCAAGTCAATGTTGTACCCCCGTTGGTCTTTTAATGGTTTATAAAAATGTTGTCAAGTGTCAAAGCTTATGTCATGATTGTTATAGTATTTTGGTTGTTAAGTTGTATGTTATAGTAATGGTTAAATTTTAGTATGCAAATGGGTCAAAGCAGTGTTTGGCATAACACCGATACTTTGTAAAGTCGTTTCGCAGGTCGTTATGACCAAGTTAATTTATGAAAATGAAGTTTATGATGTGTTAATGATTTACGGAAGTTTTCATGTGGTGTCGTGTTAGGAAGTTACTTTTCCGGAAATTGTGCAAAAGTTCTTCCCTAAGCATAGATCTATGCTCAACCAAAATTTTTTAGTTTAAAACGTTCTTCCTTGAGCATAGATCTTAAGATCTATGCTCAACCTAATAAATTTAGTTTAAAAGGTTCTTCCCTAAGCATAGATCTTAAGATCTATGCTCATACCAGAAAGTTTATTTCAAGGAGTTTCCCTGAGCATAGATCTTAAGATCTATGCTCGGACTGAATTTTATAAAGGGTTTTCAAATTCGGTAAAGTAAAAGTTATGGGTACTCAATACCATTTCGGTGTTTGGGAGAGGTTAAGATGTAGCGACCTTACCCTACATAAGGTAGAGGGCGCTTCGGTTCTACCAAAGATAGAAAGGACCTCCGGCCTTTTGTAGGGAGTGAGGATCGAACCCCTGACCTCTCAGTTGAGAGGCAAGGGGTTTTCCAACTGATCCAACCCTACTTGTTTGAAAATCATATCTTTTAAAACGTAAGTCATCAAGGGTTGTACCACCTGTCATTTCGAAGGTAAAAGATTCTAGTTTCATTTAAAAATAGTCTTATGGTATGAAAATTTATGGAATGCTTGTCAATGTTTAAAACAGTAACGAAATGTCCGATAAGTTAAGTCGTTTCCACGCAAAAGTTTCAAATTTTGAGTATTTAAAGTCGTGTCATTCACGGGTGTTGGGAATTATGTGAAAGTCTGATTATGCTGATATTAATGCCGAAGTGTTTCTACTGAAGTGAAGTGGATTCTAGAAGACTTATTCTCAATGAAGTATAATAGTTAATAGTTTGTTTCGCGGAAGTGTTTATTCCGTGTTTAGTTTATTTAGTGTGGATATACATGAGCTTTATTAGGAAGTGATTGTGTATATCTTTATTAGTTTTATGATTATCGTTTCTTGGGAAGCGGTTTAGAATATTGTTTAGGGTTCCTTATCTATAAAAGGAACACATTAGAAAGGTTTATGTCCGATTGCGAATTACATTTTAGTTAATATATAGATCCATAGAGGATCAAGAAGTTCTTAGTTATTTGTTACTTGTGTTTATATTCCGATAAACATTAGTAGTAGAGATTGTCTTTTATTGTGCTTGTGATTACATAGGCATACATAACGATCCACGAGCTCAAGATCTATCAAGGTGCGTGTGGGTTTCAACAAGTGGTATCGAGCCTCGTGAGAGTCTCTACGATACTAAGGACAAGCTTTTTCTAAACACCCATACAACCATAACAAAAACATCATGCACGGTTCGGATCGTCTCGATCTCACCAACAACCAAAACTCCACCCATCTGCGGCAACTAAGTCCGTCTAATAGCAATGCTAAGTTTCCTTACCTTAAGAGGAAGAATATGATCTTTGGGCTATGAAGATGCAGGCTGGATTTCCAACATTGATTGGAATCTATGGCGATAATTTTGAAGGGAGCGACTTGAAGAGAACTACCACGGATCTTCTTTGGGAACATGATTAATGTTCCTCCCAAAGCTGCGAAGAGTTGCTAGCGATTCGAGAGAGAAACAAAGGTCGAACTATTCTTACGCAAGCTATTCACGAGGATCACTTGAGTGATTTTCACTTCATGCATGACGCCAAGGATATATGGTTAGCTATTAAAGCAAAGTTCGGTGGGAATGAGGAGTCTAGAAGGTGAAGAAGTCCATGCTCGACAACGAGCCAGGACTTTCGGATCTCGAAGAGGAAGGAATTCACAAGGGCTATGATAAGTTTCACAAGATCTTGAGTCGGTTACTGACTTGAGGCTAAGCGGATAATGATGGTAACTCTAAGTTTCGAGGTCATTACCTCCATCCCGGCTACATATGAGCATAGCTTTAAAAGCTAAAGGTGGTTTGGACATGATGACATTTGATGAGTGTACAACAAGCTTAAAGCTCTTGAACATGATGTGAGAAGCCCTTTTCGATCATCTTCTCTGCGAGTCATCTGCATTTGTTGGAGCCTCTACTCCAAAGTCAAACTATTTTCCAAGCTCATATCCATCATCATCTAATCTTGCTCCTTCATCAAGCTCTCTTCCTAGATCCGGTGGAATTATGGAAGATGTACTTGGAACCTTCTTTCTTGATTATGATCCTCGGCAGAGGCGGCTTATGAGGATTTTGATCGGTGGACCCGCTTGACATGGAAGAGATGAAGTGAAGTGGCAAGTGGCCATGATTTCCATGGATATCAAGAACTTTGAGCGCAAAGTGGCGGAAGATTTGGGTTCAAAGGGCGTGATCGACTAGGTTTGACAAGAAGAAGGTTAAATGCTTCACATGCCAACGGATGGGTCACTTTTCCGGAGAATGCAAAACAGGAAAGGCGGTGATGAGACAAGATACTCCACTTATCGTGATGTCGGAAGGATGCGGGAAATTCAAGAGGTTCAATGCTTTGGTCACTCTTGATAGCAATGTGGTGGAAGCAACATGAGGAGGATGACAATGATGGTTACGAGAATGTTGGGTTGATTGCAGACTGTACTTGAGGAGGATAGGCATGATCAGTTGCATTGATGGGCATCTCTCGGTACAAAAGCTGTTTGTTTGGTTGTAGTGGCGTTATAATGAACTCAAACAAGCTTATGATATTTTGGAACCAAAATATAATGAATACTATGTGGAAGTAGAAGCTTATAAGCAGGGCTTTAAAAACACTAGAAAGACAAAAGGTTTGGTTCTGGAAGAATGAAATAGCTTATGGTGAGAAAATAGGTGTTTTAGAAAGAGATCTCGAATGTGCTACAAATGAGTTAAAATGGTGCGAGAAATTAAGAAGCGGATGTAGAGTCGGAAAATCTAGAGCTTAAGGAAAAACTTAAGGAGGAAATTGCTAGGAATAATGAGTGGATGATGAATGGTAGTAAGTTGGCTAGTCTCATTTATAGCGATCAAGCTCCCAATTCTACAGATGGCTTTAGGTTTTAAGAAATATGTAGGCCTAGAAGCTAGGGATGACACACGTAGATCTACACCGGTGGCCTAGCACATTTTGTGAAAGAAGGTGACCTACATGCTGTTCGTGGACCAATTAGAGGTGAGCACATGCCCATTGACCTTTCCACTACTAATGACTTTGATGGATCACACCATACGTATGGCAAAAGTCAAAGACTTGCGGACCTAATACTTCTACTAATGACTTTGTCTCTTGTGTTATGATGACAAGTCCTCCAAGCAAGGGTCTCAGAGTGTGATTCAAATGACAAGTCCGACCTTCCCAAGTCGACCTTCCCAAGTCTTCACCCCACTGCACCCAAGACTACCAATAAGCATGTGAGTTCTTTGCCAAGGAATGCCCTTCCAAGGCAGTTGCCTCGAAGACTTGCTTTTAATTCTTTGCATAATAATCTTGTTAAAACAATTCTTTTCATGGTTTTGGTTTGAATACTTTTGCTTGTAAGAATACTTCTTTTGGTTTGAATAAATCTTCTCTTCGAAGAAATGTTTTGTGTGTGGAAGTAAATTTCATTTAATTAAGGATTGTGATTATCATGAGCAAAGAATGAGTAGGTGTGGTGATTCTAGAAATCTAGACCAATGTGGACCAATGTGCATGAAATACCACCTTATGTTCCACAAGCTTCTAATTATAATACATCTTTTCCTTGAGAAGATCATTTGGAAAACCATATGTTCAACCAACGGTGAATATTTTAAAAATGGTTTTGGCCTAGATATGTTAACCCTATGACTAATGGGAAAGGGTCTTGGGATACTTTGTCAAGACCTCGTGAGTTGTTCTTGGAATAAACGAGACCTAAGTTTCATTGGAAACCCAAGAACAATAGTGGATCTTATACTTCTACATGGCACAACTCATATGATCCATAAGGCGGTTCAAGTCAACAATGACTTGAGCCTCCATAGTGTACTAATTCTTTGTATATTTTGTTGTTGTAGGATCATCCCTTAAGCATAAAGATGTTGGTATTGTTGGCGGTGGTTGTTCTAGAAGTATGTCGGAAAGCAGGACATGATGCATAACTTTATACCTATAGAAGGTGGAGGCAATGTAACCTTTGGAGGAAGTGATGGACGAATTACGGAAAAGGGACCATCAAAACACCACGGTGGACTTTGAGAATGTTTATTATGTCAAGGAACTTCAACACTTTAATTTGTTCTCGGTCTCACAAATCTGTGACACTAAGAACAAAGTACTCTTCACAGAGGATGAATGTCTTGTCTTTGTCTAAAGACTTCAAACTCCCGAAGATACTTCAATTCTCTTGAAGGTTCCTCGTAGTCACAATTTGTATACATTCAACTTAACTAATGTCAAACCGGCGGTGACTTAACATGTTTGGTGGCTAAAGCATCGTGGATGAGTCCACCAAATGGCATGGAAGGATGGCCCATGTCAATTTCAAGACCATCAACCACTCTCTAAGGTGGGTCTAGTAGAAGGACTTCCGCCAAAGTATTCACCAATGATCATAAGCGTGTTGCATGCAACAAAGGGAAGCGACAGAGCCTCCTACAAAGGTGTTCTCATTTACAGTAACCATTATTTACGAACCTCTTGGTTGCTTCATATGGATCTGTTTGGTCCAACTAGAGTGAGAAGCATTGATCATAAATATTTTTGTCGGTGATCACCGATGGATTTAGTAAATTTTGTTGGGTATTCTTTCTAAGTACCAAAGATGAAACTTCGCAATATTGAAAGAATTCATTACCCTTATTGAGAATCGAGTTGAACAAAAGGTGAAAGGAATTAGGTGTGATAATGGTGCGAGTTCAAAATGCCATTCGATAGAACTCTGCGGGTTAAAGGGAATCAAAGGGACTATAGCACTCCAAGAACCCTCAACAAAATGGGGTGGCGAGAAAGAAAAAT
Organism: Chrysanthemum lavandulifolium; assembly: GCA_022545495.1. Classification (NCBI taxonomy): domain Eukaryota; kingdom Viridiplantae; phylum Streptophyta; class Magnoliopsida; order Asterales; family Asteraceae; genus Chrysanthemum; species Chrysanthemum lavandulifolium. The sequence continues at coordinate 195,618,830 of CM040243.1, read as the reverse complement.
AGAACCTTAATAGAAGTGCAAGATCAATGCTAGCAGACTCTAAACTTCCTACCATGTTTTGGATTTGAGGTCATTGAGTGCGACTTGTTATGTACTCGATAGAGTGTCCATTACTAGACCACATCTTAAAACACCATATGAACTTCTCTTTGGAAAAGTTCTGTTATTCATTACCTTAAACCGTTTGGTGTCGGTGACAATCTTAAATACCGGTGATCCTTTGGGCAAATTTGATGAGAAAGGCGATGATGGCTACATTGTGGGGTATTACGCTCATAGTAAGGCATCTGAGTTTATAATGTATCGCAAAGAAGATTGAGAGACATTGAATCGAGGTATCTTGAAGACAAGCCTAATGTTCAAGGCCGGTCATGTTTGGTCATTTGATCTTGACTACTTGATGATTACTTGGGTTATGCTAGACATAAGGTGATCAAAATGCGATTCAAGCATCTCCAACTCCTAATCTGAGACACTTTGGATGCTCATTCGGCGATGGGTGCGATGATGAACAACCCATTGTAGTGCCTTCCTTCTCTCCTAACAATTTTGTAGGTGACACTTCTAAAGATTATCTTGATGTGGGTGAAGATGAATTCTATTATCTTGAGGACCTTGCGGTGAAGAAACAAGAGTATCGACCAACTTAGATCTTGAGAAGAATGTTGATGAAGCTCTCGAGAAACTTCAATTCTTGAAGGTAGTTACTTTCTCCTCACCTCTCAATTAAATTTGAAAGACATGGTGACACTACTCCTATTTCTACTAGAGTGTCAGCAGACCTTGGAGAACCTTATACAAGGTTTCCAAAACCTTGAGATCTTGGTCATCATCAACCTAAGCGGGCATCTTCAACACACCTTCCTATGATTACGAGTTTGAACCTACTATGACTAATCTTGATTCTTCCATTGATGTCAACACCACTACTACAACAAGGATCAACAATGTTCATCCACGGTCTAATATTATTGGTGATCCTAATGCTCTGTTAGAACAAGAGTGCACCAAGCGTTCTAAATATGGACAGTAGCTTTTGTCTCTTATGTCTCAAATCAGCAGAGAGATAATCACACGAGACTATCAACATTGTCATTTGCTTGTTTCTCTCACAAGTGGAACCAACCGGTGTTACTCGGGCTCTTGAAGACTCAAGTTGGCTTGAAGCAATGCAGGATGAGATGCAGCAGTTTCAAAATCGGCGAGTTTGGATATTGGTACCACTACACGATGGTAAGTATGCTATTGGGACAAAATGGATTACGAAGAATAAGAGAGATGCTAGAGGTGTTGTCATTAAAAACAAAGCCGAGTTAGTTGCGGGGTTATAGACAAGAGGAGGGATAGATTATGATGAAGTGTTTGCACCGGTGGCAAGAGTTGAGGCTATACGGATTTTCTTAGCTTATGCATCCTATATGGGCTTTATGGTCTATCAAATGGATGTTAAAGGAGCCTTCTTGTATGGTGAAATTGAAGAGGAGGTGTATGTCACTCGGCTAAAGGATTTGAAGATCCGGATCATCCGAATCATGTTTATAAGGTGGTCAAAGCTCTCATGGACTACATCAGGCACCCGAGCACGGTATGCTAGCTCTCTACATTTCTTTGAAGCATGGTTCTGAGAAGAGGTGCAATTGATAAGACTCTTTTCCTAAAGAAGAATTCCATGACATTATTCTTGTGCAAGTCTATGTGGATGACATTATCTTTGGATCCACAAAGGAGGCTTGGTGCGGGGAGTTTGAGGAGCTTATGAAGGAGAGTTTCGAGATGAGTGCAATGGGAGATGACTTTCTTTTGGGTCTTCAAGTTCGTGAAACACGATGGTATCTTTATCGGTCGGGACAAATATGTGAGGACATATTGAAGAAGTTTGGTATGGAGGTGTAAGGGCGCTACTACACCTTATGAAGCTCAAAGTCAAAGACAAATAATGAAGGCGATCCACTGTGAATGTTCATTTATACAGGTCTATGATTGGGTCTTTGATGTACTTATGACTTCCGGGCCCGATATTACTTTTCTTTGTGAGTGTTTGTTCGCGACATCAAGTTACTCCACCGACTTCCCATCTCAATCTTGTTAAGAAGATCTTTAAATACCTTAAAGGCCAACCTTTTCTAGGTCTTTGGTACCCAAAGAGTCTCCTTTTAAGTTGGAAGCTTATAGTGATAGTGACTATCTTTGGTGCTAATCGGATAGGAGGTCCACTTGGAGGTTGCCAATTCCTTGAAAGCGATTGATTTCTTGGCAATGCAAGAAACAAACTATTGTGGCTACCTCATCTCTTGAAGCAGTAGTGTGGTCTTTGCTAATTCTGTGTGGACGGGTTCTTTGGATTCAAAATCGGTTGTTGGATTATGGGTATAATTTCATGAACACAACAATTTTTATTGATAATCAAAGTACCATATGCATTGTTAAAATCCGGTTTTTCACGGATCGAACAAAACATATTGAAATCGGGCACCACTTTATAAGAGATGCATATGATAAAATTTGATAAATGTGGTCAAAATTCATCGATGATAATGTGGCGGATCTGTTAACAAAGGCTTTTGAAGGACCAAGGTTTCAACACCTTGTGGTCCATATTTGCATGTAACCATAGCGCAAAGTTTAAGGGAAGCATAAACCTCGGGGAGGCATATGCCTCGGGGAGGATTTGTGTATAACTTTGCATTTTGCTATGTTATTTTGTATATTTGATAGATTTTAACTAACTCAACACCTGCTAATGTAAGTTTAGTGTGTTTCTTTGTTGGTTTGTGTATATTTGTGTGTTTGTTTTGCGGTATAGTTGTCCACGATCGGTTGAGATATGGTCATGAAAGCTTAATTTGGTTTCCTTGAATTCATTATCTTTGAAGTATGCTATTTGTTTCCTACGAAGTTGAAATCTTGAAGTTATATGATTCAATCAAAAGAAATATGAAGCAAATAGATCATTCATTCATTCAAAATCTGGTTCTGACTTCTGATTACTGAGTCTTGGCAACATCAAAAGCATCTACATGAGCTAATAGTCCTAATCTATTACATATCATCTATTCCAACATCTAAAGATGAGCACGATGAGTATGGCGGCTCACATCTTTCACACTAATAAATTGTTGGATATGCACGATCGCTCACATCTTTTGGCACTACATGATGGATATCTTTGTGTGATAAGCATAACCAACCCTAACAGATGCTAAGGATCAAAATGGAGGATGGATTGATGAAAGCGAAGAAAGAAGGCGATTGTGGCGAGAGAGATGAGAAGGAAAGATTTTCCTTTGTGCATCATCTACTCTTTCAATCATACATCAACTTACATCATTTTCCTTTTCCGTTCCTCAATACGATATGTGATGATGCACCAAAATATGATGCGAGAGACCAAGCACCACCTTTCTTCCCATAGGGAGTGGGGATTTTTGGCTCGTGGCCTTTGTTGAGGCCTAGGTCTTTGAGGGTTGGGAGTAAGATGTTCCTCATTATAGGATTCATCGAATCTTGATGAGATATACTTGGTTTCTCAACACTTTCATCTTCTGATGAGGAGAGAAAAGGTGATTTCTTTGGTAATGGATATGGTTTTGGAAAATAGTGAAACCATGGATTGGTATCTTCACTAGATGATGAGGATGATGATGAGGATGTTGTTGTGAGATCTATGATCTCAGGTTTGGTACTCATGGTTATTCTGGTTAATTTTGAAGGATTGAAGAATTTAGGGTTTGAAATATTATTTGGGGATTTTTGATGAAAAAGTCTATGTGCATTGGGATTGTTTTATAGCCGGGTTCAAGTGGTAAGAGAATTAATGTGTGTGGGTGAAACAGTTAAAAGATATTCTTGAAGCTTGAGAGTAAGTCTTACATTTACTGCGATTGTTCTACTTGATGAGAATGGTTCTCACTTCTACCGAAGTTATAAGTAAATCCAAGTAAAGTAGAAGTCCGTCATCCTTGGTCAACCTTTGACCAAATTTGGGAAATCTTCTATTTATTCTCTACGGGATAGTTTAGCTCCATAATAAGGAATTCTATTATTACTCTCATTAAAACACTTCCTTTTGTGCAAAATCCTAACCCTAATCTTCAAAAACTCTCATGGCGCTTCAATTCAAACATGATCATAATAAGGTTGCTTTTCTTGGATCGCTCGAGGAGATGAAATTTCTGAGCCGATGATTTCTTTCTTACTAAGGTCAAAGATTGTATATGCATTGACACATTCTCCGGATGCTATATATGAAACTTTGATTACTCAATTTTGGGCGTCGGCGAAAAGAGAGGAGATCTTGAGATAGTTGCGTGTTGATGGACAAGTATATGTGGTGACAGAGGAATTGATCGAAGACAACTTCGCTTGGATGATGAGAATGGTGTTTATCATTCTAACTCTACAATGGTACTTGAAGGGCTTAGAGCTATTGGATATCAAAGTCAGGGGCGGATATGTGGTTGAAAAACAAGCTTTGCCCTATGTGGAGGTTCTTAGTTCATACTTTGCTACGGTGTATGAGCAATAAGTCCGTGGATGGGATGGGTTTTCAACACAAATGGGATGTGGTATTGTTTGTTTATCTAAGGGTTTGACTTATAATTTCTCTAAGTATATCTTTGATAATATGGTAGAAAACATAACTAGGAAAAGCGGGTAAGTTTTGATGTACCCTAGGTTCTACGGATGATATTGAATGTTTCTACACAAACCGGGCTTTTCATCCCATAAGTGTTTTGACCCCTAAGTTATTTGCTACAATGAGGACTAAATTTGAAGGACACATTTTCCTTTGTTAGCGCCATGTTACCTCGGAGAATGTGGTGATAATGAGTTTAATGTAGTGTTACCTTCTTCCATTCCTCTTGATGGAAATCTTTCGGTAGATGGTGATGAGGTCCTTACATTGTTCTTTGAAGCATCTATACCTTCACCAAGACCATGTTCTAGTCCGACATTTATCCAAGTTCCTATTGAAGAAGTTCGGGATCAAATTGATGAAGTTCGGGATGATCTTGACAGATTGCCTACACCAAGTCTGTTATGACTCCATTTGGTGAAGGATGTTCTAATGTTGATCGATTGATGTTGCTCTGAGCAGTCTAATGAAGTTCCAATTTTGGTGAGCAATCACATTCGAAGATCCTATTTCACTTACCTCATTATATGATCCGGTGAACAAGCTTACGGATGAGGTGGTGGTCTTAAGGCAGAACTTACGAAACTAAGTCATTCTTGGTGGGAAGGTTGTGGAATTGGATGCTAAAGTTGAACACTTGGAGCAATTGTTAAGTCGAAGGATAAAAGAAATGTGTGGTTTCTTCCGGGAGGAGGTGAAGAGAATCTTAATGAATCTCTTGATATATTGGTGATGTGGCACTTAAATCTAATGTTCCTTCTTCTATTGCTAAATCTTCACAAAGAAAGGTGTCTAGTAAGGAGCCTATTCTATATACTAGCAAAAGGCGAAGACATTCTTTGGATAAGGTATCTGTTGACACATCAAAGGAGCTAAATATGAAGGATGTATCTCGATGGTCAAACTTCATCTATGCAGAACATTCAAATGTTTCACCTTGATAGATGATGAAGAGGTTTTCTTCTTTGGGAGATCGTATAAGTTGAATGCTTCTCTGAAGTTTTCTACACCAGTTGAGGAATTGTCTCAACCTATTTCCTCGATGTGGGTTTGATTGTTTCTTTGAAGCTTACATTGGTTCTGCTGAAATTGGTTCTGTTGAGACATCTTCGACGAGGCAGGGCGGGATCCTGTGATTGATGATTTCTTTGAAGTCGGTAAAGTGACTAAAGAACAATATCAAGCTCAGTGGATTGTTCTTGATTATGAAGATATTCGGAAGAGTCGTGTTGTGGCTAAGTTTCTTCAAGATCGGTATGCTTCGATTTGTCTCACGAAGGAAATTAGAACTTGATGCTTTCTTTCCTACGATTCTTGATGATCAATGGGATGGTTATATTTCTCAAGGTGCTTGATCCCGATCTAGCAAAACTTATCTTAGGAGATTCCTTTAATGATGATGATTTTGTGGATAAAATGATGGCACTTGGTAATCAAAGGAAGAAGAATCTGCTGCTGAGAGAAGAGCTCTTATTGAGCAGAGAAATAAAGCAAAAGAGATAAACCTATGTTGTTGCTCGGAAGAGGAATTTTATGAGGAAAGTTGTGAAGAATCTTGCTTTGTATAATTACGGTATGTCTATGAAGCAAATCATGACTTTATCGATGATGCTTTGATTAGACGGTATCATATGATTATGAAGTTTCTTCTTACGGTTCTACTTCTTCTTCTAAATTGGCAAATAGTGCTTGATGTCGATGTTCCTCTGACTGACGAGAACAGTTGAAATTGTGGATAGTTTTGATGATGTTTTGCCTTGGTGGTATCTTGATTGTTCCTGGCGATACAACCGATGTTATTACTACTTACGCTATGGATGGTTCTTTGAATCTTCTTTGGTTTCTTACGAAATGTTGTCGGTGTTGAGTTAAATGATTCTTTGATTCGAAACTAATCTACACCTTGATCACGATAACATTTGCGATATGGGAAAGCGAGTTTGGTTACAAGTTCGATAGATTGGCTCGAAACATGCTTCAAGGAATACTCCTTTAGATCTTAATCTTGATGAATCTACATTTATTGAGGTTGGATCTATTGAAGCTTTTCTGAAGGTACTCATGTGGTTTTGGTTAATTGAATTCTTTGGAAAGCTTAACACTTGTTTATAAATTTGGATAAATCTTTTATTGAATTTAACTTCTTGAAGGATATTCTTCATTTGGTGAATAGACATGATTTGAAGATGCTATATGAACATGTCATTCGATATTATAAGTCACATCAAACAACCGGTTACGGCTTATATTTGTTGGGAGATCTTGAGGTTATGTTTGATTCGATTCTCCACATGGTAAAGGGTATTCTATTTGGAAGAATTCTCATAAATGGGAGATTGAGAGTTGGAGATTTTATCCTACGCCTTGTGTTCGTGTAGTTCGAGACTACATGTGGGATGATTTTGTGTATGCTATCGGATAGGCTTTATCCTTTATCGATATTTTTATGGAAAGATTCTTTGAGACACAAGTTGGAAGTGCCTCTAATCCGGTTGGCAATGATGATCTTCATGCTACTCAATGTGTTGGTTTGATTAAGAATCAACTTTTATCACATAAAGGTTCATCTTGATTGTAATATTTTGTAATATTTTGTAATATTTGTTTATCGATATTTTCTTTCTTAGTTATAAAAAAAAAAAAAAAAAAAAAAAAAAAATGTTTTGGTTTTATCTAACTTTTCTTGCGGGTTTGTTGTATAATTTTTGGTTATTGACTCACGATATACTTTGGGTATGTCAAAGAGTTAGCTAGTCCAAAGTGCTGACTTTGGTAAAACACATCAAATCGTTGATAGGCGTAATGATTTGCTAAAATCATAGGGTATCAACCACCTATGCTTTATTCTTGAGTGTTGTATGGTTTTCAATTCACCATGGTTTATTCTGTTTGGAATCCAAGAATTGGCTAGCCCACTTGTATATGGCTTGTGGTAAAGGCGTTGGCATTCCATATTTGGTTCTCAATTCACCAATTCTAAGAATTGACTAGTCTGAGCAAGCGGCTACGGTAAAGACATTTCAAATCCGTTTATATGGTTCTTTGGTTTGCCCATAAATCGAGATGGTTATCGGTGTACCATAGTTTCTAACTGAAACATATGGCTACTCCAGTAGTGATGGCTATTGGTAAAGAGACATCAAATCCATTTATTTTCGTTGATTCACCTCTCAGGAGTTTTCACACCGGATGTGATGAGAATAGTATGAAACTAATCTGTTTTGATGTACCTTTTGTCATTTGTTCTTTGCAAAGATATGGCGTTCAGCGTTTCTTCATCATAGAGATGTTCTTTCGATTCTTTCTTTGTTGTTGTTGCTCGTGTCCAATCCTCCGGTCTTGAAAGATCTATCAAGCTGGAACTTAACAAGTCAAATTCGGTTTAGGGGAGGATTGTTGGGAATTATGTGAAAGTCGATTATCTTGATATTAATGCGAAGTGTTTCTCTTGAAGTGAAGTGGATTCTAGAAGACTTATTCTGCTGAAGTATAATAGTTAATAGTTTGTTTACTGGAAGTGTTTATTCCGTGTTTAGTTTATTTAGTGTGGATATACATGAGCTTTATTAGGAAGTGATTGTGTATATCTTTATTAGTTTTATGATTATCGTTTCTTGGGAAGCGGTTTAGAGATATTGTTTAGGGTTCCTTATCTATAAAAGGAACACATTAGAAAGGTTTATGTACCGATTGCGAATTACATTTTAGTTAATATATAGATCCATAGAGGATCAAGAAGTTCTTAGTTATTTGTTACTTGTGTTTATATTCGATAAACATTAGTAGTAGAGATTGTCTTTTATTGTGCTTGTGATTACATAGGCATACATAGCGATCCACGAGCTCAAGATCTATCAAGGTGCATGTCGGTTTCAACAACGGGTGTAACATGAGATTTATAGATTAGAGAACAAGACAAACAACAAATTAGACAATGATTCTTGTACTAATCACAATGAAAATGAGGATGTTGATGGTGCAAATGAGGAAGAAGATGACTTGAAGATGGTTATTATTGGGAATTAAACGCACCAAGATATGAGACTTAGTATTGCCAAGCATCTGAGACAGGATCATTGAAGATTACACTAGTAGTACTAAATGACACTTTAGTACTACTAGTACATATAGTTTGTACTACTTATAAGATGTGTACACGTTTTGTATTTATAGAATATATATTGTGTATATCTTATACGAATATAGTTTGATAGTTATCTTGTACAGGACTCCTTGTGCTATAAAAAGAGGTCATAAGTTAGATGTTCAGTACGCATCTTTTGTTACGCTTCAAGGTTGTAAACCCTAGTGATAGTTGAGATCACTCATATTATAATTAATAATGTTGAAGCGTTTGGTTATAACATTGTTCATAACTTGTTTACTGTTTCATTTATCACTAATACATGAAGTAATATTAATCTTCTAAAGTATCAAGTAGTAGATTCCGCATACTACTTGGTATATCCTCAAAGTATCTACAACACAAGTCTCCAGTGTTTAGATCCTAACAAGTGGTTTCAGAGCCTTGGTTTCTGATACTTTGATTTAGAAGATCCTTACTTAATCACTTTGTTTTCCCATCAAGTTCATGGACATGGAGACTTCACAAAACAATACTGCTACTAAGTTACCTATGCTCAAACAGAATGAGTTTGAGATTTGGAGGCTTAAGATTGAGCAATTCTTTATGGTGCTAGATTATAATCTCTGGGAGATTATAGAGAATGTAGACTCTTTCATTCTTTCACCAAGCGAAACAACAGTTGATGCAAGAATGTTACCGTTTTAGCAAAACTCCTCTTACTGCAGATGAGAAAATAGCAAAGAAGAATGATCACAAAGCTAGGAGCTTGTTGTTGATGGCTATCCCCAATGAACATGTACTAGCTTTAGTCAATACAAGGCGCCAAAATTGTCCTTTGGGTTTGGTGGTAATAAAGCTACCAAGAAAACTCAAAATGCTTTGATGAAGCGAATTTTGAGAACTTCACCGCAACCGACAATGAATCTCTTGATCATATGTTCAACATATTGCGAGAAGTTAGTCACCAACCGGCTGTATTGGTGTCAATATTCCTCAAGAAGACCTCAACTCCAAGTTTCTAAGGAGTTTGCTTCTTTGAATGGTACACACATGTGGTTGTGCGGAAGAACAAATCGATATTGATACCATGACTACGAATGGCTTGCCTTGATTTCAAAATTGTTGAGCAGAAGTTAAGAAACACGGAGGAACAAGTTCTAGTTCTAGGAACATGGCTTTTGTATCTTTCACAACAATACAGGTCTCGAAGATGTTAATGTGGCCTCGGGAGTTAGTCTGCTAACCCTAAGGTTAGTCTTGCTAGTTCACAAAGGCGGTCCTGCTTTGGTATTGGTGATACAACCTTCTATGATTTTCTATCGAGTCGTGCAAATGGATCTCTACTCTCATATGAAGATCTTGAGCAAATTGATGATGATGACCTAGAAGAGATGGACATCAAGTGGAATGTTGCTCTTCTAAGCATAAGGGCTAAGATGTTACGACAGAGGCGGGAAGAAGATCACTATCGGTGGTGATGATACGGTGGATTTGACAAATCAAATGTGGAATGCTTTAAGCATCACAAGATATGGCATGTTGCTAGAGAATGCGAGCGACCAAAGCAACATGACAACAAGCGAGATGGAGCAAGAGTCGGAAGGGCGGTGGAAAGGGATGATCGTGGAGGAGCCTTCTTCAAAGGCTATGGTGGCTATTGATGGTCTTGGTTATGACTGGAGTTTCATGGCTGATGAGGAGGAACCATCAACAGAAACAACAATGGTGGCACAAAGATGGAACTTATGGCTTTCTCTGACTCTAAGGTAATTTCAACTAAAAGTTGTTCAAAATCATGTTCTTCTTTAAAAGAATGTGAGTCTCTTAAAGAACAATATAATAAGCAGAGAATAGAGCTAAATCAAACTAGTTATAATCTTGCAAATCATAAAAGAGCTTTAGCTATATTAGAGGAGCAAATAGTGCATTACAAACAAAATGAGTCTGGTTTTTCCAGAAAACATTGATGTGCTTAAAAGAGAAATTTCTCATGAAGATGTTGAGATAAGTCTGCTTAGAGAAGAATTGGAAAAGATAAAGAAAGCTAATGAAAACATACATATAAGTGTAGAGACTCTAGAATATACATCTAACCATGTTTATAAAATGCTTGAGGGTCAAATTCACACTAAATCAAAATCTAGGTTAGGTAACAAATTTGTTCCACGTCATTTAGAGGTGTTCCTTCACCTCTATGTATTGACTTAGCACACACTGGTTCGGAATTCGATATCACTGCAACAACAACTACACTAAAACATATTTTCTAAAATTGTATTTAGAATTGGAACAGTGGGGTTGAATGAAAATTTGTGTTGGAAGTGTGGCTCATTTTGTTCATCTAAATTTTAGTTTAACCCCTAAATGTTTTATAGATTACTCCGCCTTCTTCTAGTTTTATATTTTTTAAATTTTGACACGTATATTTTTGTACCCGATTTGCTAAAAAAACTTTTGATAATTTATTTGCTAAATCAAGAGATATTTAGGTTTTTTTATTAAATATCCTTTTAAGGAAAATAATAATAATAATAATTAAAACATTACAAAATAAGGAATGGTTTAATTTTTTAAAATACAAAAGTCACACTTGGGGTTTTGTTTATTATATAAAAAAATATAAAAGATTCTTTGTTTATTACACGTGCTATATATACACTCTACTTTTCTAAAATAGTTAATTGTAAAACATATTACGTATACAACTCAAACACTAGCAAATGCACGATCCTAATTCAGATAAAACTATTGATCGTATACTGTAACATTATCTATATATATTATAGGAGGGAGGAATCTTTCCTTTAGATTAATTTTTTCATACTAAAATATTCTCTTGGAATATTTTTTTTTTTAATACTAAAATATTGCCTAGAAAGAGGGAGGAATCTTTCCTTTGGATTAATTTTTTAATATACTTAAATATTCTCTTGGAATAAAAAATCTTTTTTTTATACTAAGATATTGCCTAAAAATTATCTCTATATATTAAGCAAATGCTTTGTTACCGGATCTTAAATTTGGCCCGTTGGTTCTTGACCCGATTGTTTCAAGTTCCTTTTTTTTTTTTTTTTTTTTTTTTTTTTAAACTATCTCATGTCCTTCTAGTCTTCCACCATCTTCCAGATCCAACTTTTCCATCGCCTTCCAACTTGCTACACCGATGCTGATTCTTCTACCTTTTTACCATCTATAACAACTAATTAATCCTTGGACTTCAAAGGCTCGGAGCAAGAAGGTTGCAACAATAAATCAGAAATCTTGTGTGAGTGCAAGTCTTCAACTTCAAGTTTATTGTTAGGGAACGTTTGAATTTATTCATCTTTATAAAGATTTATTTTTTATGAGATCGTTTTTTAACAGTTAGGGTCTCAATTTTGGGGCTTTTTGCTTTCAACCTTTTTGGGAAGATTCTTTGGGAGAATCAACAAGGTATGTATGCTTAATATTTAATTTTTTAGTTCGATTTATTTAGTATGAGTGTTTAGATTGCTTATTTTTATGTTCACGGTTGTATTTAAAATAAGAAATTCAGGTATTTTCAAGGGATGTTTGTTTTAGCTGATGTTTTGATATGGTTAGTTCGCTAAACTTATTGTTCACGAGATCACTGATAGTTCTTGGTTTGGATTACGATAATTTGGCTTCGACTTTTGCTTTGGGCGCTGAAATTTGCTCATTTACTGGGTATGTATTAATATCTTCTATTTATTACTTTTATCGTTTATTAGGATCATAGTTTTAAGTAGATTATATATGACTGCGAAGATCGTGCCAGATAAAGTTGGAGATATTGTTTTTCCGGTCAAAAAAAGAAAACATAGGTTAGAAAATGACCGACACATTTTGAAGCTCAACGATGAGGCATCCGACGGTGGAGTGTTTGGATCACAGTACAAAGGTTTTGGTTTCGTTAACTATGACACTGACGAACCAGCTAATGCAGCCATGAGGGTTATGTAAATACAGGTTAGAAGATAATATCAGTAGTCATAAATTTAAAAACTGACCACCTGAACTATGGTCGACTGTTTGGATTGTTTGGTTAAGGTTTCATTGTTTTTGTGTTTAGGTTGGTTATTGTGTACGATGCTCGCGTGCCAACTATGCTTCAGGAGTATAACAAACCTCTGGTGATTTTTTGTTATTGTAGTTCTCTAACAATATATAAATCTTACCTTAACTTTGTTGGTATAAGATGTAAGAGATGGCTTTGGTTATACTAATGATTTGCAATTTCCAATGTGTTGTTACATATAGCAAAAAAAGAGTAGAAAAGGATTCCGTGTTCTCAGATGCCAATAACAAACGAATTCGTTTGGCTACTCAATGTAAGTGGAGTCATTAGTTTTTATGTTTTTGGACTGATGCATACGGGATACAACCGATCGTTTAAGTTGTTTTAATTTTTAATTTCTTTTATTATAGGTTTTAAAGCAAGGCACGAAAAGAGTAGCGAGTTCACGCGAGTTTCTTTCCCTTTTCCCATAAGGCCTCCGTTGGAGTATATCTACTACGAGATTGTAACAACGTATGTTCCCATTCGTGTCACTTTTGGGGATGAAGAGATTAAAAACACGACCTAGAGGGGAGCGTGTTGCTTTATGTAGAAAACAAGAATGCCGAATATATGAAGCAATGCGAGGCGAAGGTTTTGTTGCTTACGCCAATCAAATATGAAAATATACATGTAAGCACCCATTTGTTCACGTACTTTGTTTTCTATATATTTTAATGGGTATCACTACACATTTTTTTTCAAAATGCACTACTAGAGATGATGCACAAACATGGAACGTCAGATTATGGATCATGGTATGTGCTAAAACACATACCATTTCTTTACCAAAATAGACCCAAAATAACCGAGAAAAGAGCCGTTTATGTCTAATATTTGTTGGTTTCTTGAGTTTATGCATTTGCGAGGAGCGGATATGACAAAACAGATAAAAGAAAGCCAAAACTAAAGAAACCGAGCACGAGAGAGAGAAGAGTGCAAAAGCCGATCCGGGATGCGGTTTATAGTTTTGGATGCTCAAAGATTTATTGTACGAAGTTATGGATCATGATTGGGAGTTTTCACATCAAACCTTTCACTTTCCCAAATTTATACAATTTACCCTCATTTTCCCACATTTACCAAATATACCCTCATACCCTTCATTATTCCATTTACACCCCAACATTCCAAAATTACATATTTGGTCCTTGGTATTTACATATTGGCATAAATGGTCCTTATTGAATTATACTTTTGTATCCGGATCTAAAATACTAAATCCAAATACCAAATACAAATAAAAACCCAAGTCCAATCCTAAATCCCACTTAAAAGCCTAACAGCCTACACCAAGCCCAATCCAAACCCGTTTCATTAAAACCCACGGTCAACAAAACCAAAACCCGGTCAACACTTTTTTTTAACCATCCCAGTCAAACACTTTACCCTCCCAAGTCAAAATATAATAAAAAAAACCCACACAAACCCAATACGCGCACAAACCTGTTAACCCATCTTCTTCACCATTTACCTTGAGTAACCCCATTTTTACCCGTACCTAAATTGTTTCCAGAAGCCTCGACACACGTGTCGGAGGTGTGTACTATGGATTGCCAACATGTACAAAGAGGATTCTCATTGGTCTTGACACCTCACTCCAATGATCTAAAGGCTCCGATTTGATGGGATGACAAGATGATTGATCAAAGGCCATCATTCAAGGAACCAGAAGCTTCTCAGCCTTGGCATCATGTATAAAAAGACCCTTTCACCACAGATTTCACTTGTTCATTTTTCATGTTTTTAGAGAAATGTTACCATTTAATTTCCTGCTTTTAGTTTAATTGTTTTCATTTAAATTCAGTGTAAACTCAAGTTTGTAATCTTACTTTTAATGCAAGTTACTCTTTCAATTGAATTCATTGTCAATTTGTTCAATCCTTTAAATCTGTTTTTAACTGTTTTGAAAGCTCTCATTTCTGTTTAAAAAAGCTCATATAAGCTTGTTCAAAACTTATGTGAGCTTAATTCTACTTTCCTTGTTCTTAACTCTAAGTTTTGAAAAAAGTCAAGTTAAGTCAATAAAAGTCAAAGTTGAAAGTCAAAGCAATTTCGGATTGATTATTGGTTTTAATCTGTGAGATTGTTGAGTTTTATATTTATTTAAGTTTTCAATTCAGTAAAAATCTGTTTTCATCAAGCTTGTAAGTTTAGTTTGCAATTTGGAATTCTTAAGGTGTGTTTGGTTTTAGCTCAATTTAAGGTTCAAATCATGTAGGTGTGTTATAGTTGGGTGTTTTCATTGTTGTTACATGTTTTAAAGTTTTCTCAAGTTTTTCAAATCATTTTTGAGTTTTGAGCTTTTCTCCAAACTGTTTCAAAGTTTGATGTTCTGTCCCAATACTATCTGTTCATTAGCATATTTGGAGGGCTTAATCAAAATGGAAGGTTGTTTAAAATAGTTTTTAGGTACTTTAGATATAATATTTTATTGGTTTTGAGCTTATTTGCCATTTGATGTAGTCTAGGTTGCTTAAACTAGGTTTGCAAATTGCCTAATCTGTTCCTTTTTTGTGTTCTGTCTCACATTAGCACTTCTACAATCGCATATTTCTTTGATTCTCTTGATGCCTTAGATTGATTTTTTCCTTTAGATAGTATTTAGTGTAGATCTGGATGTGTTACCTTAATTTGCTTTTAAGTACTTATTTACTTGTTGAATTTAAGTTGCAAAAGTCCCCGATTTGTTCCCATTTTTCGATTCATCCATGATTGCTTGTTCCATAGTTGATTGAATGTTTATTCATGTGAGAAGTTTGGTGATTTTAGTCCCACTAGTAGTGTTAGGATTCAAATATTATGTGTTTGATGATTCGGGTGGTCTTGGGAGATCAAAATACATGTTTGCCATTTAGAGAGAAAGTAGAGAGAGAGGGTGTTCTTGCTAGAGGTTTACACAAATGTTGAATATTAGATTATGAGAGCACCACCCTTCCATGGATGGAAGGGGTATTTATAGTTACAAGAAATCGACCTCCTATCGGCACGTGGATCGGGGATACGATGGGTAAAGACTCGTCCTTCCTCCACGGTGTTGCACTCACGCTAAACTAAAGTAATAACTAACTAATAAAGCGATAAATAACGTAACTAACGACAAGTCTACGAGCTAACTTAAGCTAGATAACATTTGGGGTGACCGACTCTTCAATATGGAATTTTCTAATTCCTAACAATCTCCCTAAGGAGGTCACCCCATGTTTTACATTTGAATCCTAGCATTCTATTCTTGACTTTGTTCTTGAGCTCGTAGACTTGAATTCTTCATTTCCGCAATCTTTGTGCTTTTGTAGTGCAACTTCAAAGTCCGCATTGATCTGTACTTTCGGTGGAGGTCTTTGAACTGATCCACATCTTGATGATCTTGAGCTTTCTTTGAGATCATCACCCGCGTGAAATCTGGATCACCCTTTATTGTGTTGCCATCATGTGAAGTTGTGACTTTTGGACCGACATGCTCACACTTTTGAATCATGACATCTTTCCATCGAGTAGCGGAAGCCTTCTTGGTTCATGATATTTGTAGCAGTGAAGCCTAAGCATAGAATGAAATATCGAGCCGGGTTATGTAGATATGCACAGTCATGATTTCTTCAAATTAAGTGTGGATCTTTGTGAGCATGCGACTTTGGATTGACTCCTCAATTACGATCACCGCAATCGTCGGGGTGTACACGCATCTGACGATTAGCAATAAAGCGCACGAAAGTGTCTTTGATCACCTTCGTTGAATTGAGGTACACGCCCACGGTTCCCGTTGATCGATTACAATCTTGCTGTGAGCGGTGGGATTCGAAGAATCTCCTTGACGGGGTTTCGCGGTGTTCTAGTTGTTCTCAAACCGGAACGTCTCAAAGAAGACAACACGGAGTGAGTGAACCGGTAATTGAGATTCACCGATTGATGAAAATGATTTGAAAAACAATCGCGTATTGCTTAGAATAAAGAGTTTTGCAATACGACGAAGGTTTTATGAGAAAGATCAATTTTCAATCAAAACACTTTTTGTATTTGAAAATAGTACACATTCGATGTACTAGAGAAAAGAAGATTCGCACATCGAGCGGTTTTTCCAAAAGCATTTTTTCAATCGGAGATACTTTTGAATTTGAAAATGAATACACATTCGACGTGCTAGAGAAAAGAAGGTTTGCACATCGAGCGGTTTTCAAAAGTATTCGTCAATTCCATTCTGGACCAAGGTTGATTCAAGACCGAATCGCCCCATTGTTTCTATCCGGTTGTCACAAGTTTGATCTTACGAGAAGATCTCACATGTCACCCACCAAGAGCTTGTTTGATGTTGGCTCTAGAAGGATTTCCATCTTCATCGTGAATATTTACATATCACTCGGATGTTACGCAATACCACAAGGATAATCGTGGGACTCTTAATATATACTTACTTTCCACATTGTGTGAAAATCAAGTCTTCAAGAATTTAGTGTCCTAACGAGATATTGTGGATGATCTCTTGGCTCTAGACTCAATCGTGCATATTTGGTTCTGTCTTGGGAGACTAGGAGAGGGTCTCCTTCTTCAATATCAACAATCTCTAAGAGAAAGTCGATAGATTATGTAGGTTCCCGTGAGAATGAAACAAGCCCTTTTAAGAGGAACTTGATTGGTTTGGGAAGTTTAGTGCGATGCATCACCGGGTTCATGATGTCTTGTCTTCAATACCGGTGTTACCTTAGTAACCACCGGTAGCATATGAATTGAACCGGTTTACGCCCTAAGGTTGAATTGATGGAGGCTATTTCTTTTCACCCTTTTATCATTCATTTCTTTTCATTCTTCAACCCTTGATGCTTACGAGACTTCATAACTAGAACCTTGTTGGGTTTATTCGATTACTAGCTCGGTCTCGATGCACTCTTCCCATATTCTCATTTTCTCCTTTTTCAATATTCCTAAGGACTCTACACTATCTAGTGGATTGTCCTGGTAGATCCCTCCGGTTACGGCGGATCGTGGGAACAAATACCTAACCTAACCATCCTTATAACACCATGCATAAAGTAAGTTGGTCGGTCTTTTGTGCAGTTCATTCTTCCTTAAAACCAATTGAAAAATCATTTGGAAAAACAATCAAGGTACTTGTGATACGAGATCAAAGCATTATGTACCTTAATAGTTTTGATCATTTTAGAAAACCTCCCCTCAACATGTGCATATGATTTATAAATTGTTTAGCACATGGAGGCAAGAGGACTTTGAAATATTTTCTTTGATCACAGTTTTCATAGAAAAAGCCATTTGATTTTC
Organism: Chrysanthemum lavandulifolium; assembly: GCA_022545495.1. Taxonomy (NCBI): domain Eukaryota; kingdom Viridiplantae; phylum Streptophyta; class Magnoliopsida; order Asterales; family Asteraceae; genus Chrysanthemum; species Chrysanthemum lavandulifolium. Next base: position 195,600,779 of record CM040243.1, on the reverse strand, counting down.
TTTGGTAAATTCTCCCCAAGATATGTCGTGGGATATTTGAAAATATTTTATCACATAGAGGCAAGAGTTCTTTGAAGCACATCCACGATTACAAAAGCCATTTAAGAAACCATTTGAAAACACAATCAAGGTACTTTATAATCTCTTTTTAAAAAACTTATGTACCTCGATGGTTTTGCTCCCCTCAATATGTGCTTCGAGATTGAAAGCATTTAGCACATATGAGAGAGCACTGCATAACCGAATCAAAACGATCAACTTTTATCAAATTTCATAATTAAATCACAAATTCTCCCCGATCAAAAATATCAAATCCTTTGAGATTTTGGATCCCAAGTGATTTAATTAGGTTTAGAAAACATGGGAGAATATGTGGCTGGTTTAAACACTCATCATGTTTTTGGATAAATCCTCCTCCTCATCATGTGCATTGAGTATGAATTCGTTTGGCACATGGAGGCGGAGTGCCTTTAAAGGACTAAAATCAATTCCATTTAAGCAGATAAGAGATTTAACTCACGATCTCTACCCGATCGAAATATCAAACCATTTGAGATTTGTGATCCCAACCGATTAAATCATTTAGAAAAATTTGGGAAAGGCGTGGCAAGATTCAATTTTGAAAGATGACGGATAAGGACCATTTTAAGACATTAAAGATTGTTAGTGTCGGTATGATAGTTTTAAGAGATCTTTTAAGTAAAACAAAACAATTTCACAATCAAACAAGACGAGAAAAAATTTCATTTTGAAAGACCTTGATTCTAAAGAAAAAATCATACCATGACATAACATTAAATCTTTAGATCACCACTTATATTGTACAATCCGGACTTTTATGAAGCAATATTGATTGAAAATAATTTATTTTAAATCACTCTCCCCTCAATCGATGACGAAGTCAATAATTGAGTGACTTAAGTTTTGATAAAATAAAGTCCGGTGATTTTCAAAATTTAGTCAATATATTTTCAAAACAATATATTCTATTTTCAAAACAATTTATTCAAATTTATTCAAAATTGTTTAAAAATGGTATCTGCACAAAGATCGTTAGTGGTTGAGAAGCTTCCGTTGTTGTTCTTTGTAGGGTTGGAAGAAAACCGTCTGCAAATGCGGTGAGACTTCTTCACGTTGCATTTGAATGCCAACCGAGGTCCAATTAAGCTCCGTTTCTTCACTTGTCAAGAAAACCATCTCTTGATGCGATAAGACCTCTTATGTTGCATTTCATGCCAACTCTCCATTGAAGTCCGATTAAGCTCCGTTTCTTCATTTGTCAACCCAAGATATCGTTACCCTTTCCTTGCGGTATCCAATCTTCTTCAATTTTGGGATCCGGATCGGGAACATTCTTAAATACCAATATACCGCATACATTAGTGAACATACATACAGATATATGGTGGTCGACATCACCCAAACGATGTCGACTAATAAAAGTCAATCCAACATATCAATCAATTCATATATGGCATGGGGTTTATGTGTTAATCAAACTCTAATCATCTAAACCTAACAATCATATCCTAAATTCCTAGTCCTTGACACGAGGCAATTATCATTTTTAATTAAGCACGTGGGATAATTAAGAAAGCTCGTTAGATGATATAGATTTGAAAACATTCTCCCCTCAATCAATGACTCATTTTATAAGAAGTTTTAAAAGCGCTGAAGTCATTGATTAAGTTTTCAATTTTTTATAAAAACTCTGAATCTGATTGTTTTTAAAGCAACTCATTTACCACCATTTTTGAAAAACAACAAATATTTTCCTGAAGAATTTTAGACGGAAAAACATTTGTGTAGGAGCAATGATCCTTGACATACTTTCCTTAAATTGTTTTAGGATAAGTGCACGAAAAATTTTGAAAATAGTTTAAGCGTAGCACTTTCCTTCCTTTAAAGAATGGGTTGCTATCGAAATAATAGCAAGCCATAGTTTAAGCACAAGTCACGATCAAGTAAGCGCAAGCCATAGTTTGAAGCGGGTTACATCTGAAATAATCGTAAGCCATATTTTGAGACACGTTTTGAAAAGAATATTTACACCTCCTGCTCGAACTTCATCTATGGTCCCGTGCCATTATTGAATGACATTTCTAAGACCGTAGATGTTATCGATACCGAAGACATGTCTTGAGAAAACATATTTTTGGACTTTTCAAATTTTTACGATTTTATGGCTTTTTGAAAATTTTATATTTTCTATTTTGTTTTGTTGGTTTTATATTTTCTATTTTGTTTTACGAATAAATATATACAAGGATAGAATAGATGATATAGTTAAGAAGATGATGATACGAGTGCAAGAGATAAGGATATCGAGCGAGACGTCGTAGAAGATAGAAGTCATTAACTCTTAAACATTCACCACCAAAGCTTCCGAGGCTCTTGAATCGAAGAAAGAAATTGAACCAACTGAAAGTGAGACTCTGGCGACTTCCCCCAAACCGAAAATCCTTTAGCCGAAAGCGATTCAAGCTCTATTTCAAGCTTTCCTTAGCGGTGCATGAGAAGCACACCATTATCATAGATCCATTGCTCCTTTTAAGACCGATAATCGAGGATCTCCATTCGGGTTATATCATCCAATAGAACATCAACAACGTTTCATCCCACACATAAATAATCTTCTCAAATTTCTTAACCACTTTGAAGTGCAAGCGATCCATTCCAAAAGGTGTCAAGAGAGCAATTCCCGAGTAGTTGAATTGTTGCGATCGACCTCTTTGTATAATGCTCTAGAACTCTCCCAAATACACTTCATGAGGGAATGAAGAACACCTTCCCATGTTCACATTTTTCTTCCACGATGAGCGTGTATGAAGCTCAAGAACCAAGTACACCAATATCCAAGAACTCTCCGAATACACATCAAGAGGGTAATGTAGAACACCTCCCTATGTTCACATCTTTCGTCACGATGAATGTGTGAAGCTCAAATATCCAAGTATACCAATACACAAGGAATGAATAATCGATAACATTGAAGAAGCGAGACCAAGTCACGATTATCTGCGGGTGACAATCTCTGCGGATGTCAACACCGGAATAAGTGATTATATCTACGAATCGCGATTAAGCACTCAAGTGAAACATTGAGCATCCCCAATGTACACAATCTCTCCCCGATCCTTGCGACACCATCGAAATCACCACATACTAGTGTACCTCTGTTATCTTGAAACTTTCTCTAACATCACTTCCCCGTAGTTGGAATAATAACACAAAAGCCTTGATGAGTAAAACCTTGAGTTTATCTGCGGTCATGACAATTGTTTTCCGGGATATCTTCAATCACTTAGAAGAATTAAGCTCATCAAGTTTACTCGCCATGAGTCAAACCTTGAGTTTCTGCGGTACTAACATTTGTCTTCCGGGATGTCTTGATTACTTAGAAGAGTTAAGTTCATCAAGTTTACTCGCTTTGTGTTTATATGTGAGTCTCCTTACGACTTCTTTGGTTTTGACACTTGAATCGGCAACTCTTTGTAAGCCCAAATACTTGAAATTTGTTGAGAATATTGCTTGAAGTCTTTGTGAGAATCAACATCTTTGAAGACTCGCTCGACTATTTATATCAACCCTACATAGACAATTTGAAGTGACCCTTTGAAGAAGAAAACCCGCTATACCATACTTGAAACGAAGTCAACTTCCCCACATTTGTATCTTAAGCTTGCACCTAATGATGGAAGAGCGGTGTAGAGAATTTATGCTTCAAGCAAATCTCTAAGTACTCACTACTCAAACAAAGTATGAGACATTAACACCTCTTGCGATTATCCACACCGTCATATCGTGTGACCTTTGAGTAAAACAAAGTAACTCCTAATTGTGATAGTTAACGGTCTTCAACCATCCACCTCATTGCTGGTAACTAGATAAACCAAGTCTTCAACTCAAATTCTTAAGCCCGAGCAAGTTATCGAATAAGAACACGCCTTTGTGAAAGTCGACTTCAATCTCGAATAAGTGATAAATGATTAACTCAAGTAATCACCTTGTGTCAAATGTCCAACAATAGTCAATATCAACGTCTCGAGTAGTCATCGCTAAAGAATATGAGCACGTCTAATTGAGAATTGAATCGACTTTAACATTCTCCCAATTAGTGCTCTCCCTAAACCGACAATCTGTTTGATAAATGCCCAAATTAAGAAGAAGTCTTTAGATTGTTAACTTCAACTCGTCTTTAGTCTTCTAACATGTAGCGAGAAAATGTAGAACATGATCAGACTCGACCTTCTTCAAGATTGTGCGGTTGGGAATAGATAGTTAACATCTTCAACTCACACCAAAAAGCATCCCACCAAAAGCATCCCAATTAACTTACATCTTGCAAATCCCTTAACTAAAATCCTCCCGATCAAACAAGAACGAGAAAGATGTTCATCAAGGAAATCGACAATCGGGCCGCAGCGAACACACAAGATGGTAACACCAAACTACCAATCACATCAAACAAGACGAGATAGATTGTTGGAATCATCATGTTGATGTATCGTGAAGCATTAACGGAAGCACTTTGTCGATAAACTCATCAATCCGAGTGAAGATGTCAACCAACGGCTCTTAGAAGAGAAACTCCATGTGAAGGTTACCCGATAATAAGAAGCTCGGTTCTTACATGAGTTTCGAGCCGTATGACCATTTAAATTCTCTTGATGAGTGTCTAAATACTCATCATCTTTTTATCTTGATAGAATGCCAAAAGCATGAAGCGAAAACACTCGAAACACATCAAAATGATAAAAATATCACAAACAAGTGTTTTATATGTTTTAAATGCAAAAACATCAAAATCGATGTTTTAAATGCAAAACATCAAAATCGATGCGTATCAAGTTTGCATAATTGGCGGTTTAGTCCCCAAGTTTGAAAATATGTCAAAAATAGTCCACAGTAATTCAAAAACTTGTAAAATATCATTTTAGGTCCTTGAGATTCAAAAGTTGTCAAAATAAACCCTTCCAAGTTTAAAAATCACAAAATGACAACTTTAGTCCACGAACTTTGAAAATTGTCAAAATAGTCCTTGGTTAATTTAAAAGTGAAAATTATCAAGTTTTAACCTTGTTCTATTAATCAATGACAAAATGGTCCTTATGATAAACTTTTGAGAATTTACAATATTGGTCCCTCAAGTTTCCAAATTAGCGGTTTAGTCCTTTAACATTTCAAAATGGAAATTTACAACAAAGGTCCTTGTACTAATCACTTTTGGCAGGTTTGGTCCTTGTAAGAGCTTTGGAGAGTTGTTAATATTAGTCCTTGAAGGTTTGGCCAAATTACATTTTGGTCCTTATGGTTAACTAAGCTAAAAACACCAAGCGGATCCAATATAATAACAACAAGCCCAAATCCAGTTCAAACGATGCCGGCCCAATTTTTAAAGCGGATAAACCGCTCTTTGTTCATCTTCCACCCCCCCCTGTAACTTTCAAAACCGGAGGTGGTTTTACCACCTCCACTCTCACCAATTCCACCTCACTCACCATTTCCGCTCATCCCCTCCTCTCCTTAGCCCACCTTGCATTTAATGCATCCCACCATTCAACACTCAACCTTTTACCTCACAGGACTGTTTTTGCGGCTAATCCTCCAACTTGCCCACCCAATTGCTTCTTTTGTGTCCCTACACCTCCACGACACCCAAGAATCTTTAATTAGATTCAAACTACCCATTCGGTCAAATAGACTTTTGGCGCCAAAATCGCCATGTGGCATATCGACTATCGGCTTAATTCAATGGTCGAGATTTGGTGGGATATCTTGAGGTCGACAAGGAAGATATTTGAAGTCAATAAATAGAAAGGAACCAATGTAATTAAGTATCTAGAGTAATTTTAATTTCCATTGTCGTTTTAGCTTAAATTAAAATTTGATGTCTGTTTTAGCTTTCAAGCTTTGTTTTCTAAGTTACCGTGTATTATAAAACTTTTACAAGTATCAATTTGAAGTTTCAAGTTATATTATCGGTTTATGCATTTTCAAATTTCAAGAAAATTTCAATATGTTGAAATGTTGTTAGCAGTGGTTAATTTGGAATGAGAAACTCATATAAGCTCCATATAAAGCTTATACAAGCTTTTAGATACTCTTTAAACCAGTTTAGTAGCCAAATCCAAAATTCACAAAAATACTAATTAAATAGCTTAAAAATAAAAATCATGATTCAAGGTTCTAGCATATTGGGCGGGATATATAATGGATGGTCTTGGGTGTAGTGCTTATTGGTAAGCTATAGGAGTTGTTACTTGGCCTAAATCTCGGTCTTGTGCATTGAAGCCACTTGTAAGCCTTTTACCCATTTTGGAATTTAGCGTGTAAAAGCAGTTATAAGCTCTAATCTTTGTGTTTCCATGATCATTAGTTATAATTAAGTCTAATTAAGCTTTAAAACCGGTGGTTTGTTATTCTAAATCGAAGTTATTAAAATTTCATTTTCACAGATTAATTTTGCATAGTTGTAATTTCTCAATATTATGTTGTTAGTGATATGGTTTAGTGCTTATTCGGTCTTAATAAGTGATAATATCAACTTTAAAATCATGTTCATGGTGCGAATCTTGGTTACTCTTTGAAAAACTCAAAATCTGTCATTATAAAGGTTGTTTGGTTTTACTCATTTCTTTGTATTAAAGGTTGTGCGATCTTGTGTTCTTGGTTGTTATCGGTCTCACTAGGTCTAAATATCTCGGATAACCAAAGAAAACTAGTTCTCATTTGTGAAAAGTCAAAATCACTTGTAATCTCATCTTACCTTATAGCTGTTGAGATTTAAAGTGTGAAACTCATCTTAGCAGTTCATAACTTGTTACTTTAGCTTTATACATCCTTATTATAAGCAACTTAACATAATCGGTGAGTAGCATTAATTCAAAACTCACAAAAGTCAACTGTTTAGTTTTCAATAAAAGTCAAATTTTCGATATTAGCGGTTTTAGATAATTTAGAGTAACTTATATAGGACTTAATATTGAGTTTCATGACTTGAGCTTTTGGAATATAAAAATCTAGTTGCTCATCTCTAACCTAGTGTATTTTGTATTTTCTCAATAGCTTGTTTACTAGCAACTTTTAGCTTATTTCAAGTGCCATTTTCAAAAGTGCCTGCACGAGGAATTTGTATTGCTTGCTCTTTTCATAGGTTTGTAGAGAGCTCAATTGTTGGTCAAAACTTGTGATATTTGGTTCTTTGGAAAGCCAATCAAGCCTTCTAGAGGTCCCAAGTTTACATCTTCATTTTCTAGCTTGTTTACCTAGCCTGCATAAGCTTATCATTTTGTACCAAAAACTCAGCATTCACTGAGTTTTACTCAGTGAATTGACAGGTTTTGAAAAATCTTCTCCCAAGCTCATAAGAGCTTATGAAGGTCTGAGTTTTGGTTTATACACTCTCAACTAGGTCTAGTACAAGTTCCAAGTTCTACTTTTCAATTTTAGCTTATTTAGTGTACTGTGCAATAGCTTAAAGTAACATACCATTTTCATTTTCATTATCAAGATCAAACCTCAAATCTGTTTTAAACTTGTAATCGAGGTCATGGTTTGTTGTTTTGGTTGAAATAGAGTTTTATAGCTTAATATAGCATCTGTGAAGGTTTGGTAGTCTTTGGTCAACAATTGGCTTTTTCAGTGCTTATTAAAAGCGGTTTACATAGCGATAGCTTATTTCTCTAAACAAGACCATGTTTTCTATTTTCATAGATTCGGTATATCAAAATAGACTTTTCCTGAAATTTTCATTATTTTTCATAGCTGTTTGCTATTTTCTTAATTAAAAGCAGTTTTAGGTATTTTAAATAGCTTTTAATACAAATAAATTATAAAAGTCCAAAAAATGATTTTAAATTTTCTTAGGTTAAGATAAATACAAAAGTAATAAAAGTATTTTTCCATAATTTTCTTAGTTTAAAAAGTATTTTTAGCATTTTAATTAGTTTTAAATAGTTTTAAATTAATAATAAATACATAATAAGTCTTAAAAATATATTTTTAGTTTTAAAATAAGTTTTATCATATTTTAGATTTTTCTAAGTTATAATTTCATTTTCTAGGTTAATTTTGTATTTTCTTGTATTTTAGTGCATTTTAAATACTTAATAAATAGTTTTAATTAATAATAATTAAATAAATAGTTGTAAAAATAATTTTATTTTTCTAATAATTTTCTTTTATTATTAGGATTCCAAAAGTATAATTTTTATCTTTTAGGCCTTTTATTTCTTTAAAACTCACTTTTTATATTGTGCGTAGACATAAGTTTATTTTAAGCGTAAGTTTTAAGTTGTAGTTTTAAGCGTTCATCGCCTTTAAAAATAGTGATAGCGTTTATTTAATAGATTTTAACTTTTAATCTTTTTAATTTGCATTTAAGTCATTTGTTATTTGTTAATCTTTTCTTTTAGTATAATTTTCCATGAAAACCCTCTTGATTGCTATCCTTAGTGATCATTCTACCGTCGAGTTGTTTTAAACACCAATTCATCCTCCGTGGGACTTAACGACCAGGAATCCCTATATTCCTCGATCTAAATTGCATTTGTGTTTGAGCGGTTTTAAGTCTATTTGACTTGTTGTTTAGCACTTGTGATTGATCAAATTTTGGCGCCCATGGGGGGGGCTGTAAGCGTGTTTCTAGCATTATCGGACCCGTACTTGCACATATACCACAGTTTGTAAAAGTTTTACGTAAAGTTAATATAAACCAAAAGTTCATTAACACTTTTCCTAAAGTGTTAAAACCCAAAACAATATAAAACAACAAAACAATCGTAACGTTTTACGTATTGTGTTTCTTTTAAGGTGATTCTTAAAGAAATACGATTTGGTTAAGCAGGACGATACCAAAATATTTCCCAAAAGTTTTAAACCCCATCGGCACAAATCATACCTCGTCTTTTCGGTGGTACTTAATATACATAAAATCAACCACCATGAATCAAGGCGGTGCACTACCTAGCGGGGTGCGACCATTAATAAGTTCCCGAACATCGATTTAAAACTTGCCTTTGTGTCACTTGTGATTTGGTGTCCCTTTTTCAAAAAGCCATTTCATCGTGATTATTGGTTAAGTTCACTTGTGTTTTGCCTCATTTGTTTTGGAAATTGATTTTTATACTTAGTGCATCTTTTCGTTCTTCGATTCTACAAGTCCACTTTCCGAACTTGGAAACATTCCTCATGAGACGTGAGGGCGTTCGGCTCCTTGACCGTGGTGAGGCGTCTACCACCACCACCACTGTCGAAATGGCGGAAGACAAACCTATGAATGAGCTTCTCCAAGCACCCATCGAGGGTTACGGAGATGCCATTGTTGTCCCGACCATTGTGGGCGATACCTTCGAACTCAAACCGGGTTGCTTAATCGGTAACCCAAAGCCAATTCTATGGTTTTGAGAGGGATGATCCTCATGCACACATTCGATGGTTTAACAAGATAGCATCTACCATCAAGTACAAGAATGTCCCATCCGAAGCTATCAAGCTTCTTACATTCCCATTTTCTCAGAGGACAAGCCGGAATTGGCTTGAGAAACAACCCCTCGTTCTATAGAGACATGGGAAGATCTAGTTACCAAGTTTGTTAGCAATTCTATCCTCCATCCCGAACCACAAGTCTTAAGAATGAGATAATGAAATTTTCTCGAGATTTGATGAATCATTCGGGAGGCATGGGATCGTTACAAAGAATTGCTCATGAGTGTCCACATCATGGTTTTACCGAGTTAATGCAAATGGATACTTTCTATAATGGTGCGAGACCGGTGACCAAGACTCTACGAATGCCTCCGCGGAGGTAATTTCCTTAGCAAAACCACCAAAGAAGCCTTACAAATAATTGAAAACAAGTCCCGGTCCGTTCTTTCCGCACTAAGACATATCAAAATCGGTCTAATCTTGGACCTTCTACTTCATCTCTGTGAGTACATCTAGCACCGATGCTAAGATTGATAAACTCACGAGATCTTTATTCGAGCTTTGGTTCTTGCTAACCAAAGAAAGTCACATTCACTCGAGACACCAACACATGGTGAAGTGAAGAAAGTTGAAGTTTGTGTCACTTGTGGTGGTCCTCATGCATACTACAAGCTGTCGCCAGCGATGGTAGTCCGTTTGAAGCAAATGCTATAGCGGTACTTCTAATCAAGGAGGTAATCAATACCGTCCTCGAGAATGAACCAAGCTACCGTGCTAGCAATTATCGAGCACCACCGGTTTAACGAGAATCCTAACGGAATCGAGAATCAACCTAGAATGAACCAAGGTTATCAAAACCAAGGTAATTTCTATCTGGACCCAATCAAGGTTTCCAACAACAAGGAACCTTCATCAAAACAATTTCAATCGTGGGAATCAATTTCATGGGAATGTGAATCCTAATCAAGGAATTTTCAACAACAAGGTCATAATCGAATATCGGACCTCAAAATTTCCTCTCATCCACCTCCCATCATTACTCCTCCGGGACCATCATCGATGAGTTCTTGAAGCGGTTTATGAAATCCCAAGATGAGATGAGCAGTTGTTGGTCGGTCGGATCGGCGATCGAAGAAGTCTTTAAATGATCGACCCTCGAGCTCGGTGCTTTACCGAGCAACACGATCGCTAACCGGGGCGATGTTAAAGCGATCACGACCGAAGTGGTGTTTCATACAATGGACCGCTATTCCTACTACCTCTTCTTCTTCTTCTCTTCCAAAGGTAGTGGAAAGTGAACCGTGACTCACAATGGACCTCGACTCCAATGCCCCTCCTCCCGTGGCAATGAGTCAAGTTACCAAGGAAACAACGGACAAGGTGCATTATTCAAGTCCAAGTAATACCGCACAAGTCCGCCTTGTAGTCCATCCTCAAGTTGTCCGAAACCCAAGTCTAATCCGGAGTTGTTTTGAACCACTGTTGCTCCGTTGAAAATATCAAATCAAATCTTCTATTCCATATCCATCACGTTTGAATGAGCAAAAGCTCCGTGAAAAGGCTAGTCATCAAATGGATAAATTTTCCAAATTTTCCAAGAGTTACATTTGACATAAGCTTTGCGGATGCTATCATCTTGATGCCCAAGTTTGCATCAACTCTCAAACACATGTTAAGCAATAAGGAAAATTTGTTTGAAATGGCTAAGACTCCTCTTAACGAAGCGCTCTGCGGTTATTACGAAAAAGCTTCGAGAAAAGCTTGGAGATCACGGAAATTTCTCTTACCTTGTGTATTCCGGGAATGGTTGAATGCTTTGCCCTAGCGAGATCTTGGTGCAAGCATAAAACGATGCCATATTCGATATGGAAGAAACTTTCTCTTAGGAACTTACTCCTACATGCATGACTCTCGAGCTTGCGGATCGTACAATATCCGTCCTCTTGGCATTGCGGAGGGCGTATTTGTAGTAGGAAAGTTCCATTTCGGTGACTTCGTGGTTGTTGATTTTGATGCCGATCATCGGGTTCCTCTCATTGTTGGTCGAGGTTCACGAGCGGGCGTGCTCTCATAGATGTATTTGAGCAAGAAATCACATTACGTGTTGGAAATGAAGTGTCACTTTTAACCTTGATCGGACTTGAGGTACTCCGCAAATTATGATTACGAATCGGTTAACCGAATAGATATCATTGATGTTGCTACGAAGAGTACTCGCAAGAAGTTCTTGGTTATGATCATAATTCTTGGTGATAATATCACTCATTCATCTCAACCCATCATCGCCAATTCTACTCCTTCTATCACCCCATTTGAGGAAAGTGACTTCATCTTAGAAGAGATTGAAGCCTACTTATCCGATGATTACATTCCATGGGAAATTGATCACGCTCAATTGACATTGAGGAGACATACTTCTCATTGAGAAGTTGCTTAATGATGATCCATCATCGCCCTCACTCTAGTGATTCAATTCACGATGAGATTAATCAAAATGAGATTAATGCGGAGGAGATTTTCTTCTTGAGAAATTGTTAAATCATGACATTTCTTTTCCTCTCCCTTCCATCAAACTTCATAACAAGGAAGTCAAGTCGGTTGAAAAGCGAAGAATTTCACGAGGTTGAGCTTAAGGACTTACCACCTCATCTCGAGTATGCATTTCTTGAAGGTGATGATAAATTACCGGTCATTATTGCTAGAGATTTGAGTAAAGATGAAAAACTGCTCTCATAAAAATCTTGAAGTCACACAAGCAAGCAATTGCTTGGAAACTCTCCGACATAAAGGGTATCAACCACGAGTTTTGTACTCATAAAATCTTGATGGAGGATGACTTTAAGCCGGCGAGTTCAACATCGAGAAGAGTAAATCCAAAATCCATGATGTTATCAAGCAGGAGGTTATCAAACTTCTTGATGCGGGATTGATTTACCCGATCTCGAGATAGTCCTTGGGTTAGCCCAATTCATTGTGTTCCTAAAAGGGTGGCATAGCTGTTATCACAAATGAAGATAACGAGTTAATTCCAACTCGTGCAGTTACGGGATGGCGTGTGTGCATCGACTATCGTAAGTTGAATAGCGCCACCGAAAAGACCATTTTCCTCGCCCTTTATGGACCAAATGCTTGAGAGATTAGCGGGGAATGAATACTATTGTTTCCTTGATGGTTTCTCGGGGTACTTTGATTCCCATTGATCCAAAGGATCAAGATAAAACCACATTCACTGCCCATACGGAACTTTTGCCTATAGGCGTATGCCTTTTGGCTTATGTAATGCTCTGGCACGTTCCAACGATGTATGATGGCCATTTTCCACGACATGATCGGAAACAATGGAGGTGTTTATGGATGACTTCTCGGTCATTGGGGATTCGTTTCAAACTTGTCTCTCTCATTTAGATAAAATGCTTCAAAGGTGTGAAGACACCAATCTTTGTCTAAAGCGGGAGAAAAGTCACTTTATGGTCAAAGAAGGCATTGTCCTTGGCCATAAGATTTCAAAGAACGGGATTGAGGTTGATAGAGCAAAAGTTGATGTTATTGCTAAATTACCTCATCCTACTACCGTCAAGGGTATTAGGAGTTTTTAGGTCATGCGGTTTCTATCGTAGATTCATTCAAGATTTTCTAAAATCGCCCGACCTATGACCCATCTTCTTGAAAAGGATGCTCCTTTTATCTTCTCACCGAGTGCATCGTAGCTTTTGAAACATTGAAGAAAAAGCTTCTTGAAGCACCATTCTCGTTGCTCCGGTGGGATTTACCTTTTGAACTAATGTGCGATGCAAGTGATTTTGCTATCGGCGCGGTCTTAGAACAACGAAGAAATAAGCATTTTCGACCTATTCACTACATAAGTAAGACTATGACCAAGCTCGAACTCATTACACCACCACGGAAAAAGAGCTATTAGGCGTGGTGTATGCTTTTGAAAAGTTTCGCCATACTTAATCTTGACCAAATGTGTGGTGTATACGGATCACTCGGCTCTAAAATATCTCTTTGCAAAACAAGATGCAAAGCGAGATTGCTCCGTTGGGTTCTCCTCCTTCAAGAATTTGATATCATTATCGTGATAAAAAGGGCCGAGAACTTGGCTGCGGATCATCTGTCAGATTAGAAAACCCTCACCAAGATGTTTTCGAGAAAAGGATATAAATGAAACATTTCCTCTCGAGACACTCAATGCGGTTTCTTTTCGTGGAAACTCTTCTACCCCATGGTTTCTTGACTTTGCAAATTACCATGCGGGTAACTTCATTAATGAAAGGGATGTCGACCAGCGGAAGAATAAATTCTTCAAGGATGTTAAACACTATTTACGGGGCGACCCTTTCTTATTCAAAATCTGTGCGGATCAAGTCATCCGACGGTGTGTTTATGGAGAAGCTCTTGACATTCTCAAAGCTTGCCATCTTTGGACCCAGGGGCCATCATAGTCAAATTACACCGCCAAAAGGTGTTTGATTCGGGTTCTATTGGCCCACAATCTATAAAGATGCCGCGATTATGTCAAAACTTGTGACGCTTGTCAGCGTCATGGAAATATATCTCAAAGGAATGAAATGCCACAAAATGCCATTCAAGTTTGTGAGATATTTGACATATGGGGTATTGATTTTATGGGGCCATTTCCATCTTCTCGTGGTAACAAGTACATACTCGTGGCTGTTGATTATTTGTCAAAATGGGTTGAAGCAAAAGCTTTACCTACAAATGATGCCCGAGTAGTTGTGAAATTTTTGAAAGCTCTCTTTGCGGTTGGAACTCCTCGTGCAATAATCGGTGATCGTGGTACACATTTTGTAATGACCAATTTGATCGTGTCATGCAAAAGTATGGTGTTACCACCGTCTATCTCTGCATACCACCCCGAACAAGTGGGCGGTGGAAGTTTCAAATCGTGGTATTAAAGAATACTTGAAAGGACGGTAGGTGAAAATCGTGCATCTGGTCGGATAAAGCGGATGGCGCACTCTGGGCTTTTCGTGCGACTTACAAAACACCAATTGGGTGTACTCCTTACAAGCTAGTGTACGGAAAAGCTGTCATCTTCCGATTGAACTAGAGCACAAGGCTTCTTGGGCCTTAAAACATGCAAACTTCGATATCTGAGACGGTAGGTGATCACGAAAAGTTCAAATGAATGAACTAAATGAACTTCGTGATCAAGCTTATGAGAACTCTTTAATTTACAAGCAAAAGACAAAGAAGATTCATGACTCTAAAATCAAGAACCGCGTTTTCAACGTTGGTGATCGAGTCCTTCTTTTCAACTCTAGATTGAAGATTTTCTCGGAAAGCTTAAGTCCCATTGAGTGCGGTCCATTCACTATCGCTAAGGTTTATCCTTATGGCACCATTGAGTTATCTCAACCCGATGGTCCTAATTTTAAAGTGAATGGTCATCGATTAAAGCATTACTTTGGAGAGGACATTCCATCTGTGGTTGTCCCGGATCTACAAACATTCCCCATGAACCAATGAATGCGGGGATCGAGTCAAGCTAATGACTCGGGAATCAAAAATAGTAGCACACACAATATGGGTTTTCACCCATGTTTCTGTTTTCTTTCCCCCTTTCTATCACCCTAGTGTGGGGAGTTTTCCCCTTGATTGTATATTTAAAAAAAAAAAAAAAAAAAAAAAAAAAAAAAAAAAAAATGTGTATATATCAAAAATAAAATAATGGCCGTAGTATTTCCCTTTTATGTTCTTTGTTTCGGCATAACCGCGGTACTTTGAATATTGAGGGCAATATTCATTTCTTAGTGTGGGGAATTCTCACGAATTTCATGTAATTATTTCACCCAATTCCCGTTTTGGCCAAAATTTTTTTTTGGAGTAAGTGTTTTCACTTACTCGGCAAATGTGTCGATCCGCCATGTCTAACCCACATTAGGATTGGCTAATCCGAGAGCAAGCGGCTCTTGGTAAAGATATCTCAAATCCGTTTATGGCTTGCAATTTGCCCAAAATTGTATGGTGTTCAACTCACCATATCTTTAAACTAGTGAAAAGTTGGCTAGCCCATAAGTTTATGGCTTGTGGTAAAGGCGATTGAAAATCCATAATTGGTAATCGGCTCACCAAAGATAATATTTATAATTTATCTAAGAGTTGGCTAGTCCGGAAAGTGCGACACGGTAAAGACAAATCAAATCCGTTGAAAGTCGGTGGTTTGCTCAAAATCACATGGTTATCGGTGTACCATGGTTCTTACTTGAGCTGAAACATTTGGCTACTCGAAGTAATGGCTTTTGGTAAAGAGATAAAATCCATTAAATTTTCTCAAATCATTGCTAGGGACTAGCAATATCTTAGTGTGGGGATTGATGAGTGTCAAATACTCATCATTTTTATCTTGATAGAATGCCAAAACATCGAAAACACTCGAAACACATCAAAATGATAAAAATATCACAAACAAGTGTTTTATATGTTTTAAATGCAAAACATCAAAATCGATGAAAAGCGTATCAAGTTTGCATAATTGGCGGTTTAGTCCCCAGTTTGAAAATATGTCAAAAATAGTCCACAGTAATTCAAAAACTTGTAAAATATCATTTTAGGTCCTTGAGATTCAAAAGTTGTCAAAATAAACCCTTCCAAGTTTAAAAATCACAAAATGACAACTTTAGTCCACGAACTTTGAAAATTGTCAAAAATAGTCCTTGGTTAATTTAAAAGTGAAAATTATCAAGTTTTAACCTTGTTCTATTAATCAATGACAAAATGGTCCTTATGATAAACTTTTGAGAATTTACAATATTGGTCCCTCAAGTTTCCAAATTAGCGGTTTTAGTCCTTTAACATTTCAAAATGGAAATTTACAACAAAGGTCCTTGTACTAATCACTTTTGGCAGGTTTGGTCCTTGTAAGAGCTTTGGAGAGTTGTTAATATTAGTCCTTGAAGGTTTGGCCAAATTACATTTTGGTCCTTATGGTTAACTAAGCTAAAAACACCAAGCGGATCCAATATAATAACAACCCAAGCCCAAATCCAGTTCAAAGCGATGCCGGCCCAATTTTTAAAGCGGATAAACCGCGCTCATTGTTCATCTTCCACCCCCCCCTGTAACTTTCAAAACCGGAGGTGGTTTTACCACCTCCGCTTTCACCAATTCCACCTCACTCACCATTTCCGGCTCATCCCCTCCTCTCCTTAGCCCACCTTGCATTTAATGCATCCCACCATTCAACACTCAACCTTTTACCTCACGGGACTGTTTTTGCGGCTAATCCTCCAACTTGCCCACCAATTGCTTCTTTTGTGTCCCTACACCTCCATGACACCCAAGAATCTTTAATTAGATTCAAACTACCCATTTCAGTCAAATAGACTTTTGGCGCCAAAATCGCCATGTGGCATATCTGACTATCTGGCTTAATTCAATGGTCAGGATTTGGTGGGATATCTTCAGAGGTCGACAAGGAAGATATTTGAAGTCAATAAATAGAAAGGGAACCAATGTAATTAAGTATCTAGAGTAATTTTTAATTTCCATTGTCGTTTTAGCTTAAATTAAAATTTCAGTATCTGTTTTAGCTTTCAAGCTTTGTTTTCTAAGTTACCAGTGTATTATAAAACTTTTACAAGTATCAATTTGAAGTTTCAAGTTATATTATCAGTTTATGCATTTTCAAATTTCAAGAAAATTTCAATATGTTGAAATGTTGTTAGCAGTGGTTAATTTGAATGAGAAACTCATATAAGCTCCATATAAAGCTTATACAAGCTTTTAGATACTCTTTAAACCAGTTTAGTAGCCAAATCCAAAAATTCACAAAAATACTAATTAAATAGCTTAAAAATAAAAATCATGATTCAAGGTTCTAGCATATTGGGCGGGATATATAATGGATGGTCTTGGGTGTAGTGCTTATTGGTAGCTATAGGAGTTGTTACTTGGCCTAAATCTCGGTCTTGTGCATTGAAGCCACTTGTAAGCCTTTTACCCATTTTGGAATTTAAGCGTGTAAAAGCAGTTATAAGCTCTAATCTTTGTGTTTCCATGATCATTAGTTATAATTAAGTCTAATTAAGCTTTAAAACCGGTGGTTTGTTATTCTAAATCGAAGTTATTAAAATTTCATTTTCACGTTAATTTTGCATAGTTGTAATTTCTCAATATTATGTTGTTAGTGATATGGTTTAGTGCTTATTCGGTCTTAATAAGTGATAATATCAACTTTAAAATCATGTTCATGGTGCGAATCTTGGTTACTCTTTGAAAAACTCAAAATCTGTCATTATAAAGGTTGTTTGGTTTTACTCATTTCCTTTGTATTAAAGGTTGTGCGATCTTGTGTTCTTGGTTGTTATCGGTCTCACTAGGTCTAAATATCTCGGATAACCAAAGAAAACTAGTTCTCATTTGTGAAAAGTCAAAATCACTTGTAATCTCATCTTACCTTATAAGCTGTTGAGATTTAAAGTGTGAAACTCATCTTAGCAGTTCATAACTTGTTACTTTAGCTTTATACATCCTTATTATAGCAACTTAACATAATCGGTGAGTAGCATTAATTCAAAACTCACAAAAGTCAACTGTTTAGTTTTCAATAAAAGTCAAATTTTCGATATTAGCGGGTTTAGATAATTTAGAGTAACTTATATAGGACTTAATATTGAGTTTCATGACTTGAGCTTTTGGAATATAAAAATCTAGTTGCTCATCTCTAACCTAGTGTATTTTGTATTTTCTCAATAGCTTGTTTACTAGCTTAACTTTTAGCTTATTTCAAGTGCCATTTTCAAAAGTGCCTGCACGAGGAATTTGTATTAACTGCTCTTTTTCATAGGTTTGTAGAGAGCTCAATTGTTGGTCAAAACTTGTGATATTTGGTTCTTTGGAAAGCCAATCAAGCCTTCTAGAGGTCCCAAGTTTACATCTTCATTTTCTAGCTTGTTTACCTAGCCTGCATAAGCTTATCATTTTGTACCAAAAACTCAGCATTCATTGAGTTTTACTCAGTGAATTGACAGGTTTTGAAAAATCTTCTCCCAAGCTCATAAGAGCTTATGAAGGTCTGAGTTTTGGTTTATACACTCTCAACTAGGTCTAGTACAAGTTCCAAGTTCTACTTTTCAATTTTAGCTTATTTAGTGTACTGTGCAATAGCTTAAAGTAACATACCATTTTCTATTTTCATTATCAAGATCAAACCTCAAATCTGTTTTAAACTTGTAATCAGAGGTCATGGTTTGTTGTTTTGGTTGAAATAGAGTTTTATAGCTTAATATAGCATCTGTGAAGGTTTGGTAGTCTTTGGTCAACAATTGGCTTTTTCAGTCTTATTAAAAAGCGGTTTACATAGCGATAGCTTATTTCTCTAAACAAGACCATGTTTTCTATTTTCATAGATTCGATATATCAAAATAGACTTTTCTGAAATTTTCATTATTTTTCATAGCTGTTTGCTATTTTTCTTAATTAAAAGCAGTTTTAGGTATTTTAAATAGCTTTTAATACAAATAAATTATAAAAGTCCAAAAAATGATTTTAAATTTTCTTAGGTTAAGATAAATACAAAAGTAATAAAAGTATTTTTCCATAATTTTCTTAGTTTAAAAAGTATTTTTAGCATTTTAATTAGTTTTAAATAGTTTTAAATTAATAATAAATACATAATAAGTCTTAAAAATATATTTTAGTTTTAAAATAAGTTTTATCATATTTTAGATTTTTCTAAGTTATAATTTCATTTTCTAGGTTAATTTTGTATTTTCTTGTATTTTAGTGCATTTTAAATACTTAATAAATAGTTTTAATTAATAATAATTAAATAAATAGTTGTAAAAATAATTTTATTTTTCTAATAATTTTCTTTTATTATTAGGATTCCAAAAGTATAATTTTTATCTTTTTAGGCCTTTTATTTCTTTAAAACTCACTTTTTATATTGTACGTAGACATAAGTTTATTTTAAGCGTAAGTTTTAAGTTGTAGTTTTAAACGTTCATCGCCTTTAAAAATAGTGATAGCGTTTATTTAATAGATTTTAACTTTTAATCTTTTTAATTTGCATTTAAGTCATTTGTTATTTGTTAATCTTTTCTTTTAGTATAATTTTCCATCGAAAAAAATCCTTAGTGATCCTCTTGATTGCTATCCTTAGTGATCATTCTACTCGATCTAAATTGCATTTGTGTCGAGTTGTTTTAAACACCAATTCATCCTCCGTGGGACTTAACGACCGATGAATCCCTATATTCCTCGATCTAAATTGCATTTGTGTTTGAGCGGTTTTAAGTCTATTTGACTTGTTGTTTAAGACGACACTACAACGTAACTCCTTAAAGTGATAGTTATTTTGAGATGATAAGAGCCCAATTCCCCAAGCGGTAAAAGAAAAGGTAAAAGTCACTCAACAATAACTAGATTTCCAAGTCTTTGTTTTAAATAATAAGCTTGAACAAGGATCATGAAGAATCTTCATCCAACCATCCCCGATACCTTCGGATACTAAGTACACTCGCCGTGATAATTCACTTCAACCTCAAATAAATAATACCGAATTAACGCCGTTGTCACATCTTCGAATCGCTCAAATCTAGCCTCCTTTGATTTTTAAGTGAACTATGATAATGGTTTCATCCGACCATGGTTAAAAGCATAGAACCCGTAAAACCAAGCAATAACCAAAGCGCCATGACGAATATCCAAACACACATCCAATTCATGAAGTACACCTTTTATCCCTTCTTCAAGCGTAAACCGTAACACCGGCATCAAATGAGATCCCAAATACACTTTCCTTTCTCCGTGATGGTTCCATCATTACGGATTTTACAACTCTATGGTTTAAACCGAGAAATAGGTTCTTCGCTGGATTTTACAAAACCAAGAATAAACCATAAGATAGATCCGAAATGTACTTTACTATTATCGGGATGTTTCCATTGTCACGGATTTTACAAGTCTATGATTTAAACCGAGAAATAGGTTCTTTCGGGATTTTACAAAATCAAGACAAAACCGTAAACAATGTCGACTTGAATGTGTAATGATGCATTGGTTTCGGTGAATATCTGTTTTAGGAGAACATGCGGCGGTTCATCAACGGTTCAATAACCAACACCAACATCATCAACAACCATCCAACAAACACTTTGGTAAACACATCATTCACGATTCGTCGGCTAATGTAGTGACAACACGGTGAAGTTGACACGATATGCCAAACTTGATCATGAAGTGAACTTCCCAGTTAGTTACTTAAACTTGTACTAATCCTCGTGAAAAGAAACGTGTACCCAATGTACAAAACCTCTTGACATTCTCAAGCGAGTGAGACACCAAGTGATAGTTACGTTGTGGGTTAAACGAGAAAGAATCACAACCGTAATTAAATAGCCAAGTCTTTATCACCCTCTGTAAACGCCCAAACAATTCATCTTCGCGGAAGGGTAGAAAGAAAGAAGACGAAATAAGTAAATGAGTCCGGAAAACCTCACTTCAAATCCAAATAAGAGATACCAAATATAAGCAACCCCGAAGTCAACCTTGTTCAAATATCAACACAAGCCGTAACAAAACATTCTTCGTGAAAACGTATAAACCAAGTACCAAACCTCATAACCCATTGAATCTCATCATTAAAAACAAAGCTTATCAAATTAAACATTGATCATACCAAGTAATCAATTATAACTTGACCCGGTACAAAACATATACCCAATATAATAATTGATTATAATAAATCAAGCTTCACATCGGATATCAATTCAAGCCCTTAACCGGTCTTAATCATTGTTACTCCAATCGATCCAATTTTAATATCCATACAAGTCAGCTCATGAGAACATCGCACGATCAATCAAGTCCGTTAATTTCGCCCGTTCCAACACATGAATCGCATATCAAGTAACATAGGGGAATATAGGTGCACAAGATTACATCGGTCCACGAGTCAAATTACTACAATAATCACGTACACAATTCACATCCAATAATCATGTCCAAGTCTAAAATGGACTCAAGTATCCGGTTAAAGCAAAAATAACTCACTAGACACAACATAAACACTTCCATGCCCATAAATAAATTCCAATTCGAAACACAAATACCATATTAGGCCTAACTCAGCTAGTGAGATTTCAGGCCCACCAAGTCATATCGGCCCAAAGAAGATTGATACAGAATCCGCCCTTGTCCATAAACTGGTGTCCTAAACAACCGGGTATTAAAAGCACACTAATAACTTTTAACCCTAAAAAAGTCCTCTCATCATTCTCACAAACCACACGCCTCACAGTCACCAAACCCTAAACATACTCAATATTTGTCCGCCTCCTTTTTTTCTCTCAACCAAATCGCCACCCAAAACTGCTTCAACCCTTATAACCATACGCCTCCATTCTTAATTTTTTCTTTGTTTCTCAGACGTATCTTATCATAGCGTCTCAAGCCACGAGAAAAGTTACATAATAACGAGTCACTTGACCTCGCCACATAGATGGCTATGAGGGTTCACAACCACAGGGATGGTTTTTAAATGATGAATAGGCTTCAAGATGTAAAGAGTAACCCCAGGTAGGTATATGATAGAAATACTACACGATTTAATTTATGTAATCTCGAAACAAGAAGATGAAGTAACACACTTGTTATAGTCATCTTTTTATGTTCGAAAATTATCAGACCATTTTAGCTTGATGATACCTTATGATATTGTGATGAGAGTCTTGAATGAAACATGTAAAAAGAGTATAACACCCTTGTTATAACTCATTTAGATGTTCGAATATTAAACAAAAATGATCTGTGATGTATGAGTATTTCGTGATAAAGCCACTTGGTTGTCTTGATGTTACATTTCAGTACCACGAAATATAAAGGCTGAGATTGATTAATGATTGAGTCAGATTTGTTTTACCTTTTCATTATTTATTTTGTTGAATGATGTTCAGTCGGACTGATGAAGGTTTTATGAATCCGAGGTCGAGTGATGTTGGTGTTTGGTATGTGGTCTTTTGTTTTTGGAATGGTCGAGTCACTCTTCATCTTCATTTCTGTCCATTTAGAGGCAAGTCGCTACAGCATATACCAAGTCGTTAACCCTTTTTTCAAAACAACTCGCTAGCTATAGCATAGCCCAAGTCGCTAGCACTTTTTCCAAACCCAGTCGCTAGCACTTTATCCAAACCAAGTCGCTAGCACTTTTTCCAAACCAAGTCGCTAGGGTCATTTTTCCAAACTAAGTCGCTAGGGTCATTTTTCCAAACTAAGTCGCTAGGACCTTTTTCCAAACTAAGTCGCTAGGACTTATCAATATAAGTCGCTACCCATTCTTTTACACACCAAGTCGCTAGGATCATTAGTTAACTCGCTAGATATGATATTTCGCTACGACTTGTAAATACAAGTCGCTAGGTCAAAGGTATTTCTAAGTTGCTAGCAAGAATATGACCAAGTTGCTAGGTAGATTAAACCAACTCGCCATGAAGAGTAACCCAGAAGACTGCATCTGTTTTGACCCATTTGTTCTCGTTTTGACCAGATGACATTATGAGGCATGTATACCGACTATGGTTACCAAGCAGCTTAAAATACACCCAGAAAACTTGACAAAAGCTGTATTATATAACCCATTACAATGACCAGAATGGACAGAAAAGAAGACACAAACCAGCAAAAATGTTGAGACCATGACATGATAAACCAAGATAAGAGTTGTTTAATAAACTGTTACACTATAAGAATAAGAAAGACATAATCTTTTGACCAAAAAAAATGATACAGAAATAGTTTTTAAAAAAACACTATTCGAACCAACATAAGTCAATGAAACACAATAACCATGGTACGAAAACCACACAAATCAACACAACACAATAACCATGGCTCTTGATACCAATTGTTAGGATTCAAATATTATGTGTTTGATGATTCGGGTGGTCTTGGGAGATCAAAATACATGTTTGCCATTTTAGAGAGAGAAAGTAGAGAGAGAGAGGTGTTCTTGCTAGAGGTTTACACAAATGTTGAATATTAGATTATGAGAAGCACCACCCTTCCATGGATGGAAGGGGTATTTATAGTTACAAGAAATACGACCTCCCATCGGCACGTGGATCGTGGATACAAGTGGGTAAAGACCGTCCTTCCTCCACGGTGTTGCACTACGCTAAACTAAACTAATAACTAACTAATAAACTGATAAATAACGTAACTAACGACAAGTCTACGAGCTAACTTAAGCTAGATAACATTTGGGGTGACCGACTCTTCAATATGGAATTTTCTAATTCCTAACAAGTAGACTAGGATATGGCCTTGATTTGTTTTCCCTTTTTCAGCTTTTTGATGCTTGTTTAGATAGCTCTATTTAGCTTGATTAAGTATCTTTTCTGTCCCTTTACTTGTGCTGCAGCACCATTTTAGTCTATCATAGCTATTTCAAGGCTGAATATCTGCTTATTCATTTGATGTTATAATTTTCTTGATTTCTATTACAGTTTATAGTTTAGGTTATCTGTTTTAGGCTTTAGTTAGCACTTTAGAGCTTTTCCCTTAGCTTATTTTAAGACTGCAATACTGTTTTTCTTCCCCTTGCTGCTGTAACAACAGTTACTTATGTAGTGCTATTTAGCTTATAGCTTGAGCTTAATTGGAAGTAATCAGTTGCATTGGGTTTATTTTAGTCAGTTTTAGTTTAATTAATCTTGCTGTAGCTTCTGGTAGTGTAATTGAGCTTTTAGCTTATTTCTTCACAGATTATCCTCATGAGTTGCATAGAAAATTGCTTATTCTGTGATCACTAGTTTCTTTTTATAATTTTCGTAGCTTCTCAGTTACTTTTAGAACTTATCTGCTATTTTTCATATTTTTCCTTAGCCATTTACTATTTTTCTGCAATTAAAATCAATTTTTAGTATTTTTTAAATAGCTTTTTATTGAAATAAATCATAAAATGGTCATAAAAATATAATTTCAATTTTATTAGCTTAATAAAAATCAAAAAGACATAAAAAAATATTTTTCCACATTTTTCCTAGTTCAAATAGTATTTTCTAGCCATTTAATTAGTTTTAAATTCATAGAAAATTGAGAAAAAGTCAGAAAAATACAAATCCAGTTTTGAAAACTATTTTTAGTTAGTTAAGATTTTTGAAAAATAGTTTTGCAATTTTCTTGTAAGTTTTCATAATTTTTAGCAATTTAAATCTATTTTAAAAGTTCAAATTTGTTTTTAATTCAAATAAAATCAAGAAAAACCAAAAAAAATAGTTTTAAATTTCAAATAACTTTTAAATCATCTCCTTAGCTATAGAAAATTATTAGTTCACTTTTAGGGGTTAAATTAGATTAGTTTGCATTTTATGTTAGGAATTGGAAATTCTATGGTGAAGCATCGGTCACCCCATGTATAATCTAGCTTAAGTTAGCTCGTAGACATATCGTTTATTATGTTAGTTGTTAGTCAATTATTAGCATAGTTTAGTCTAGTGCAACACCGTGGAGGAAGGACGGGTCTTTACCCATTGTATGTCTGATCCACATCCCGTCGGAGGGCGTAGTAGTTTTGTATAAATAGCCCTCTCCCCACAAGGGAGAGGGTTGGATGTTCATTTTGGAATCTAACCTTCCATGAGTTTCTCTTTCTAGAATATCCCACTTTCTCTCTCTAAACCATCTAATCATACGCCTTATTTGTGATTGATTGTGTGTTTGTGAAATCCAATATGTTACAAATGGTATCAAGAGCCATGGTTTGATCATCTCTCTTACATATCCTTGGATTTCTAGTGTTTTTAGATGGTTTTGAGTTTGAAAAAGTTTAGTGGTTTTGCATCATTTGGATCATTTCTAGTGTTAAAGTTTGAATTTTGGGTGTACTTTTGTGTTAAGAATCATTGTAAGTGCTTGGGTTTTGATTTGGAAAGCTTGAATCAACGTGGTTGAGCTTGTTTTGGATTGAAAAGTGTGTTTTGAAGTTTTTCTTGCTAGCGACTTGGCTCTCGTAGTGTTTTTCATCGTAGCGACTTGCTTCAGTAAAAGTTAGCGAGTTACAGTGTTAGTTGTTAGCGACTTGAGCCTAGCGACTTGTCTATTGAGACAAGCCGAAAAATAGTACAAGTTAGTGGATTCTCCACTACGGCTAGCGACTTGGTGAGGTTAGCGACTTGCTTCAGAAAATGTTAGCGAGTTGTAGTGTAAATTGTTAGCGACTTGATACTAGCAACTTGGATCTTAGCGAGTTATTCTTTAGCAACTTAACTGTGTCTAGCGACTTGGTGCTTAGCGACTTGTTGTCATAATTCTTAGCGACTTGGTGCTTAACGACTTGTCTTCTGATTCATAGCGACTTGGTGTTATGGTTCTTGGCGAGTTGTTTTGTTAGCGACTTATCTATATAACAATTTGGTAAATTGATGCAAGTTACTCATATCTAATATCCATCAACACAATGTCTTACATTACTGACCCTTTAATCTCCAAAGTGCTTGAAATTTATGATACCTCACAAAACAATGAAACTGGTTGCTATTCTGAATGGTCTACCTTGATTGATTCAGCAACTTATGATCAACACACTTCACAATCTGATTCAAAATCTAATGAGTCACACTTGGTATTGACAAATGATGCAAGGCAAATGGAATGCAACATTGAGTCCTTTCAACTACTTCATCAGCACCTCACACATCTGTTATCCACAACTAGGCATCGAACATGCAGTGCTCTCTTTCGTCAGGACTTATCCACATTGACGAACTGTGTTGCTGAACTTAGAACAACTGAAGCTTCAAATTACCAAAAAGAAGATATTAATGGAAGACTCGAATGTTGCACTTCAAGTAATCTACAACCAAGTTCAGCCATTTATCAATGGAGAATATTCCGCAGACTTTGATCAACATGTGACTGGAATTTCATTCAAGAAACATACTGGAATAGAAATTCATGAGTACATCAACACATTTATTCAACTTATGGATAATGTGGAAATGTACATTAGGGAAGTTGCTCAAGAGAATGTTCAGTTGAATGTGTTGAATGGGTGTCAGATAAAATCAAATGAAAGTTGTGCTAAATCGGGTAATGGACCAGTTGAAAGAATGGATGATGCTAAATGCAGTATATCAGATACAACAAAGGATGATGAAACCGACTGTACTGAATACAAAGGCTCAGCGTCAGAGTCAGAGTCAGAAAAGCTTGAATCAGATTGCATTTCAGTACCTCCTGTTATGCATAAGGAGAATACAAATGCCATCTCAGCAAATGATCCGGAGTTATGTGATGAGGTACCCTTAACTGATCAATATAATGCATCCACTAATGTGCCTGATCATTTTTATCCTAACTCTGATCACGATATTGATAAATGTTTCTAGGTTAAGCCTGAATCTAAAATCTTCAAAACAATGACATGGTTGAAAAAGGAGTTTATGATGAACTTTCAAACAAATACTCAATTCTTGAAAAACATTGCATTTCCTTGGAAATTGCAATACAACAAAGAGAAGAAAGTTTTTTTACTACAAACACCAGCATAAATCCGGAATTCCCAGAATTTTGAGAATTTTTTGAAATTAACCACTTAAAAACCCAGATTCAGGACAAAGATTCAACAATATGCAATCTGAAATCAGAACTCTCAGATCTACATAAGAAATGTAATATAGGGATGAACAATCCTAACCATGAAGTAAGTGATACACTTAAATCTAGGAATGATGAATTGGCTCTGTGTGTGTTCAACCTATTAATAGAAAATGAGTCCTTAAGAAATAAATTATTAGAGAACAATTCCAAGTTGATAGATCAAACTAATTCTCTCTTGGCTGACATTGATGTCCTCAAAGCCCAAATTCAGGATAAGAGCTTCACTATTGTTGCCTTAAAAAATGAGCTTAGGAAATCTATTAGAAATAGGGTGAACATTAAGTTTGCAAAACCATCAACCTTGGGAAAGCCAATTGTTCAGAACAACTCAAAACATATTGTAGTTAGGCAGCCCGATGCTTTTAGAACTCAAAGATTTAAACCATCGAAATCTAAGCTTGCCTCCCAAGTTGATGCGAATACTGCTCTGACAAAAGCAGTCACTTCACTATTTCATTCCAATCTGATGAATAATGATAAGGTTTTAAAAGGTACCATTTTGAGGGGTCGTTTAAGTCCTTATTTGATCACTTTTGTATCCGTTATTGCTTAATATCGTTCCTTTTCACTTTTTAGGTCTCGTGAAGGCAAAATGCTGGAATGGCACTTATTTGGACGAAAAGGCGAATATATGAAGAAAATGGCCAAAGTCGAAATCGAGACACTCACGATTCTTTGAAAGTAGAAAGCGACGTCGGGTGCTATTGGCGACGCCGTCCCAAAATTATTGTGACGGGCGAACCCAAAACTCGTATTTTCAAGAGACGGCGTCTAGTTGTGAAAGAGTAGGCCGTCGCTACTCGACGGCCTAGATGCAATCCAGACGACGTCGCCGGTGAAGAGGACGGCGTCACGGACATAAGGTGACGCCGTCGCAAGGTTAACATGGCCAAGGCGAAACCCAATGGCGGCGACACGGCGGCGTCACTAAACATAAGGTGGCGCCGTCATAATTGTAATCTTATATATGGAATCCAAATTTTCGGTCTTTGTGTGGAGAGTCTTTGGAGTAAAACCTAAAACCGAACCTAAGGTGTCTTGTACAAGATTTTAGGGTTTTAAACCCTATCTTACACCAAGATAAGTCTTTACTTCATTAATTCAATTATGTCTTTGATTATTTGTGTGTATGCTTGCATGTTCTCCATGTCCGGCTAATTTATTTGTGTGTTTGCTTAGGAAGTATGAAACTTAATTATTGAATATTGATTGGTTGTTTCTTATCTTAGTTGATTAATGATCTAGTAATGCGATAGGTCATTCGTTGTGTACTTAATGCTTGATTCATCTTTGTGAACCTTAGAGTATAATTACCGAGTAATTGTAGGCTAAACCATCCAAGAGCGCCTTAGGTAGGAGTCTATAATCTCTAGTGGGTTTGTAGACAAGACCCTTTGGTAAGTTCGAAGAGTTAGGGAGAAACGCATACCCTACAACTTTAGACACACAACGCAACTAGGAATAAGACGTGACACTCAACCATCAATAGGAGGTAATTAAGGAGTAATACAAACTAAGTAAACACATCTTTAAACTATCATACGAACACACATTAATTAGACATAGACTCCCACAACCTTAGTTTAGATAATTAGATAATAGTAGAGTAATCGGTAGAAATACCAACCCCCCCCCCCAAATCCAATATCCGAGATTCGTACCTTTCCATTTTTCATAAAATATAAAAGATAAAAAATAATCTTCCTCAACCTTAACCTTAGCGTAGTAACTCCTACTAGCATTCCTATTCCCCTAGAGAACGATATCAATACCGTGGCTTACCCTAATTACTACACTACAACGATTAGGTTCATTGCCTAGGGTGTTATAAAACTTGCTCAAGAAAAGGAAGTTCCTTTGACCCCGAACGATGCGTGTAGCGTTATCAAGTTTTGGGCGCGTTCGGGAATAGAATAGCTAGTTAGTAGTCCACCTCGTTTAGGTTTCTTTACTTGATTCCTATCAAGTAAACGTTTTTCTCATTTTTAGCTTTCTCTTAGTCTATCCCCCTTCTTTGTGTTTGTGTTCGTAAAACCATTTTCATTTGTCACTATGGCAAGTGAAGTAGCATTTGAATCATTAACAAATGAGGAACAATTGAATTTCGCAAGTTGGTTTGGTTTTTATTGTTCTAATGAATTTGTGAGTGAACTTAGAGATATCCAAAAGGAGACGGGTGTAAGGTTGGATGGATTTGATATATTTTGTGTTTGTGTGGCTTCTATTCAACGATCGTTGTCAGGATCAACTCCTTTTAGCGAAACCATGTGGAGAATTTTTCATAAAAGCCTCCTATGCATAAACCATCAATTGAATGATCTTAGGCACCATGATCAAAAAGACCTAGTTTTTAAGAACATGGAACCTAAACCCAAACAAGATTGTGAGATGGTTGAAGCTAAAATACTTAGTTGCATGTGTGGGATAGATTTCAAAACATATGACACACGTGAGGAATCCTTTAGGAAAATAGAACATAGTGATCAAATTTTTGAGAATAATTCTTATGAATCAGACCAAGAATTTGAAATGGCTAAAGAAGGATTTGAGATGCTTAGGAGTGTATTTAGGTCAGATCATACTAAAACACATGATGAACATTTAGGAGGTCTAGATATAATGGAGAATGAGGTGGAAACTCCAAGCCCACAAGCTCTACCATCACTTGAAGAACACGATCGCCTATAACTTACCGGAAGAAGTAGAAGAGACTATAGGAACCCGATTGATATAGAACCTTTGGACCAAACGCCACTAGAGAATGTAGGTTTAGATGCTTGTTGTCATGACCTCTCTCTTAGTCCTAGGGAAGTTCCTAATTTTGATGAACCGGAGCCTCAACCAAAAACCTTACCCAATTTTCCGTCTTTAGATGTGAATCTTGGAATTGAATTAGGCCCCAATCCACCCATCGAAATAAATAATCCGGGTAGTTGCTTGATAAAGGCGGTAAACTCTAATCCATGTAGAGTGGAAGCTAATATAGGAGTAACTCATGACCTTACACACTTATATCACCCATTCATGGTTGATAACAAGAAACATTATGGGTTTAAACCGGGTTTATTAGGTCAAGATGGATCCTTAACTAAGAATCTTTTGAAGTTGATAGAAGATGATCCATTTTTAGGAGAGATATTTGATTCACCCACTATACCAATAGACTTAGGTAAGGTTATAATGAATGGAGTACACTCCTTTGAGCATATAAATCACCCATCACCCTCTCCTCACGTAGCAAATTTCCACCCTAAGGATGTGTATCGCTACTATCACCCGCACTTAAACCTAAGTGTAGGGAAAACCTCCCCTTTATCCGTTAAATAAGGGTAGAGTCAGGCTCGTGACTCGAACAAAAACAAGCGCTTCTTGGGAGGCAACCCATGTGTAGTTGTTTTTCATTTTCATTCGTGTGTCGTATATCTTTTATTAATTTTTTATTCTCATGTTTGAATTTGTAAAAATGCTTTATTTTGTCTTTAACCTCGTCTTAATTACATATAAAGGTATTTTACATAAGCGATAAGTGTAGGGAGGATTACACACGTTTTCAAAAGAAACGTGAACATGAGAATTACAATTATTTGAAAGATATACATGTGTGTTTGTTCGAGTCAAATGCTTGTATCGAGTCATAATGGATGTTTTGCAGGAAATTTTTCCAAATTTTAAAGATACAAATTTTCCGAATTTTTTCGAAAAATCGCACGGTTTCGTCATGATAACTGACGGCGTCGGGAGGAGTAAAACGACTTCTAACTTTTTCTCGTTTTACGTGCTACTTATAAATTTTGGAATTTTCGGTCTTAATTTTCCGAAATTCAGTAAACATCCATTCCACAAGCATTATATCCTAGTTTAAATCGAGTCTTATATATATTATTACCACGATTTTACGAAGGTTTCGTTTGTTTTCTTCAAGTGTCTGGGTTTAATTTATCAAGAAGAAGTTACATAAGATTGGAAGGAGCTTTTCACGCATAAATTCTTCTTGAAAAGGATTTAACCACTACTTCACACACGAATCCTACCGAGCTAATCGGGAGTACTAGTTTCTTTCGCTTTTAATTACCTTCCATTATCATAACTTTGATACTTTCGGGAACATTGGGGACAATGTTCGGTTTAAGTGTAGGAGGAAAATAAAGCGGAACTTTGAAACTATGCTTATCCTTGAATATTTGCTTTGTCCAATTGTATTTGTGTAATAAACCATGAGAAAATGTTGGTTAGGGTAATTTTGGCACCAAATTTAAAATTTTTATGAAATATAGGAGTGGGCCATTAGTCTTAACAAAAGCGTCTCACGGATAGGAAGTTGCATGACTAGCACAAAACCCTTACCACCCAAATTCCACCCAAAATGTGAGGATCGCCTTAGATTAGTAGGAATTAAAAGCATTCATCTTTAATGCTTAGAGTGTGAACCGGTAGTATAATAGATTCTAGAACTTGTTTTGTGATGCATTCCGAGATCGCAAGTGAGGCTACACTTGTGTAGTTAGAAAAACTAAATGATAAGAGGCATTAGGATAACCCTTGTTTGATACACTGTAATATAATTACTTCTTCCATATCGGTTGAGTAATTCCCCACACCCTTTGCGTTGTACTCATCTTTAGTACACGATACCCTAGTTAACCCCTCGAGCCTATCCTTTTCGCGGTTCTCGTGATGTTTCGGTTTTCCGAATATCAATGAAGAGCATTGTTTACACCCCACCCCAAATATACACCCAAATTGCCTTAGCCTACCCCTTATGCACTCACTTTTAGTGCAAATGTTTGTTATCACCCTAAACCCTTAGTTCAATTATCTAGTTGCTTGCATAAGTTGCTAAGTCGAGTCATATCCTTTGTATACAGTTTTGGGATGATTGGGATTCATGGGAAAAGTTAAAGTTTATGAAATGACGGAAGGAACGTTAAATTCAAATTCCCTTTGTTTGCGTAATAATGTACCCCAAGTGTTTTGATCTTTTCAATTCGGGTCAAATTAGTGTTAGAGTAAAAAAACTCAAGTGTAGGGATATGCTGTAAATCCCTAGTATTTTGATGTTATCATAGAGGATGGTAGAGTAAAAGTGTGAAAAAAAAAAAAAAAAAAAAAAAAAAAAAATGAGAAAAGAAAAAGAAAAAATAAGTAAAAAAAAAAAAAAAAATATACGGCTACCATCATACATCTATCCTTTAAATTTATGTTTGTTTATTTCAGTTATCTTGAGTTTAGAAGTGTCGAGTCTTGGCTTAGCGCCATTCTTCATATGCATTTAACATAGAGATTTTTGACTTACCACCACTAAATAGCCTATCCCACCAAACCCTTATTTCCTACCAGTAAGCCTAACGTTACAACCCTTTAAAGACCTCTTTGATAGTCTTTCCTAGGTGCTTACGCCAAAGCGATGGAGGTTTGATCTATTCTCAAGCCTATGGTAATCTATGTGCTAGGACCGGTTAATGAGTGTTTATCTTCCATTTCCTATATTGTTATATTTCAAATATACACCGAGAGAGATGTGAGTATCCAAACACCCCATGTGAGGTGCTAGTATGTAATTCCGTGCTTGTTATGACTTTTATGGGCTTATATGTGTTGTGGACCGCTTTGAATTAATGCTTCATGACCCCTAACTTATAAATTAATTGGCTAAAAGCACATTTGCTTGAGGACAAGCAAATAACAAGTGTAGGGATATTTGATAAGGTTTTAAAAGGTACCATTTTGAGGGTCGTTTAAGTCCTTATTTGATCACTTTTGTATCCGTTATTGCTTAATATCGTTCCTTTTCACTTTTAGGTCTCGTGAAGGCAAAATTCGGAATGGCACTTATTTGGACGAAAAGGCGCGAATATATGAAGAAAATGGCCAAAGTCGAAATCGAGACACTCACGATTCTTTGAAAGTAGAAGGAGGCGCGTCGGTGCTATTGGCGACGCCGTCCCAAAATTATTGTGACGGGCCGTAACCCAAAACTCGTATTTTCAAGAGACGGCGTCTAGTTGTGAAAGAGTAGGCCGTCGCTACTCGACGGCCTAGATGCAATCCATACGACGCCGAAGTCGAAGAGGACGGCGTCACGGACATAAGGTGACGCCGTCGCAAGGTTAACGTGCCAAGACGAAACCCTAATGGCGGCGACACACGGCGTCACTAAACATAAGGTGGCGCCGTCGCAATTGTAATCTTATATATAGAATCCGAATTTTTCGGTCTTTGTGTGGAGAGTCTTTGGGTAAAACCTAAAACCGAACCTAAGGTGTCTTGTATAGTATTTTAGGGTTTTAAACCTATCTTACACCAAGATAAGTCTTTACTTCATTAATTCAATTATGTCTTTGATTATTTGTGTGTATGCTTGCATGTTCTCCATGTCCGCTAATTTATTTGTGTGTTTGCTTAGGAAGTATGAAACTTAATTATTGAATATTGATTGGTTGTTTCTTATCTTAGTTGATTAATGATCTAGTAATGCGATAGGTCATTCGTTGTGTACTTAATGCTTGATTCATCTTTGTGAACCTTAGAGTATAATTACGAGTAATTGTAGGCTAAACCATCCAAGAGCGCCTTAGAGTAGGAGTCTATAATCTCTAGTGGGTTTGTAGACAAGACCCTTTGGTAAGTTCGAAGAGTTAGGGAGAAAGCATACCCTACAACTTTAGACACACAACGCAACTAGGAATAAGACGTGACACTCAACCATCAATAGGAGGTAATTAAGGAGTAATACAAACTAAGTAAACACATCTTTAAACTATCATACGAACACACATTAATTAGACATAGACTCCACAACCTTAGTTTAGATAATTAGATAATAGTAGAGTAATCGGTAGAAATACCAACCCCCCAAATCCAATATCCGAGATTCGTACCTTTCCATTTTCATAAAATATAAAAGATAAAAAATAATCTTCCTCAACCTTAACCTTAGCGTAGTAACTCCTACTAGCATTCCTATTCCCCAGAGAACGATATCAATACCGTGGCTTACCCTAATTACTACACTACAACGATTAGGTTCATTGCCTAGGGTGTTATAAAACTTGCTCGAAGAAAAGGAAGTTCCTTTGACCCCGAACGACGCGTGTAGCGTTATCAAATAACAACTGGTAAATGTTCAAAGTTCTAAGATCAGGAATACTAGGAGTTCATCTAGTTCTCATATGAAGCATCAAATGGCTGATCAATCCCCTAAGAAACCAACTAATTACAAAAGGACCAATATTCAAAAGAGGGAAGTGTCTACATCCAAATCTACTAGCAGCTGTTTCAAATGGATTCCCACTGGCAGATTATTTAAGTTTACAGGATCCAAACGGGCTTACATACCTAGATCTTGCCTTAAGTGGATGCCCACAGGAAAACTCTTCAAGAATATTGAACCTAAAGGGATCTCTATTAATGACACGCCTAGATCAAACTGTGCAACATCCAATAGTGAGATTACTCATGTCACTAACTCATCTATTTGCAATACTACATGTGCTTCTAGTGCAATGTGTCCTTAGTCTTTTTCAGGTACAATGCTAAATTCAATCAGGAACATCATGACTTGGTTTCCATCAGAAATGAATATTGCTCACTCAGGAATTGTAGCTTGCCAGAATTGATGTACCTCGTACTTTGACTCCTATTCGACTTGAATCAGGACTCGCTCTTATAAATCTGTGTACAAATCAGTTTAAAAAACAAAAAAATAATAATAAAAAAAAATAAAAAAAATCTTTCTAACATCAAAAATCATTTTTTTTAATTCTTAATTTCACAAACTAATAAAAGATATATCTCTTGTTATCGATAACATCTACGGTCCTAGAAATGTCATTCAATAATGACACGAGATCATAGATGAAGTTCGAACAAAAGATATACTCTTGTTTTATAATGGGTGGGTTAAATTCAATCAATGTTCATTGGTGACATTGATTGAGGGGGAGAATTTTACAAGTTATCTCGTTTTTCGAATTTTACAAGTTATCTCGTTTTTCTCTGCACCATTGTTGGATATGTATTGTGCTCAGATGCATGTCCTTGTCTTGTCCTGTCTCATGGTGTCCTCTGTGTTAGTTTGCTTATCTTATTATGTTATATGTGTTAAGTTTGCTTATCTTATATGTTATCTGTGTTAGTTTGCAATCTGATAAGTTCATGGACTGAAAGTGTCTATAATACATAATATGATAGATAGCGACTTGCTTTTGAAGTAATAGATAGCGACTTGCTTTTGAAATGATAGATAGCAACTTACCTTTAACAGAGTTAGCGACTTGGCAAGTATAATGTGGGTTAGCGACTTGGCAAGTAAAGTCTTAGCTACTTGTTAATTTACTTTGCTAGCGAGTTGCTAGACGTTCTCACAAGTACAGGGACTAAAAGTGGCAACTTGGTATTCTTGTAAAAATATGTTCCTATACCCTAGCGACTTACCACTTAGTTTTCATAATTTCAAAAATCAAAAGTTTGTCTTGTGCTATTTTTCTCTCGTGACGATTTTTCATTGCAACCTGATTGTGGTATATGTTACATCTTGCCTTTTCCGTCCTTTACATGTGATGTATTTATGCATATCCTAACACAGATCCTTTAACAGATTCCATTCGTACTGTTTGATCAATCTTCATCCCACTCGCTTAGGTTTGTTAAAGGATTCATCTATTGAAACAAATGTTACATGTATTAATGGGTTTAGTGCAGATTGGGGTTCACTTGGATTGAAGTAGTTTATGTTGTTATGTGTTGTAAAGAGTGTTTAAGTGACTCGCTATTATGTTTGTATATGGGTTG
Organism: Chrysanthemum lavandulifolium; assembly: GCA_022545495.1. Lineage (NCBI taxonomy): Eukaryota > Viridiplantae > Streptophyta > Magnoliopsida > Asterales > Asteraceae > Chrysanthemum > Chrysanthemum lavandulifolium. Next base: position 195,564,935 of record CM040243.1, on the reverse strand, counting down.
CTTTGTTTGTGTTTCTGTTATTGTTTGTTGTTATGGGTTACGTCTAAGTGAGATTGCAGTCTTGAAATGGTTGCATTTGTTGATTTGAGTGTGGTGTTAGATGCTAGGTATGAAATGTTCTTGGTAGCGACTTAACTGTGTTCTTCGTAGCGAGTTGGTTTGCTTGTTATGACAGTGTTCTTATTTAGCGACTTACTTTAATAATGAGTAGTAGCATTGTTACTGTTGATAGCAACTTGTCTTTACAAGTTAGCAACTTAGTAAATCATGTAGCAACTTGGCCTTGTTATTTTTGATAGCGACTTGTCTTTACAAGTTAGCAACTTAGTAACTTTGTATGTAGCGACTTGGCCCTGTCATTTTTTATAGCTACTTGTCTTTACAAGTTAGCGACTTGTTGGTTCAATTTTCAAGTGGCGACTTGTTTTATTAAATTATTTAAGGCGACTTGCTATAATAATCTCATGCTAGCGACTTGGTTCAGGATTTCCTGTAGCGACTTGTATTGACAAATTGCTCTTTGCGACTTGCTATAACATTTTTGGTCTAAGCAATTTGTATCTGGTTTCTCTTGTAGCAACTTGTTATGACAACTTGTCTTAGCAACCTGGTATAACACTTCAATAATAGCACCTTGTCTCATGAAACTATTTCATAGCAACTTTGTTCTTAACTAATTTAATTCAAAAACAACTTTTCTCTCGAAAACTGTCTCAAAAGGAGTTGTCACCTTGAAATCTTACTAATGCTACTTGATCTATTTTCTAAACATTTCAATCTGTTTATGGGAACACTGTCAAAGTTGCTACGTGTTGTGTCTTTGTCATGAGATTGCATTCTATAGTGCTTAACTAACCACATCCTAACTAACATGCTCTCAATCATTGTTGTTGTATGTGTGTATCTTTAGATCTTCAATGGCAAGCACAACCTCATCTGAGAACCTTACTACCTATGCTCCACCCAAAGTTCTTACAAACAACGAAATCTTTCCTGAAGATAAATGGGTAGAGATAGGAAAAAGTAACTTTTATGTAGATATGGAAAAGTTGCAACAAAATCCAATACTTAAAGTGTCAATTGATATCCTCAAAAACACAAATTTCTTCAGTGCCCTAACCAAGCAATGCATAATTCCCACCATTTACCTACAACAATTTTGGAACACCATTGAATAGGACAAAATCACGGCTCAATATACCTGCAAGCTGGATGATAAGGAATTTGTGATCAATTCTGACATACTCAGTAAGGCCCTAGGAATCACTCCATGTGACCCCTCTATACAATCCGTCCCTCCACCTGGTGCGGAAGAGCTAATAATCTTTCTAATTGGTTTGGGCTATCAAGTTGGCATAACGAGGGCTTCAGATATCATCACTGGACACATGTATCAACCCTAGAGAGCCATGACAACTGTTCCCAACTTATGCTTATCAGGCAAAACCTCAGGGTTCGATAAAGTAAGGATACCCATTTTGCAAATCCTATGGGGTCTCGTCAATGGGGTGAATATTAATGTCTCGGAATGTATCTGGGAAGAATTCTCACTGTCAATGAACACATTCATCACCGATAGAACAAATATGCGAAACAAGCTCGGGAAGAAAGAAAGTAAACAAACTTGTGATTCCTAGCATCGATTCTCAAGCTTGTTATCCAAGACTTGCAATGACTCATAACTTCAATCCCGTGAGTGAATCAACCCTCAATAATGCTAAGGATGAATTTGTTCTGGGTAATCTCAAATACATTGCGAGAGGTGTCAATAAGGAAATCTTTGGTTTGCCAATTCCTGATGTTCTTCTCACTGACGATATTAAGAAGACTGACTACTTCAAACTATACAAGAAAAGGGCATCCAGACCCAATGTTGATGACACTCCCAATCCCTCACAACCCAAAAAGTCTACTTCAAGCACAAAGACCTCATATGCTGCCCTCCCCAAGAAGAGACGTGATAAATCTCAGTCTACCGACACTTCATCACAAAAGCAGAAAAAGAAAAAGAATAATGTTGAAAAAGAAAATGTTGAAGGAACCGAGACACCAAAGGGTGACAATCAATTGGTTGATGAAGACGATGCTAATTTGCAACTAGGAATTAAACAAAGCCTGGAAAGCTTAAACATGAGACCGCCAGTTGGAGGTGTTATGTTAAGAGAACCTGAGCCAGTACCACGCCAAACAACCTCAATCAGTCAAGACAAAGGGAAAGGGATTGTTAGTGTAGATGCTGAACAAGCCGCTCACATGCTTTTGACCTTCTCCTCTTCACCATCAAGAACCACCACTCAATTTGAGCTGAAGAAAAGAAGCATTGAATCATCTTTAGTTCAGGAACCAACTGGAACTGAAAAGGAGGTATCCGAATCACAGGAAGATACACAATCAGATAAGAATGATGAAGATGAAGTGATACCCAATCAGATAAGAATGATGAAGAAGAGCTGCATAAAGACTCACAAGAGAACCCTGAGTCAAGATCTGATGAAACAAGGCATATGGAGGAACCGAACATGTCTACTGACTCCCTTTCCTCATTGAAGAATTTAGATACAGACTTCTCTTTTGGTGATCAGTTCATAAAAGACAAACCCTCAGACACTGAGACTAATAAGCAAGATCATGAGAAAGAGGATGCAGAGTCCATGTTTACAGTCGACATACAGCAAGACACTTCAACCATTCCTCTTATGTCAGCACCTACTCATGCAATCGCACTTCAACCGCCCAAACCTGTTCAAATAACCGCATCTCCACCACCTGAACCTGCTAAGGATCTATCTCTTGAACCAGTGGTTGCTGTTACTGACACGGAATCTCCACCGGCTTCACCACCTCAAATACTTACATCAGATCAATTGCTCGACAAAGCAGTGAAAAGAATTGAAGCTCTTGAGAGACAACTACCAAAATCTGTCAATGCTCTCGAGAATCGTGTCTATAGGTTGGAGCACCTTAACTTTGATGAAGGGGTAGCAGACGCCATTGAAGGCAAAGTTAAGGATGCAGTAGAATGGGCAATGCAGGCTCCACTGCTTCAACGATTCTAATGAGCACAAGGATGAGGTACATAAGAAGCTATATGAAGCCCTTGAAGAATCAATTAAGCACGACAATCATGTACAGTTTTTGAAGGAAATTGGAGAAAGGGAAGCTAAGAAGAAAAGGAGGACTGTGGTGTTGGAAAAGGTGGGTAAAGATCCTAAAGATCCTCCTAATCCACCGCCTCCAACTGGTGGAGCTGGTACTTTTGGTAATGGTGGATCTTCTGGAACGACCACTACACCTCCATCACAACCACCATCATCACCACTAAAACCTTCAAATCAACCCAGTTCATCCAGTGATCAAGGAACTCATAAGAAATCCGCAGCTTGGACTACCGTTGATTCAAGGTTCACACCAACATCTTCTACTATTCCAGAAGCTCAAGTTATTCATGAAGAATCTTATGTCACAGCAGAGTCAGAATCTGATGACGATGATGCATCCACTAAACATATCCCCAACCCATCTGAAGATGATTGGTTTGATGCATACATTTCGGTGAACGCTTAAAACCACGAGAGTTGCACCTCTAAAGACATGACTCAAAGTCGGCTCATCAAGAGAGACCTCAAACTCGTAACCTTCATGGTTCATCCCAGTCGACACTATGACTCGACAATAACGGGCCTCAATAATCACTACCAATTATGAAGCCCCGGTGAGGACTCACTTCTTCACATCACAAGAGATATGGGCGCTTTATGAAGTGGTTTTGTGAATGAAGGAAATCTCGTCCATCACTCCAAAGGATCTTGAAGGACAAGCATTGAAATTGTCAAAGTCTTTCACTCGGATGCTAATCACTTCAATACCGGATGGAAGAATGTCATAAGATCTTTGAGTGATCAAGTCGATGAGCGATCACCGTTTCAATGTGAACATGCCTCTTCCTCTCGGTGGTGAACATGGACAAATGACCATTCAGTCTGAGTTCTTCTTCAACAATGACATGGACTATCTATGTGCTTGTTCATCTGAAAGAAGACAAGCTTTATCAATTTCAAAGATGAAAGCTGCTACCTACACAGATCCGGGTCTTGAGCAGATGGTACCTGATCAATTCCGGTCTGACAAAGAACATGTGTATGGCATTGAGGCTTTATATGGCATTTCTCATTGGTGGTTCAAAAAGAAGAAATTCTACATTGAAAGACATGGAGCTGATAAAAGACGCAAAGCTGTTAGATCCAAGCTGAGGATTCTAAGTGTTGTCAATATAGAAATCTTCCCAATTTATGGCTATGATTATCTGAAGAAGATTGTTCTTCGAAGAGCAGACATGAAAGATTACGTGATAGAAGAAAATGACTTCAAACATCTGCCGCCAAATGACTTTGAAGATCTCTATCTTTTAAACCTTCAAGGACACCTTAATCACCTACTGTTCGTGAGAAGAAAGCTCTCTCTCTCTTGTCAATCTCGGATCGAGGCTTGGTCATTCGAAAAGAGTTGAGGATTTTCACTAGGAATGGAAAGCTACGGACCGTGTCAACCTTACATGTCCGCAATGGAAGCCTCGGGACATGAATTTCATCACGAATATAAAGTGATTGACACTCCTAGAGCCATCATATTTACCAACAGATACGGGTCAAGAATGCTAATGAGACTATGCGAGCTATACAAGTTCAGTGATGGTACACTCAGGATGGTTGAACAAGAATTGAAATCAAGAGTGAAGGAAATCAAAATTGACATGAAGCCATGGAACAAAACAAAATTCTGGTCGGAACAAGATTTAAAGATGTGTGAAGAGTTTGTAGCTGCAATTGGTAGAAGACTTAAGACCATAATGATTTATCGACCTTGAAAGTTTTGTGGGTGGTAGACTTCGTGAAGGTCACTACAAGTCGCTTCAAAGAACCGAATGAAGACATCTTACGGAAGTAGTTTCATTTTGTACTTTTATGTGTAAAATGTGGTGTATGAACTATGAACAACTATAATGTATGTAATAGTGTTAGGTTATGTATTGTGGTTTCCTTTGTGTCTAAAAGGAACTTGATGTTGTCCACTTCGGATCATATAAAACCGGACACATTTTCTCCAACAAATGTTTTGTGTCATACATATTTAAATCACTTGAGATCCAAAATCTCAAAGGATTTGAAATTTTGATCGGGGAGAAAATGTGATATAAATATGAAAGATGTTAAAAGATGACCATTTTGTCTCAAAGTGCATCTCGCTCTCTAATATGTGCTAAACTATTTTGAATTTCAAGCATATATTAAGGGGGAGCATTTCAAAACAAATTCAAATCTTCAAGGTACAAAGATTTCCATGTTTTTACATAAGGTACCTTGATTGTGTGTTAAATGGTTTCTAAATATTTGGTAATCGTGGTTATATTTCAAAAATCTCTTTCCTTTATGTGATAAAATGATTTCAAATATCCTATGCACATATTGAGGGGGAGAATTTACCAAAAAAAATCAAATGGCTTTTTCTAAGGAAATTGTGATCAAAGAATTTATTTCTAAGAACTCTCGCCTCCATGTTCTAAACAATTTCAAAATCATATGCACATGTTGAGGGGGAGCACTTCTTTTTTATCAAAACTATTAAGGTACAAAATGCTTTGATTTTATATCACAAGTACCTTGATTGTTTTTCCAAATGATTTTTCAATTGGTTTATGAAAGAAAGAATTGTACCAAAAGACCGACCATTTTACTTTATGCATGGAGTTATAAGGATGGTGAGGTTAGGTATTAGTTCCCATGATCCGCTAGAACCGGAGGGATCTACCCAGGGACAATCCACTAGATAGTGTAGAAGTCCTTAGGTTTGATGAAAAAAAGGAGAAAAGTGAGATATGGGAAGAGTGCATCGAGACCGAGCTAGTAATGGAATAAACCCAACAAGGTTCTAGTTATGAAGTCTCGGTAAGCTTGAAGGGGTTGAAGAATGAAAAGAATTGAATGTGAAAAGGGTGAGCGAAATAGCCTCCAATAATTCAACCTTAGGGCGTGAACGGGTTCAATACATATGCTCTTGGTTTTACTAAGGTAACATCGGTATTGAAGACAAGACGTCATGGACCCAGTGACGCACTGCACTACAACTTCCCAAACCACTCAAGTTCCTCTTTAAAGGGCTTGTTTCATTCTCACGGGGAACCGACATTATCTATCGACTTTCTCTTAGAGTTTGTTGATATTAAAGAAGGAGACCGTCTCCATAGTCTCCGGCATAGGAACCAAATGTGCACTATTGAGTCTAGAGCCAAGAGATCATCAAATAAATCTCATTAGGACACTGTCAATGAAGACTCTCTGTTTCACACAATGTGGAAAGAGAGATTATATCTTATGAGTCTTACGCATTATCCTTGTGGTATTGCCAGAACATCTGAGTGATATGCAAACATATTCACAATGAAGATGGAAAGCCTCGAGCCAACATCAAACAAGCTCTCGGTGGGTGGCATGTGAGATCTATCCAATAGATCAACCATGTGACAACCGAGTAGAAACAATGGGCGATTCAATCTTTTGAATCAATCCGGTTCGAGTTATGGATTGACAAATAACTTTGAAAACCGGTCTTTGTGCTTAAAAACTCTTTTCTTTAGCACATCGATCGTGTACTAACATTTCAAAATAAAAGGTGTTTATGATTGATAATTGATTTTCATTAAAACCTTCGTTGTATTGCAAAACAATTTCTATTGAGCGATACACGATTTTTTTCAAATCTCTTTTCATCAATCGGTGAATCTCAATTATTGGTTCACTCACTCCGTGTTGTCTTCTTTGAGACGTTCGGTTTGAGAACGACTAGAGCATTGCGAAACCTGTCAAGGAAATTCTTGAATTATACTTGATCACAGCGATTTTATCGATCAACGGGAACCGTGGGCCGTGTACCTCAATTCAACGAAGTGATCAAAGACACTTTCGTGCACTTTATTGCTAAGCTGTTGTATGCGAGTACGCCCGGCGTTTGCGTAATGATCGTAATGAAGCGGTCAATCCAAAGCCGCATGCTCACTCAACACATTCATTTCTAAAGAAATCATGATTAGTGCATCAATAACTCTGATATATTCACTCCATGCTTCTGCTACGCTACTGCAAATATCATGAATCAGTTAAAGCTTCCGCTACTCTGATAAGAAGAAATCATGATCCAGAATGTGAGCATGTCGGTCCAAACGTCACAACATCATATGCTGACAACACAACAATAGGTGATCCTGAGATTAACTATGGCTGATGATCTCCATTAAAGCTCAAAGGTAATCAATGTGGATCAGCTCTATAACCTCCACGAAATATACATTGTAGTTGGACACATGATGAATTCACCACGGTAGCACAAATTTTGAATATCTTGATGATTTGATGTCTACGAGCTCAAGATTAAAGATCAAATAGAATGCTAGGATTCTCAATGTAAATCATGGGGTGACCTCCTTTAGGGGGAGATTGTTAGGAATTGGAAATTCTATGGTGAAGCACGAGTCTTTACCCATTGTATGCCTGATCCACAGCCCGTCGGAGGGCGTAGTAGTTTTGTATAAATAGCCCTCTCCCCACAAGGGAGAGGGTTGGATGTTCATTTTGGAATCTAACCTTCCATGAGTTTCTCTTTCTAGAATATCCCACTTTCTCTCTCTAAACCATCTAATCGTACGCCTTATTTGTGATTGATTGTGTGTTTGTGAAATCCAATATGTTACATTTTAATTACGTTTTAATAATTACGTTATTTGCGTTTTGAGTTATTATTTGCATGCTTAGTTGTAAATTACTTGTTTGCATAATAGATTCAGTACTTTTAATTACTTCCCATTACTATTCCTTGCCCCGTAGTTTAGAAATCACCAAAATTCCCTATTTCCCATTCAAATCCTGAATTACGCGACGTGAGTTGTTAATTCCATTCATCCCCTCGCTAGGAACGATCCGGGACTCAAACCTAATACGTTTGAGTTACCCAATACTACAAATACTTATAATTGATCTCTTTCAGAGAATCAATTTTTGGCGCCGCTGCCGGGGAGGGCATGTAGTGAGTTTTCGATTCCATCTCGATTCGCGTGTATTTGAAGATCCTTCCCCGAGTGAAGTTATCGTTGTTTTTGTAAATATATCTTTTTCATAAATCCAAAAACATCTAAAAAACCAAAACATTCTTCCTAGAGTGTTTACAAAACCATAAAAATTAAAAAACCAACAAAAGAAATCGAAACGTCAATTGTTACGTTGGCTCACCTTGAGAGTACAACCTATACACGGGGTATAGGAAAGTCTTGACATTAAATTGCAGACTGAAGAAAGATCCGCTCTTCTTTCCCGCTCCGCTGCGCGTATGATCTGTGCTGAACTAGTCAAGTCTAATCACACAAGCTAGCCACTTGTGAATGGCTAACCGTAATAGACTTAAAACTGCTTAAAACACAAATACAATGAAGTCCTGGAGAATATAATGAATTCCCGGGTCGTTTAGTCCCACGGAGACTCAATGGTGTGTCAAAACTAGTTCAGATGATAGAATGATCACTAAGGATAGTGATCAAGAAAGGATTTGATGAATTATTACACACTTGATTGATTGGAATGGAATTGGATACGAATCGGAAAGCACAACAATCGATAAAAGAAACGTAAACACGTGACGTTTAAAACTACGATACGTACAAAATAAAAAGTGAAATCTAAGAAATAAAAGACCTAAAATATGAAAATGACATTTTGAAAACCTAAAATAAAAGAAAATTATTAGAAAAGAAAATTATTTTTATAACTATTTAATTAATTATTATTAATTAAAAACTATTTTAACTATTTAATAAATACTCTAAAATAGAAGAAAATACAAAATAAGGCTAGAAAAATAAAATTATGATTCAGAAAAATCTAAAATATTATAAAACTAATTTTAAAATTAGAAATATATTTTTCACACTTTTTATCTAATTATTACTAATTAATTATTATTTAAAATATACTTAAATACTAGAAAATATAAAATAAACCTGGAAAAATGAAATTTTAACTTGGAAAAATCTAAAATATCAAAATAGAATTTTCAAAACTATTTTTGTATTTTTCTGAATATTTTTCTATTTTCTATGAATTAAAAACTATTTAAAACTACTTAAATTATTTAAAATACAAATTTAACTAAGAAAATCTAGAAAATATTTTTTGTCTTTTATATTTATCTTAACTTAATAAAATTGAAAATTATTTTTTGAAACTTTTCTTAATTTTTGTATTAAATGCTATTTAAAATGCTTAAAACTAATTTAAATTAAGAAAAATAGCAAACAGGACAGGAAAAATATGAAAATTTCAGGAAAAGTCTAAAATATTATGAGGAATCTAATAAAAATGGAAAATCAGGTGGTTGTGTGGAGGAAAATGAGGCTGCTATGTCAAGTGCTTAAGAATAAGCACTTTAAATAAGCCAAAAGCTACAATAAGCTACCAACCTGTAACAGAAGCTAGGATAAGCTAAAATTACCAAAATGCAATAAGTCTCAACTGATTTTAACCACTGAAACTCAAGTTTCACAGATTTGCAAGATTTGAACTTATGAGCTAAAATCAATGTGAGGGTACCAGGTTTAAGCAGAGAAATAAGCACTTGAATAAGCTGGAAACTAAAAAGCAAAGGTGGGAACCTCAAGACAACCTGGCTAGCTATGTCTCAACCAAAATCCAGACCCTAGTGAGCTAAGATGAGCTCTGTGCAAGGTCTGCAAGAACTGCACAACACTTGTGCAGTTCAAGCACCTGTGCATAGGGCACTTAAGCCCTTCTTGACAAGCATTTTTGAAGCTTAAATAAAATTGACAAAAATCCACAAAACTGATAACAAGAAAGTAGACCAGCTTAAGTTTAAAAACCCAAAGTTTCATGTGATTTGACCCAGAAATGAGCTCATGAAAAATCTCTCTAGATTGGCTTAAAACTGATTTTCACTATTTTGACTTTTGAAGAAAAAATGAATTGTTGACTTAAATGAGTTTTGATTCAAAATGGTGGACAGATAATGGTGTTATAAGATAAATTAAACCTAGTGCAAGCTATATCTATGAGTTTTGAACATAAAACAAGACTTTGGCTTTTGAAAATTATAACAGTTAAGCAGTTAAGTCATTTGAAGATGGATTTTGACTTTGAGCTTTTGTATGCACAAATCTCGACTCAAATGAGTCAACTAGAACTACACAAACATAAGACTACAATATCCTACCACCGAGCAATCCTCTAATACGATAATGCACTAAACCAAACACTCTATAACCAACCGATAAGCAAGTTAAACTACTCAAACCATCGGGTGACTTAAACCATTGATCCAACTAAGCTTAACTATCCTAAACACAACTTAATAAACAAGTAAAAGCAGGTTTATGACTATAAATACCAATACCAACAAAATATGCAAACCGACTTGAAAAGTGAAAATGAGATTAATACTCACAGGTGTCCAGCTAGTGTTGCAGACTAAACCAAACCCAAAAATAATCTAACCTAGTCTATTTCAACCCATTACCAGCACTGCATCTTCCATTATTCATTACCAAACCCCATTGAGCTCCAGTTGACTTTTATTGACCATATGACAAAATTGTTTGAAAATGATTTTTAAGCTTACAAAAAGCTGTAAATAGCTTATATAAGCTTAGTTGAGTTTAGAAATATGCTTCTAAGAGCTTATGCATAAGAGTTGTAAACTGAAAATTTCAACAGTTAGCTTAAAACTTGAAACTTATAATAGAACTTGGAATTACTTATTCAAAACACATTACACTGAAAGTTTTACTTAAATGGGATACATAGAAACTGAAATTACATCATTTTGATTAAACTACAACATTTATTTAAAAAAAAACGACATTAAGGAAAAATATAAAACTAACTACTACTTTTCCTCCTCTTCTCTTGCCTCTTTTTATATTCCAAACTTCTTCCCACTTGTTTCTGATTTGATCCCACCATCTTTCTAGGCCATTGGATGCTTTGAGTGAATTTTGGCCATTGGATTGATTTTTGGCGCCAAAAAGTGGTATTAGCAATTGAGGGGTTGAGTGAGGTGAGGAGGGGGCATTAATTGTATTTTGTTGTTTAGGTGAGGTGGAGGGGACATGGAGGTGAAGAGGTGCCTGGGGATGGGATTGAGTGATTTCAGGGGAAGCAGGTGAAGAGGACAAGAAAAAGGCGCCAAGGGTGGATTGTTTGACCAGTGTTTGACTGGCCTAATAATACAAAAGGGGGGTCCAAATTGACAGGGTCCAATTGGTATGGCAGGGGTCACAATTGGTATTTGACAAGGCCAAGGGTATGAAAGGGTTTAAATGACAAGGACTTGTGTTGTAATTTCTGAAATTTCAAGGACCAAGGCTGCCAATTCATCAAAGATGTTTCAAGGGACCAAAAGTGACAAGCTCCAATAGTATAAGGACCAAACTTGACAATTTCCAATTTCCAAGGACCATTTTTGCCACTTTTCAAAGTTGAAGGACCTTTTCCGCCATTTGACTAAAGATTCATTCAAGGACCGTTTTTGACAATTTAAAATATTTCGTGGACCTTGAATGATATTTTTCTTTATTTTGATATACCGTGGACCTGCTTTTGACAACTTTTGAAACTTGGGGACTAAAGCGCCAATTTTGCAAACTTGATACGTTTTCATCTCATTTTGATATTTTGCATTTGAAACACATAAAACACGATTTGTGATATTTTATCATTTTGATTCATTTTTGAGTGTTTTAGATGATTTTGCAGTTTATATTGTACAAAAATGATGAGTATTTAGACACTCATCAGCGTACTTTTGAGAGCTACCGAGAACCAGTTGACGGGACGGTTACCAAAAATATTGTGTTTTCAAAATTTTCTTAAATATCAAAACCCAAAAAGATTTTCCTTTTCAAAATTTGTTTTCCTTTTATGTTTTCTATTTATAAAAACCCAAAAATAATCGTCTTTATCCTCTAAACCGTTAATTCTTTATCTCTTTACCCTCTTGAACCGTTTAATTCTATCTTCTTTATCCTCTAAACCGATAATTCTTTCTTCTTAACCCTCTATATGTTTAATTCTCATGGCAACGATCGATTATCGTCGTTGTTTTCACTGTAAAAGCCGTATGGAAGAGGATCAGGATTATTGTCTCAATCACGAATGTGTATGTAAGCGATGTGGAAGGGCTGGTGCAAGCAAATATTGCTATTGGTGCGAATTATCCGACAAAAACTCTCTCGATGATTCTCCAAGTTTTTCTGACCAACCGCCACAACCCGAGATATGTTCTATTCCTAAACCGTCTAGAATTGATCAAAATCTTTCGCGATTTACGGTTAAGAGTAAGACAAAAGTTCAAGAACCGGAGACCATCACGGAAGTGGTGGAAATTTCTAGCTCTAAGAGCACACCACTTGTCCCACCTCCGGAGTCTTCAAGACGTTTTTCAGAAGATTTCCTTAGGGCCGGAATGAACATGATTGAAAACTACTTAAATGAACGTCGTCTAGATTTAACTTCGGGAAATACCGCTAAAACTACCATGTGTGATATTGATGAACCCTTGATTCCTACTCCCGAACCCGAGATAGCTTCGTTCGATCAAGATTATTGCTACGGTTGTGGAGACTTGTTACCAAAAGGATTTCGTTGTTACAAATGTATGTGCGAGTGGTGTGGAAACTATCTTACTGATGGATTTTGTTCGATTTGTGCTGAGAATTCATTCGCTTATGATTCTAATCCAAACTCCTTCAATTTTCCTCAAAACGATTTCAACTACCCTCCACAGAATTCGTACGAACCACAACCGTACTATCAAGATTTCAATGATACATCGTTTCAGAATTTCTCTCCTCAGATTCTTTATTATGAAAATTGTGGGGGTCCTCATTGTGATTATCAATGCCAATCATGGAATCAAAATCACTATGATTCCGATCCTTGTATTGAAAATTTCCAATCCCCACAATATCCCGTCATTGAACAATTTCCTGTCATTAATCAACATCCTCAAGAGAAAAGTATTCTTGAAGAACTTGCCGAAGATCAAGCGTCTCGCGACGAAAGATCTATGCTAGAATTACTTGAAGAAGAAAAACGAGCAACTCAGATTGAAAAATGTATTTAAGAAATACGAATTGAAGAACGAGCACTTGAAAGACGTGCCCGATGGCTCGATACTTACATTGACGATGATGATGATAGTGACGACGATGATGAAAGTTTGTCGGCTGAAACCACTCCTGCTTCTGAGCCTTTCATTTCTGACTCTTCCCCTTCACTCACACCGGTTGAGAGAAGTGATGTCCTTTTGGAAGAGGTCGATGATCATAATTATTTGAAAATTGTTGAACCCGTTGACTCTCTCATAATGAGGGACGAGCATCTTAGTACTATTCCAGAAACGGAATCATCTAGTGCTGAGGTTCTTGACCCAATCCCAAGAGAGCCTGAAGATATATCTGGCAGTGATTGTGATTCGCTTTTGTATGATTCTCTTAACATTTCGAGGTTACTTCCGGGATTTTCTCAAATCCACTTTTCGAATTCAATGATGACTATACCTTTTGTGAAGTTAATCCTCTTTTTGACAAAGATTTTGAGTCGGAAACAAAGTCCACAACGGAAGTGGTAGAAATTGCTAGCTCTCAGAGCGCACTACTTGTCCCATCTCTGTATTCCGACCTTTCTCTCCCGTCAGTTGACGTTATGCACAATGAAGAAATAGATGAATCCGACACTAAGGATATTATGGAGATTGATTTGGAGATGAAGCCCGAAATGGATAAATTGACTAAAGTAATTAAAGACGATATTCTCAATAATCCGTCAAGTAATTCTAATATGGAAGAAATCGACTTATTTCTTGATGATTCAATACCGCCGGGTATTGAGAGTGACGGGTTCGACTCTGAACAAGATATCCTTTTTCTTGAAAACCTGCTTAATGATGATTCTCCTTCTTCTGTTGAGTCTACCCTCACTTATCCCGTTGAGCTCACATGTGAAGACAAGATTTTCAACCCCGGGATATTCAGCATAAATGAGCTTCATGTTACAAAAGTTGTCCGAGATAAGGATCCTCCGATGGATGCCTTCACTACTGAGCTTTTAAGCCTGATGCCTAACTATGAACTCCCGTCTTCTTTGGAGTCTTCTCATTTCTATCCATCATCCCTTCTTCCTCCCGCTAAACCACCGGATGATGGATCGTTCTTTCATGTAATGACCAAGATTAGCTTGGGGGACGTTGTCCCATTTGTGCTTATGCCCGACATTTCTTCCACCCAACCCACCCATTCTTTTTCTCTCCGGAGTGAGGATACCATCTTTGATCCTGGTATCTTTACCATTTTCTTCCCCAAGGACAAATGAATTAGGGGACGAGTCAGGCTAGCGACTCGTTGAGCAAAAACAGTAGCGCTTCGTGGGAGGCACCCCATGTTTATCTTCTATCTTCTTTCTATTTTCTTCTAATAAGTGACGTGAAGGGGTTAGCCTCTTCGATTTCTCGTGTTTGGTTGTTTGTGATGTTTTGTCTAGGATTTTCCCGATATGAAGACTCTCGTGCTCGAAGTTTGTCTTTTCTCCACTCGAGTTTCATGATCGATGTTGATGGAAATCCGATATCCTAATCTTATCGATTAACGTTTATCTTTAAGCATACTTAATAAACGGCTTTTAGATTTACGTTATTACCATTGCCTTTAAACATTGAGGACAATGTTTCGTTTTAGTCTGGGGTGGGTAATCTTCGATTTGATTTGATTTGACCGCACTTGCTTATTCTTTGCCGTGTACTCTCGCAACCCTGTTTTTCCTCAAAAAATGAAAAAATTGTGCAAAAATGAGAAAATTTAAAAAAATTTGTAAGCTTTTTCTAGTTTTATGATTGAAAAGTCTTTGCGAGTCTCTTAGAAGTTACTTTAAATATGCGTTTTCTTGAAAAGTCTTTGCTAATTGCTTAGACAAGAGGCTATAAAATGCGATTCTAGCTCACAAGACCAAGAATTTGCAAGCTTCCCTAAGTGATTTTAAATATGCGAAGCTTTAAAAGATTTGCTAGTTTCTAATAAGTGACTTTAAAAATGCGAGACTTGAGATTATTTGTGAAGCATTAGCTAAGTTAATATATGTTTTGACACCTTGTTGACTTTCCACTGGTGAGAGTAGGAATAGAATTCTGACTTGACCGGGCGTGTTGAGCCCTAGCTTGTTCCCTTAACCATAGATAATTAAATTATCGGCTAAGCATTCGCGGATCTCATTATTTGAGATTTTAAATTTGTGGAGATCGAGGAATGATAGAGTTACTTATGAGTTTAGATGCTAAGCGTGGAGTAGTTGGTTCTCTTTAGAGCTCATCGAAGGTACTTGTGGCTTTTTGCTCCTACAAAATTGTTTCACCCCATATTGTCTAATAATAATTAAAGATGTTAGGTTTTTGGCGATAGTTAGTTCTTTATCTTCTTTAGAGAATCCTTGCTTATGAGAGTTGGGTACACATCAAGGTACTGTCAGTGTTGTGGTATAAAAACCGTAGGATTCGGAGTTTGGCACAAAAATTAACTTGAAATAAAGCCCAAATGTATTAAAGTGAAAATCCAAAGCCATAAAAGTTTTCTATGTCCGACGGTACCCCCGTTGTCATGGACTTCAAAAAGGTGGAGGAAAATTCCAAAGTAATAATAAGACTTCTGATAAAACGGTAATCCCGTTGAATTAGTGGTAGAAAAGACCGAGGGCCTAAATTGCAAAAATGCAAATGTGCTGAAATAAGTGTTAAGCCAAACTTTGAATCCGGGAGATATCTAAATAAAGCCTCTGTCTCTGGACTCGTAGATGAGTTGTTTCGGTATAAAAAGGATATTTCCCTAAATTGTGTCAAATTAAGACCTTGATGTGGACCTCATTCTTGTATGCAACGGTTTTCGAGGGAAGATGGAAAACTAATTAGCGTCTTAGCTTCATATCTTTATCGGAATAAAACCTATCAAAACGAGAATCATGAAGATATTCATTTCTCAAAAAAAAAAATAGAGGAAAATAGGAAAATGGGAGCAAAAGTTAATTACACAAGTAACTTCTATGGGTAGTGTTAGCATCTAAAGTCATATTTAACAATGATTTCGATTTTACGCTTAATTTGGGGACATGATAAAAATCAGGGACGATGTATTCTATCCGTATGGTCACTCCTCGCTGAGTTGTGTTTCCTACTCTGTGATCCTAAAATGTCGTTTGAAAAATGTTGGAGTTATTGATCGACATGAAAGTTCAACAAACCGTCACTCATAATAAAAAGTGCTTAATCGTAATATCTATATGTGAAATAAAAGGTAAACGGGGCATTCTTAGAATTAAGGGCTTCTTAATCTCTTTTGAGGAATCTTTGCTACTTTTCATAGGTTTAGTAGAAAGAGATTGAAATCCTTGGTTTTAGAAGCGTGAGTTGATTACATTGCGTGAGGACATGACAATCTTCTAGTCTGGGGTATTTTGGTATGTGCTAAAACACATACCATTTCTTTACCAAAATAGACCCAAAATAACCAGAAAAGAGCCGTTTATGTCTAATATTTGTTGGTTTCTTGAGTTTATGCATGTGCAGGTACGGATATGACAAAACAGACAAAAGAAACCCAAAACTGAAGAAACCCGAGCACGAAAGAGAGAAGCAATGTTGCAAAAATCGGTCAACTCGGCCGATTAATCGTTAATCAGCCGAGTACCTTGCCGATTTTTGAAAATCGGTCGAAAAATTGGCCTAGGAAAAAAATCGACACTAAGCAGTCAAAACATCGGCCGAATCGGCCGATTAATCGGCCAAATCGGTCAAAAATCGGCCGAATCGGTCCTTGTTGAATTATACTTTTGTATCCGAATCTAAAATACTAAATCCAAATACCAAATACAAATAAAAAACCCAAGTCCAATCCTAAATCCCACTTAAAAGCCCAACAACCTACACCAAGCCCAATCCAGACCCGTGTCATTAAAAACCCACGGTCAACAAAACCAAAACCCGGTCAACACTTTTTTTTAACCATCCCAGTCAAACACTTTACCCTCCCAAGTCAAAATATAATAAAAAAAACTCACACAAACCCAATACGCGCCCAAACCCCTCAATTACTGTTAACCCTTCTTCTTCACCATTTACCTTGAGTAACCCCATTTTTACCCGTACCTAAATTGTTTCCAGAAGCCTTTGACACACGTGTAAGAGGTGTGTACTTATGGATTGCCAACATGTACAAAAGGAGGATTCTCATTGGTCTTGACACCTCACTCCAATGATCTAAAGGCTCAGATTTGATGGGATGACAAGATGATTGATCAAAGGCCAGCATTCAAGGAACCAGAAGCTTCTCAGCCTTGGAATCAACTATAAAAAGACCCTTTCACCACATATTTCACTTGTCCATTTTTCATGTTTTTAGAGAAATGTTACCATTTAATTTCCTGCTTTTAGTTTAATTGTTTTCATTTAAATTCAGTGTAAACTCAAGTTTGTAATCTTACTTTTAATGCAAGTTACTTCTTTCAATTGAATTCATTGTCAATTTGTTGAATCCTTTAAATCTATTTTTAACTGTTTTGAAAGCTCTCATTTCTGTTTAAATAAGCTCATATAAGCTTATTCAAAACTTATGTGAGCTTAATTCTGCTTTCCTTGTTCTTAATTCCAAGTTTTGGAAAAAGTCAGGTTAAGTCAATAAAAGTCAAAGAAATTTCGGATTGATTATTGGTTTTAATCTATGAGAATGTTGAGTTTTATATTTATTTAAGTTTTCAATTCAGTAAAAATCTGTTTTCATCAAGCTTGTAAGTTTAGTTTGCAATTTGGAATTCTTAAGGTGTGTTTGGTTTTAGCTTAATTTAAGGTTCAAATCATGTAGGTGTGTTATAGTTGGGTGTTTTCATTGTTGTTACCTATTTTAAAGTTTTCTCAAGCATTGTCTCAAGTTTTTAAAATCATTTTTTAGTTTTGAGCTTTTCTCCAAACTGTTTCAAAGTTTGATGTTCTGTCCCAATACTATCTGTTCATTAGCATATTTCGAGGGCTTAATCAGTATGGAAGGTTGTTTAATGTAGTTTTTTAGGTACTTTAGATATCATATTTTATTGGTTTTGAGCTTATTTGCCATTTGATGTAGTCTAGGTTGCTTAAACTAGGTTTGCAAATTGCCTAATCTGTTCCTTTTTTCTGTGTTCTGTCTCACATTAGCACCTTCACAGCTGCATATTTGTTGATTCTCTTGATGCCTTAGATTGAATTTTTGTTCCTTTAGATAGTATTTAGTGTAGAGTACAACTGTGTTACCTTAATTTGCCTTTAAGTACTTATTTACTTGTTGAATTTAAGCTGCAAAAGTCCCTTATTTGTTCCCATTTTTCTGATTACTGTCCATGATTGCTTGTTCCATAGTTGATTGAATGTTTATTCATGTGAGAAGTTTGACTGATTTTTAGTCCCACTAGTAGACTAGGATATGGCCTTGATTTGTTTTCCCTTTTTCAGCTTTTTGATGCTTGTTTAGATAGCTTTATTTAGCTTGATTAAGTATCTTTTCTGTCCCTTTACTTCTGCTGCAGTACCATTTCAGTCTATCATAGCTATTTCAAGGCTGAATATCTGCTTATTCATTTGATGTTATAATTTGATTCTTGGTTTCTATTACAGTTTATAGTTTAGGTTATGTGTTTTAGGCTTTAGTTAGCACTTTAGAGCTTTTCCCTTAGCTTATTTTAAGACTGCAATACTGTTTTTCTTCCCCTTGCTGCTGTAACAACAGTTACTTATGTAGTGCTATTTAGCTTATAGCTTGAGCTTAATTGGAAGTAATCAGTTGCATTGGGTTTATTTTAGTCTGTTTTAGTTTAATTAATCTTGTTGTAGCTTCTGGTAGTGTAATTGAGCTTTTAACCTTATTTCTCCACAACTTATCCTCATCAGTTGCAAAGCAAATTGCTTATTCTGTGATCACTAGTTTCTTTTTATAATTTTCATAGCTTCTCAGTTACTTTTAGAACTTATCTGCAATTTTTTATATTTTTCCTTAGCCATTTACTATTTTTCTGCATTTAAAATCAGTTTTTAGTATTTTTAAATAGCTTTTTATTGAAATAAATCAGAAAATGGTCATAAAAATATAATTTCAATTTTATTAGCTTAAGAAAAATCAAAAAGACATAAAAAAAATATTTTTTCACATTTTTCCTAGTTCAAATAGTATTTTCTAGCCATTTAATTAGTTTTAAATAGTTTTAAATTCATAGAAAATTGAGAAAAAGTCAGAAAAATAAAAATCCAGTTTGAAAACTATTTTTCATCCGTTAAGAGTTTTGAAAAATATTTTTGCAATTTTCTTGTAAGTTTTCATAATTTTTAGCATTTTAAATCTATTTTAAAAGTTCAAAATTAGTTTTTAATTCAAATAAATCAAGAAAAACCAAAAAAATAGTTTTTAATTTCAAATAACTTTTAAATCGTCTCCTTAGCTGTAGAAAATTATTATTTCACATTTAGGGGTTAAATTAGATTAGTTTGCATTTTAATTACGTTTTAATAATTACGTTATTTGCGTTTTGAGTTATTATTTGCATGCTTAGTTGTAAATTACTTGTTTGCATAATAGATTTAGTACTTTTAATTGCTTCCCATTACTATTCCTTGCCCCGTAGTTTAGAAATCACCAAAAATCCCTATTTCTCATTCAAATCCCGAATTACGCGACGTGAATTGTTAATTCCATTCATCCCTCGCTAAGAACGATACGGGATTCAAACCTAATACGTTTGAGTTACCCAATACTACAAATACTTATAATTGATCTCTTTCCCGAGAATCATATCACATCGTTGAAATCGTCAAACTTGAAAATGAATGTTTGTCGGGCACAAATGTGACTGCTACAGTGACATGTAAAGACGCGTATCCTTTTGATACCGAAAATATAATAGGTAACTTGCTTCATAACACATGTACATGTCTTTAATAAAATTATTAGTCACGGTATAAAGTTTAGTTAATATTATAGAAAAAAACGTAGCTTGATCGGACCTGTTGAATAAAAGTAATGCAACACATTGTAGATTATAACATAACTACTAATTTTATAGCACATGTAGTGCAACAGTCCGTCTAAATATGTAATAGCTAATACTTATCATTTGTTGTTGTATACTATCAGGTCTCCGTTAGCACCCACGGCTCTTCAAATGAAAGCGCTCAACAATGAAGGAACTTTTTGATAACTCCATGACGAGACACCTTAGAATGAAGTTTGCTGCCACATGGAATAAACAAGGATGGCCATCAGTACTCCGATAAGGAACTTTTTTTTTTATTTTCATTATTCATATGTAATTCGCACCTTATTTAAAGGTAACTAATTTGGGTTATCTTATTATTGTCAAACATATTTTAGTCCTTCCTAACGCCTTTATGGAAATGAACACATGATAAGTATTAGCTATTACAAAGTGATAAAAGTTTATAAAGTGTAAAAATCCATTTATCAATTGACATGTGGCCCTCCACTTATTTCATACATAAAATCCGTCCAAGTGTAAAATCGTCATTTTACACGTTTTTTTTCTTTTTCACCTCAAATTTCAAACGCACATATCTCTTAAACTACAAACTTTTAGAAAACCGATTTCACCATACTTTTTAAAATTTAATCCTCTTTAATTTGGTATAAATCTTTTTAAATATTTTAACCTTTTTTTACATATCAAATGGGTCTTAATTGTTTTGATAATTTTGTCATTTTCGACCATATTTTTACCCTCAAAATTGCCGAATGATGAAATACTTAAAACACGAAAGTTGTAGACATTGGTTCACTCTTTACCTATAATTTTGAATCGCTCAAATATGATATGATATGAGTGAGATATTGGATATTAAAGATGACATTTTAGTAATATTTGTTGCACTTAAGGTGTTTGATGAAATGTCTAGCTTAGATTTTTAGTGTTAAAATTGTGTTAAATGCACAAATATTTGTACCACAACGCATCATTAATCATTTTATTAATGTAAGATTCAAAAATTGATGTTTTTTAATCGTTAATTTAAAAAATATATATACATATATACGTATTGTTCATCAGTTAGTATTGTTCATCAGTTATTATTGTTATAAAAAAAATTGACCGTTTGTTGTTTAAAGAGTTTGTAATTTTTATACAATTAGTTTTTTAGTTTTTTATTGTCATAAAAAACACTTGTTTATTAAACGCGATGTTTTTCAATAAAAAGCGTTGTTAATCAATAAAAGGTGTGGTTTTTGGTGTGTGAGATGGGTTTTAAGTGATCAAGAAGTTTTGTTCATCAGTTAGATTTACTATTAGGTGATTTTGTTCATCAGTTATTTGATTTAGTATTAGGTTATTTTGTTCATCAGTTATATAGTATTAGGTGGTTCTGTTCATCAGTTATTGATTAGTATTATGTTATCATAGGTTCATTAGATTGTTTATTTTAGCTATTATGTTATTATAGGTTCATTAGTTAGTTTATTTTTGTTATTATAAGTTATAAGTTCATCAGTTAGTTTATGCTTTTTTAGTTTATTTGTGTTATAGGTTATAGGTTCATCATAGGTAAATGTTTCAAAACAGGTTAGTACTAACTTTTTTCAGATATTCATAGTTAATTCTTTTTTTGTTCATAGGTTATGTTATCGTAGGTTCATCAGTTAGTTTATTTGTGTTATCATATGTTATGTTATCATAGGTTCATCAGTTAGCTTATATTTTTTCAGTTGATGAACATTAGTTTTTTTTTGCTCATTAGTTATTGACTTTTAGCTATTATGTTATCATAGGTTCATTAGTTAGCTTACATTTTTTTGGTTCATCAGTTATTGACTTTTAGCTATTATGTTATCATAGGTTCATCAGTTTGTTTATTTTAGCTATTATGTTATCATAGGTTTACCAGTTAGTTTATTTGTGCTATCATAGGTTTTGTGGTTATTTGTGCTATCATAGGTTATAGGTTCATCAGTTAGTTTATATTTTTTTAGTTGATAAACATTAGTTTTTTTTTTGTTCATCTTATTGTCCTATGTTATGTTTTTGGTTCATCAGTTATTCCCCTCAATTTCTTAACTGATGAACTAAACCCCAAACCCAACACCCCAAACCCAACACCCAAAACCCTAAATCCTTAACTGATGTACTGATGAACTAACGTTCATGAATAAAAATTGATGAACATAGTAACTGATGAACAAAACGTCATCTTTAACATGTTATATCTCACTCATATGACATTGGATTTGAGTGAATAAAAAACATTAGTAAAGATTGACTTAAAATCTATAACTTTTATATTTTACAATTTTTCTAATTTGAATTTAATATTGGTTAAATTTATAGTAAAAAAATGCAAAAAAGACAATACGTACATTTTTTAAAAAACATTAACTATTAAAAAATATCACTTTTTGAGTCTTATATTAATAAAATGATTAATGATGCATTGCGGGACAAATATTAGTGCATTTAGCTCAATTTATAGCAAATGCACGATTCTAATTCCGATAAAACTACTGATTGTATACTTTAACATTATATAGAAACTACTCATATAACATTATAATTGTAACATTATATAGCAAATGTACAAAGCTTTATTTACACCTGTATTCAGAGGCGGAGCCAGTATGGTGGCTAGCGGGTGCTCGGCCACCCCCAACAGCCCAGCTATCGTAGCTTGATTTCCGGCAACGCTTCACAAAGTCTTCAATATTGGCCCTAGGCGAACCGAGCGATGGCTGAAGGCATCAAATTATGTTGTGTTTATGATGGAGAACATCAACTTATATTTGTTTTTTGAACAAAGAGCTTCTTATTCAATGCTTAGAAAAACAGAGTTTTGGTTTGTTTCTATCGGGAAGATGACCAAAAAAGACACGTACGTGTTTACTTGTGGGCCAAAGAAAAAAAGCTTTTGTATTTACCCCCTGTGACCCTATCTAGATGTAAATGTTCGTCTATGCCCTTCCAGTTTAAAATTTGTCTATATAAGCCCCAGTCATAAATATACTTTTACATTTTTGGTTAAAGAAACAGTATGCTATTAAAATGAAACTCAAAAGAATACAATTATTTGAAGTGTCATTTACAATCTTATCTATTACATATCTTTTTGAGATTTGGAATTTTGGATAGTACGAAATACTTCTTAGTGACAATTTGAACGGCTTTTATTGGCTAGCCGAACCGATAGCGACTTCGGATTATGGTTGAACCTGTTGGTCCGGTCCGGTTTTCAAAATCATATGTACCATCAACTTATTAGTATATAAATTGTTTAAAACTTATTGTGTTTAATGTTGTATTCTTAATTTTAAGATTTTGATATGTTAGAAAAGTCCTTTTTGCTTTATACGATAGTTAGATAATCAAATGAAACTAGTCATTCTTACTTAGAGTTTGAGCGACCTATTAACTGTCGGTTACTGTTATATAACAAATAATTACGGCCCCCCTTAACTTAAATTCCTGGCTTCGCCCCTGCCTGTATTTAAGCAATTTTCTATAAAAAAAATATTATATTTGCATTAAATCTACCAACTTCCTAGTTGGACGTGGATAACTAGCTGCATGATTATATCCTGATGCTACTAGAACTGTACTTGATATAAAATCCGTACATATCACGTACATCCCATATGCATGGGGTATATATAATCGAAGATTTTCATTAGTAGTTCAGATAATTACATAAACATATCAATGGCATCCAATGGTGGTGATAATCAACATCATTCTAGCGATAATAATCAACAAGAATATCATCAACATCAACGAAGACGCTTGAATGATTATCCTCTTCATGCTTATCATCAAGCCGGCTTCAATGGTGACATAATGGGCTATCTTCCTTCAGGTAGTAATGATAAAAATCTAACACACGAACAAGCTCAATATCAAGCTCATTATGGTGAAGTTCATCTACAAACCAACTACAAAAATAGCGTAACAGAAGTTGGTGAATCGTCGAATAGATTAATTGTTAATCAACAGGTTAATGTGTTCTTTTTTTTTTTTATAATATTTAGGGTGTGTTTGTTTCATTAAGATGTTTTGGGTCTTAATCTGACTACCACATCTTACTGGTAAGAGGTGGCTAGAAAGTCTAAATCTGAACGAAATAATGTTGTTTGTTTTTGTATAAGTGTCCGAATGATTTTAAGTCTTTCGTTTTTGCAATTTGTTTATTAAACCAACGTGATGCGATAATAAGAACTTATGTAAATATGAAACAAGACTTTTATCATAAATATAACATAGTTAATAAACAATCAAATATATTATATAAAGTTTACAAACGAGTAAGAGGCGAGAAGACAAGCCCCCACCTCTTCTTCGAGTAAGATGTTATATGTCTAACGGGGCCTTACTCAAGAAAAAAACAAACAAAGAAAACGTCTGCTTCTCCTCTTACTGGTAAGAGTAAGAGGGCTAGTAAGATTTTTTTTAAGAAAACAAACACACCCTTACTTTAATCTATATTGAATTTCTTTTGCTAATATGAGTTTACATAATCTCAGGTGGAAAACAGTCCAATAGGGTTAAGTTTGTCGAAGTCAACGCCTTTAGTCAACCAAAGTCAATTGGGTTTGACTCAAACGTCAAATAAACAGAAAAGAAAGAAGGAGTTAATTGCATCTGAAGAAAGCAAGTTGAAGGCTGCTAGTTTTTTTGCTAGCTCTATACAAATCGGTTACTGGGTGGTTAGTTTAATTATTTATTTATTTAGGAATTGCATGTATACTCACTAAAACTAAAAAATTTGCTTATTTTTCTATAATATAAGTTTTTAATGCATGATGTACAATACAACTTAAGCATGTTTTGGATATATATGCTAATACACAAGTTTTAATGGGTATATATGCAATTGCCCCTGTTTATTTAAAGCTCTTCAATTTTTTTTTAGAATGACACCATACTTGAAATCCGACTCCCGAGTTAAACCATTCAAACGGGCAGGCCTCGGGACCCGAACATGAGCGGAGATAAAGGGGGGCACAAGGGGCAGGTGCCCCCTAGCGAAAAAATTGTAATGTAAATTTTTGAAAATATTTGGCTTTTTTCGTAATTTGCCCCCAAGTATCAATTTATAGTGTAGTTTCTAAAATTTATCAAAGTGTGACATTTTGACCAAAAATTTCTGGCTCTGCCTCTGGACCTGAACCATTAGGAAAGACCCGCGAAAAAAAACTTCTAAAACTGGGCTTCGCATTAAGACCCAAACAATAGTGGAAGAAACCGCTTTCTGTAAAAGACAGCTAGTCTAATTACAAAGATAAAAACAATTTAAATACCTTTTTTTTCTATAAGGTCTCACACCCTAACTATACTACAAATAAACCAACACTAGCTAGTTAGAGTGCCGATTAATTTGAACCTGCAACCACTTATTTAGTGTATTTAGTTCTTGCTAACTATGTTCTTATCACACATGCATACTAGCTAGAAAAATCCTTCTATATATTTTTAAAATTTGTTGTCATGAGAACTTATTCGAACGGATAAATTTTTAAATTTATCCTATTTGCATTGATATTAATTAATTCGAGAACATTAATCATGGACAGAAGGAATCCAAAAACGAGGGAGATGTAGTAGTAAAATTCTACTATGGAAAGAAGAAACTTGTGTGGGAATTTCTTTATGGCTCTCTAAAGAAGAAGATGGAAATTAGATGGTCACAAGTATCCGCCATCAAGACTTTCGATGATGAACACCAAAATGGTTATATTGTATTAGAGGTTTTTCTCGTTCCCTGTAAATGTTTTACTTTACAGATAATAAGTTTAGCTATTGAATATTAGATGTAAACAATTGATCGAGAACGTTTTCTTGCAGTTGAGCGAACCACCAGAATTATCTGAAGAGGTCAACTTCACAGCTAAAAAGCATACCAAATGGCAGACAACTAAAGATGATTTTACTGGAGGTCAAGCTTCTATTTACAGGTACGTAACAAAGTTGCGATAACATTATAAAGGGGGAATTTCATACATTCACATTGATTAAGTGAAAAGTAAATTTTACGTATAATGAAACGGTATCTGATTATTCTATCCTGTATTTTTAGCCTCATTATAAGTATTCTGGGAACACTTGACATACACCTGAAAACAGTTCATTTTCATATTATTATGAAACCACCGTCTTAATTCATGTTGTATTTTTCAGGCGACATACAGTTAAATGTCCACCCGGAGTCCTCTATAAGCCCTTCAGTGACCTTTTAAGTAGCAATAGCTATCTTTACAGTTTAAGCCAACAACCTTTCCCTCGTCACTCTCCACTTTTCAACAATCTAAACCTGGTTTATTCGGCAAACCAGTGCCTGTATGCAAGTGCGTCAATTCCTGTTTCTAATCATGGGACTCATCAGGACGAATTCATAGATTATGTTCGTAATGTAGTTCAACCTAGCGGTTCTTTTGTTGGAGTTTATCCCCACATACCAAGTCCAGGTAAACATGATACTACAATCTAGTTTTCATTTTCCTTTTTTTTTTTTTCCTTTTTTTTTTTTTTACTATTTGAGTTTTTGGTTACCGATTTAATTCCTTAAAATTTTCCCTCGATGCAGCTTTGAATCAAATTGCAACGAAAGGATCGTATGAAACTCCAGCAACAAATGGTGTTATTCCACCAGCTTTGAATCAAACTGCAATGAGAGTTTCGTGTGAAAATCCAAGAGCAAATGGTTTAGATACGCCAACTTTAAATCAAATTGCGAGGAGAGAATCATATGAATATCCAAGAACAAATGGTGTTCTTCCACAAGCTTTACATCAAATTGAAACAAGTGATTCGTTTGAAGATCCAAGAACAAATGGTGTATATACACCAGCTTTGAATCAGATTGCAACCAGAGATACATATGAAACTCCAGGAACAAATAATGGTGTTATTCCACCAGCTTTGACTCAAGTTGCAACCAGTGATTCATATGTAAATCCAAGAACAAATGGTGTAATTCCACAAGCTTTGAATCAAATCACCATGGGAGATTTTGACGAAGATCCAAGAACAAATAGTGTATGGGCACAAAGAGGAAACAATGGTACGCAAGATATATCATTCATTATGGATTTGGAAACTGAGAACCTTCCTGATTATTCTAACATACAAACCTTTCTTAACGATAAACAAACAAACAAACCCTTCAATCAAAGCGATCTGATCATGAATCTCCATACTGAACATCAGAGTTTTGACGATAATTCCAAGTTACCTGTTGGAGTAGTAATACCAATGGTAGATTCAAGTTTTGGTGGCAGTCAAGCAACAGATAATTTGGAATGCCTAGATGAACTTTTACAGTCTCTCACGAACATGGATGATTTGAGAAATTGTGTTGATGCGGAAAATGGGAATGAATTTGAAGATGCATTCAAGACTTCCGATGGCAATGACTTTCAAGATGCATTCAAGACTTCCGATGGGAATGACTTTGAAGATGCATTCAAGACTTCCAATGGGAATGACTTTGAAGATGCGTTCAAGACTTCCGATGGGAATGTGTTTCCACCAGGACCATGAATGGGGGATTAAGTTCACATTGTGTTTGGAAGCTTTCAACATTTTATGTTTCAGTTAAAAAGTGTAGATTAGATTCTAGAAGTCTTTTAATATTTTTGTGGAGTTTGCGTTCTTTCTTACTACCGTAGACTACTTTTTTTCGGGTGTTTGTGATTTATTTAGGGGTGACATAATAATCTACTTTGATTTTTTAAGACTTTTGGTTTAGTGATATCTGAGTTACCTATCAACCTAAGAAATTGTTGTTGAAGTCTCGTTAGAGTTATTTGTGAGATATATTGTGAGATCTATGGTATAATGTATGAAAAAGAATTGTTAATCTAAGTCTCTCCATGTGGATTGAAACAAATAATCATCCAGGCGTGAGTTGCCACATAATAATTACGAGAACGAGCCGCGCTCGAGTTCAATCTTATCTACTGCTAATATTAAACAAGCCGGGCTCGGGCTCAGGCTCAGTGTTTACACCCCTAATTAAAGTATGTGAATTCGACATGTTGATAACATATAATCTGCGTTTTGTTTCACACATGATTAACCAAGGCCAGATACATCTAATATTACCGAGAAAACAACATTTGCTGCATACAATTAATGGAGAACTGGCCACATTTGCACAGTGAAATGATGTAGATATGTTGACTATCATCAAGACTACAATTAATAGACCATTTCAGTATATGTACCAACAACTTTGCTGGTATCGGCTTCGATCTCTTACTCTCTTGGCATTCTACCGAAGCCAATGTCTGATATCATGCAACAAATTGGTTGATAATTATTTAATCTTTGGATTATTCTAATCATCAATGACTTTCTACATAAATTAAAACAGATTTCCTACCAGTAAAATTTCACAATTATATGATTTTCTCATATTTCTTTTGAGATGATATAAGATTACTCTAAAATTTAATACAAATAAATCAATAGCCAAAAAGCAAGCATCACTTTGCCCGTGGTCTAACCAATTTCTAACATTGACACCGAGTAACAACCGAATCTCTGGATAAAACAGCTCACCATATCTTCAAATGTCACTTGGCTGACCATCATTTATGATATCTTAGTTACAACTAATCTTCACGATGCAGCAACAAATTTCACGACCGGAATTTAGCCTATTTCTTATTCCTCGTCGTTTTCTTTATCCATAGAGTCAGTTAGAAAGCTCAAAATGAAATCATCAATTTCACCTTCAAGAACTGAATCAGGGTCTGAAGACTCATAATTAGTCCGAAGATCTTTCACCATTCTATACGGCTGCACAATTCAACCACAGGTAAGTGCAAAAGAGGTTATAAATAAATGACACTAAAACCTCAAATGTCGACTTTTTGGTAGAACATATGGAATAATAGAACAGTGACTACACGTACGTGGAGTACATAGGAGCGTATTTGATTGCCCCAACTATTGTCTGTTAAAGATTGTGAATATTGTGCGTTCATCTGAGCCTGGCGGGCCATCTCTCGTTGATCCAATCGCGATTGTAGTACCGCCATTGCAGAGGCCTTGTTCTGGTGTTGTGACCTGTAAACAAAAGATAATTAGCCTGTAAAAGAGGCAATTCCAATCAATGTCCTAATTAATTGGTTTATTTGAGTCGTGTTTTTATTTCAAACAGTTCAAATTCAAAAAAAAAAGCCAACTAGAATGGGTCAAACAGGTCCTAAGTCGCCCAAAGTCTATTTATAGTTGCATAAAAGTTAGCCTTGTGTCCCGTTTAAGTCCTTTTGTAACACAGAACAGCAAAAAAACAAAAAACCATAATAAGCATAGGTATACCTTTCATTTTGGCAAGCAGCGGTAATTCCAGTAGGTATGTGAGTTAATCTGACGGCACTGTCTGTGACATTAGCATGCTGACCTCCGGCTCCACCTGATCGGTATCTTTCTATTTTCAGATCTGATTCATTGATCTGAACATGGTGAGATCCATCACCTAGAATGGGAGT
Organism: Chrysanthemum lavandulifolium; assembly: GCA_022545495.1. Taxonomy (NCBI): domain Eukaryota; kingdom Viridiplantae; phylum Streptophyta; class Magnoliopsida; order Asterales; family Asteraceae; genus Chrysanthemum; species Chrysanthemum lavandulifolium. The sequence goes on along the minus strand of CM040243.1, from coordinate 195,535,336 downwards.
TACAGCAACGGCAGCAAATGAAGTGTGGCGACGCTTGGCACTATCAAAGGGTGAGATACGCACCAGACGGTGGGCCCCTACTTCTGCTTTTGCATATCCGTATGCATATTCGCCATCTACTCTAACCGTTGCCCTCTGCAAACATATATCAGATAACACTGTTAACAAGTAGATTTTAATTAATAAAATTGGAATGACAAAGATATTATTTTTATCGAGTTTCTCTTTTGACAAAGATTTTTAAATGAGAGATCGCGCAAGTGAAAAACCTTAATTCCTGCAATCTCACCACGCATTTCATCAACAACAGTGACTCCATATCCACGGCGTTGAGCCCAGGATTTGTACATTTGCATCACCATACCTGCCCAGTCCATGCTCTCTGTGCCACCCGCCCCTGCTTGCACCTAATATGTCATAACCCATTAACATGTAATGATTGCAATAGAATTAACAAATATCCAAATGGTGCTTTAAGACAAGCAGTTTGAGCGTGTAGACCAACAGGGTGACATTGACCGAGTTATTAGTGATTACTGACTACTAATGATAGAATTTCTGAAATATTTACCAACCAAGATAAAGGGAATTTTGTTGTCCAAATCTGATACTACCAATATTTTGCAACGAATACTAGTCGAAAAGACACAATATTTTATGAAGGATGAAATAGTTCTATGCAATATATCCAAATAGACCATCGCATGCCCTTTGGACCCCAAAGCTTTTCGAAAATACAACAGGAAACCAACCTCTATGTAGCAAGAGCAAGAGTCATGTTCCCCAGCTAGCAAAGCTTCAAGCTCCTTCTCCTTCACATTTTGCCTCATCCTCAACAACGCTTTTACTGATTCCTGTGGCAAACAAACATGAATAAAAACAGTGTGTTTATTCCAAATTATAAAAACGTTGGTTTGATGGTAAAATATGCAATGAGTAGTAGTCAAACACATTGTTGCAAGGAATGAAAAACAGAACATAACTGACGTTTTTCATTAATATGCCTGCATCAAAGGTTGTTGCAAGGATTTTCGTATATCTTGTTGATTTAACAACACAACAACAACAACAACAACAACAACAAACCCAATCCCGCCGGGGCAGGGTATAGGGGAGGTAGAATGTAGACAGCTCCTACCCCTACCCTAAGGATAAACCCGGGAGTAAGGAGACTGCTTCCAATGAGACCTCCGGCTTGTGCACGTGTGCGGGTGAGAAATAAGAGAAGAGAGAGCGAGAGGGGGCAAAAGGGCAGCAAGCAAAAAGCAAAAAGGCATACCAAACACGCACAAAAACAAACACAAAAACAAACCAGAAAACAAAACAAAGGCAAACCTAAGGGAGCAAAGCAAAGGGGAGCAAACAACCCACTGGACCTAAAGCAAGGGCAAAAAGGCATCCTAAGGGGGCAACAAAGAGCAAGGCAAAAACATGCAAGGGGCCTAAGCTAAGGCAAAGGCAAAACAAGGCACCAAAGCAAGGCAACAGAAGACGCCTAAAAAGCCTAACACCTGAACTACCCGCAAATCCTAATTCTATCTCTCCACGCATTCCTATCTGAGGTCATGTCCTCTGACAAGAGGAGCTCCTTCATGTCGAGCATAAGTCTATCCTCCCACCTGAGATTGGGTCTACCCCTCCTTCTCACACCATCAACTACTAGCGCTTCGACTCTTCTTACGGGCGCTGATTGTGGCCTCCTCCTAACATGGCCGAACCACCTCAGCCTTCCTTCTCTCATCTTGTCGATAATATTCCCGACCTCAAGTTTTGCTCTGAAAACACCGTTCGGGATCATGTCAAGCAAGGTTTTTCCACAAGTCCATCTTAACATTCTCAATTCTGCCACCTATCTTGTTGATTTCAAGATCCAAAACAGTCTGGTTTTTTGCATACTGGGGATTTGAAGGGAAAATCATATGAAAAGAACCATTTTGCTAACTGACAAGAATTACCATTTTCTAACAACAAACTTCATGTCTAACAATGGACGACAAAACATCTGAGGTGGCAGTTTTGACCCATGTAAACACAAAATGGGTCCATTTTCAAAAATGTTAATTATCTTTAATCTCTAATGGGTCAAATGGATCAAGCGGGCCTAACGGGATGAAAGGGATGCGACCAAATGTTCTAGAATGCATAAAACCTTTTGAAGATTTCTATTTAAAAAGAACTAGATAATTGTTTGAACCATATAAATTTGTAATTACATTAACGCATTAATTTATATAAAAAAACTAAAATAAGTGTTTGTGGGTTGGCCCAACGTGCCCATTCTGCCATACCTATAATCGTGTACTCGCGAAAATGACCACAGACAATTTAAGAAAAAAATAAGCAAGCAGAAATTATGATAGGTTGCTAGGTAAACACGATTTGAGAGCCCACCGATTCCAAATCAGGATCACTCTCTTCACGAGCAAGCTTTATCATGTCAATATGCTCAATCAGTTCTTGCTCAAGACCATTGACTTCCTTCATTTTACCCATAAGTGAGCCATGCTCGCGGCTTATTTTCCCAGCATGAACAGGATCATCCCAAAGGTCTGGCTTTTCCACTTGATATGATAGCATCTCTAACCTAACTTTTAACTTCTTCCACTGCCACAATCAATAATAAGACTATTATATAACATCAATAAAAGACAATGGAATTTGCTCACAAGACTAAAATATCACTTTAAACCAAAATCAAATTACTTAATAGATAATTGATTTCCAAGCATATTTCTATGTGCACCTAATTTGATACTTTAACTACAACTTAAGAAGAAAAAGATGCACGATTATATGTTCATGTGGTTGCATTGTTCTATTATATATTTCAAGTATTCCTTCTTGCATCCTTACACAAAGATCAGTTCAATCTCAAATTTAACAACGAACCTTTATATCAATTAACAAACTAAGAGATGAGGTGAAAAGTTGTCATGTCATCTTTTTTGCCTGAGCACTTAAATGAGTATAATAAAAATGCTGTGCATGTCCGTTCTTGCTATTACTAATGCTAGGTATAATATTCCAATCTATTACTCTTTTTGCTACACCATCTAAAGATATATAACGACAAGAGGTGAGCATGAGATGCCACTTCCTATATAATCAGTGTGATTGATGTGGTAATTCAAATTCTATCAGGCGCAGGAGGTGGCAATTTAAACCTTGCTCATGCCGAATTTGTACTTAAGAAGGCTAGTGTTATAGTAATAGCAAAGTAGCTGAGTTAGAGGGTGTTCTGGTATCAACTGATAACCGGTTTTTGCTTTGCTCAGGTGTCATCGCACATCGCTAAATTACCAAAACATTCAATTTCAAAAGAGTAACATAATAAACAAACTAGCCCATTTGTCTAGAAATGTAATTTGAGTATTGATTGCATATGCCGCAGAACTACCTCATATGCCAAACAAAGAGATATGGACACATGGAAAAATTGAAGTTAAAAAAGGGACAATGTGTATTCCATGTGCCGAACAATAGATTGATTAGGCATACAGGTTGCTCATCCCAATCATTCTTCATATGGTTTGGAAAGTCATCTTTTTTACAGTATCTGAGTCTCATCCAAAAAATTACGAAACTAGCCTCTCTTTTTTTTTTTTTTTTTTTTTTAATCAAGTACCCAACTAACTGTGTTGGTACTCTATCACATTAGACCAATCTAGGGACTAGAGGGGTGTTTGTTTTAGCTTATTGCAGGCTTATGAGATGATTATTTTGTTCGAGTTTTTTCAGAAATCCATTTTTCTAATTTAAGAGCTTATGGTGGCTTAAAACTGGAAAATAAGCTCATAAGCTAGAAAACAACCCAAAAAATGGTCTTACGAAAAATTAAGCCAAACAAAATAAGCTAAACGAAAAACCTCCTAAGAAATCAAAAAGGAACATTTCACCCTAACAATGCATATCTAAATCACAAAAACCATAATTAAGACTCAAAATCATCAACATTACACATAATTAAACAATTACAAATTACAATCAATCACACAAACATATACCTTCAACCTTTTCTTGATAAGACAAATAGATTGAGCAATAGCAGAAGCATGACTCTTCCAATCACTCTCACTCTCATCAAGAATCAGCCAATCATTAGCAACAATCCCATCAACAGTCAACCCATCACAAGTTACAGCCACTTGACTACTAAACAATCTTGACCCACATGACCAAAACACCCTTTTATCAAAAACAGAAACATGCCCATTTGAAAACTTTGAAAATGATTCATACCCAGATAAATGATTTTGTGATTTAATGGAATTTGATTGAGATTGAAAAATAGTGGACAAACACTGGTAACGAGATAAAATAAAAGATGATGTTTTGTATGTTCTTTTGATTAGTAGGTTTGTAAATGACATAATTATGGTTTAAGATTTGAAGGTGTTGTAAAAAACCCCGAGATCATGGAAAAACAGGGTTTATGAACGGAGGAATGTTGTGTTGTGTCTTGAGTTTTATAAGTTTCAAATAGTTCCCTTGTAGTTAAGTTAAGTTATCGTCAGCAAACTCACCACCTTTACATCAGCGATACATCACCATTTAGCACACCGCCTTCACTCCTTATGGCCACCACTAAGCCTGTTTTTTAACAAAATTAATTAAAAACTATAAAAAATTACATATTTCATCCATGTGGTTTACCCAAAATCACACTCGTCGTTCTTATTCGGTTTTAATTACATCAGTTATATCTAATTTTCAAACTAGTTGCATCGATGGTCCCTATTTTACAAAAGGATAATATTCAAAAATGGTCCCTAAAGTATCCCAAATGCGCAAAGATCACACCGAGACGAATTTTATTGCAAAAAAGACATTAATGTTTCTTTTTTTGCAAAACAGCCACTGAGAGCTAACTTTTATTATTTTTCTCGTTAAGTGCCTCGTCAATGAGGGTAGTATTGTCATTTTACTCCCTTTCCCGCCAATCAGCTCAGTTTCCAGTGTTTTGTTTTACCAATTTAGTCCTTTAAAGCAATAGTTTATATTTGTGTTTCAATTTCTTCCATGAACATTAATTTCACAAGTAAAGATCTTGAGAATGGTTAAGTTTTGGCAAAATCGCGCACACAGTACCCCGATCCCTGATTTAGGAATTCTTTATGGTAAGCATACTCTGTTCTATTTTCGTGTTTCCATTTAAACTTGTTACTGTTTTTGAAGTTATTGATGTTTTATGTGTTGCACATATTTGAATGAAACCATGTTTACTTTGCAAATTCATCACAATGGTGAATTTACCCCACCACCAGAAAGAAGATATCTTTTTGGAGATACAAATTGGTTTGACGGAGTTCAATGTGACATTTTCTCTATGGACTTATTGGACGAAATGTATAGGATTTAGGTTACACGGATCATACCCTTGTGTTTACTGATGCGGATTCTTGCAAACCTCACAAGAAGTTATACAATCCTCCTAGGCAGTGTACCTAACCGTTGTAGTGTAGTATAGGTAAGACTTGGGGGATTGATCGTTCTCTAGGGGAATAGTGTTGGAAAGGTCGAGATGTATGACAAATAGGTCTAAGGTGAGGGATGATTATTTTTATCTTTTTATATTTTATGAAAGCAATTAAAATCTCGGTATTTGATTGGGGGTTTTGATTATCAACTTCTTTAAACTATTAACTAAACTAATTAAAAACTAAATAACAAGTAAATTAAATGAGATTCTTATGATAGGTAAAAGCGTGTTTACTTAGATTTCACTGCCCCTAGTTATCTCCTATTGATTAGTCGAATTGTCACATCCTTGTTTAATTGGTGCGTTGTATTCCTAACGTCGTAGGGAGGTGCCGAATGCCTTATTTCTATGAATGTATTGATCTCCTCTAAGAAACCGGGATCGCCAAGTAACCTAAGTTATCTCCCCAAATCTCCTATTATCAACAATCACAATTTATACAATAAACACAACGAAAAGTCTACTAGTGCACTCTAGGACATGAATACGTTGTTTAGGACGTTCAAGCTCGCAACACTAAAGGAAGAAGCAAGTTTCCTAACCTAACGTGTAACAACCACCTAAACAAGAGACGACAATCAATAGTTAACAACTAGGTTTCATTAGATCTAAGCAAAAACTATTTTAAATTAGCTAGACATGTAAAAGATAATGAAACAAGTAATCATAATTAAGCATGAATTAAACATAATGATAGAAGTAATCAAGAGACTTATCTCTTGTTGAATGAGGGTGTTAAAACCCTAAAGTTACTGTGAAAAACTAATAAAACCATAAGAGAAATTAAGATCATCAAGAATGATAAAGAAAGAGTTAGAGCAGTTTGTTTTGGTTAATTGCCTTCATTTGAAACTTCTGGGCCTAGTGCAGGGCAAAAGGAACCAGTTGGGCCTAGTGCAAGGCAAAAGGAAATAGTTGGGCCAAATGTACCAGCTGGGCCTAGTCATACATCTGGGTCAACTAATCCGCATATATAGGAGAAGTGGACTAGGAATAAGATAAAGATCATTAAAGGAGGTAAACCTACTTGCAGGAAAGTAGATGAAAATAAATGCCAATAGGTATTGCATGTGTCAAAATTCAAAGGCACAGAAACTTGAAAGGCTAAAACATATGATGATGCCCTGCCCACCACTGTCTACAATCAAGACAAATCTTGTATGCCACATCAAGGTTCTTTGTTGAAGATATAGTAGATCAAATTGAACAAAAACCCAAACATACCTGTAAGAGCTCTTCAAGATCAATTACAAAAGACACATGAGGTTTCTGTTTCTTCTATGAAAGCATGGAGGGCTAAGGCACAAACAAGAAAGCAAGTGAGGGGTGATTACACAAAGCAATATGCGATGCTGAGAGATTATGTCATGGAGTTGTTTGCTACAAATTCAAAAACAACTGTGAATATTCAATGTGCTAGGGAAGAGGAATGTTCAGAGATTAGAAAGTTTGAAAGGATTTATGTTTTCTTGGGGGATTGTAAGGAAGGATTCAAAGTTGTATGAGAGATATTTTGGGGTTAGATGGAGCCTTCATAAAAGGACCTTTTCCAAGTCAACTCTTAATTGCTGTGGGAATTGATCCAAACAATGGTATCTATCCATTGGCTTATGGGATAGTTGAACCATAGAACCTTAACTCTTGGAAATGGTTTTTAACTTGCCTTGGAGATGATCTTGAACTTTACAAAAACTCTAACTTCACTTTTTTCAGTGGCCGTCAAAAGGTACATTTAACTCTTAAGTTTTGTGTATATAATTGTAGATTGATATAGTGTTATTTACTCTCATTATTTAACTTGGACAATATAATTTCATGTCAATAAACAGGGTCTTATACATGTAATTTCCAAATTGTTTCCATGTGCTGAGCATAGATAATGTCTTAGACATATCCATGAGAACATGAAACAAAGCTGGAATGGAAGAGCATACAAAGACCTTCTTTGGAAAGCTGTTACCCCTTCAACTATCCCATACTTTCATATAGCAATTGAGGAGTTAAAGGCTTTCAGCAAGCCATGCTATGATTGGTTAGTGAATATTCCTCCACAACATTGGGCCAGATCACATTTTTCAGGTACAAACATGTTTACAGTTTCTAAACTTGTTGTATAGATAATAAACTTGTTGTGATTTCAACTATAGAAGTTAAACTTGTTTAGATAGTAACTAATTACAAGTATACAAGAAGGGCAAAGTCTGATGTATTGTTGAAAAACATGTGTGAGATCTTTAATGGTAATCTGGTTAATGGAAGGGACAAGCCTATCATATGAACACTGGAATATATAAGGGAATATCTGATGAGGAGGATTATGACAGTTAATAAAGTGATTGATAGTTCTAGTGTTCCTCTCACACCTACTGCAGAGAAGTTATTTGATGTTATCAAGAAAGAGGCTACCCAATATAAAGTTCAATGGAATGGAAGTCAACACTACCAAGTGAGTAGTCTTTGGGCAGATCAATGTGTAGTGGATGTGGTTGAGAGAACTTGTTCATGCAGGAGGTGGAAATTAGCAGGGCTACCATGCAAGCATGTGGTGGCTGTAAACTTCAACATGGTACAAAACAGGCAAGAAGTAGGTATACCAAAAACCTTGGTCCATCCTTGTTACAGGCTAGAGACATGGAAGAAAGTCTATTCATTCAAGATTATGCCAATCAAGGGACCAAAAATGTGGCCTAAGTGTCCTGTTCCATCAACAATTATTCCACCGGTTCACAAGGAGGTCAGCCTTGGAGATGAATGACAACATAGTCAAGAACTGCAAGCTTTCAAGAAGGTTAAAGACAGTTATTGTGACAAGTGTAAATGTCGTGGACATAATTCTAGAAGTTCCACAGGTCCTAGAGTTGAAAAGACCAAGAACACAAAGTCAACTGAGAGGGCTAAGAAGAAAAAGTCAAATGATGTTGTTGGTGCAAGTGATGCAGTTGTTGTAAGTGGAAGAAGTGTGGATAAGGGAAAGGGTATTGTAGTTGGTGATGCAGGTTCCAAGAAGAAACAACCCAGGAAGAAAGTGATTAACCTTGGTTAGTGTGATTTTTAGTTTTGCAGTTTATCTCAATGGTTTCTTGTATGTACCATAAACAATATTTCATTTTGGTCATATTTGTGTTTATCTCAATGGTTGCTTGTATGCACCATAACCTTGGCTAGGTTGGTTGTTAAGACAATTTGACTTGTGTTTTATGTGTGTTTGCCTGCTTCATAACCTTTAATCCATTAGTATTTAGCTGCTAATGACATCAAATTTTCCCTAAAACCTTGTTGTGTTTGCCTGCTTCATTTTGGTCATATTTGGATGGTTTTGTTTCTATAGGTTTGACTTTAGTAGAAATTCAGCTTACATATGCATTTGGTAATAATTGGATGGGTTTGTAATGGTTGTCTTTGAATTGGGTCAATTTCGCATGGGTTTGAATTTAGTAAAAAGTCAACATAAAGATTCATTTGGGTCAATAGTGCTGCTAAAATCAGCTTAATTATTACTTTCATTTGGGTCTTAAGTATAAATTCAGCTTCAACCTTCTTTCATTTGGGTCATAATTGTATGGTTGTCTTTCAATTGGGTCAATTTTGTATGGTTTTGACTTTACCATAAAGTCAACTGAGCGACCATGTTCATTCGGGTCATTTGCCTTTCATTTAGGTCTGCAACAATATTCAATTGGGTCTGCATTTACCATAGTGTCAACAAAAAGTTTAATACAAAGTCACTTTTCATTTCATTCATCATCATCATCATCCATTACAAAATATTCCATTAACCAATGTTTCAAAAATCGTGAATCGGTAGTCGGACGGTCGACTACCCTGCAGCGAGTAATCGGTCAAGGCGGGATTAATCAATGATTAATCGGATTGGCATTTCCTGCAAGTTTTGGGTATTTTTGAAGACCAAACTAAAGATCTTAACTAATTCCAGCCTACTATATTTCTAAACCTCAATAAAAGGCTCCAATTCTGATTATGAGGCCCATTGTGCGTTATAAGTGAATTAAACGATCCCATTGTGCGTCATAAGTGAAATTATTATTTTTGTAAAGTTGACCGATTCGGCCGATTTTTGACCGATCCGGCCGATTTTTGACCGATTCGGCCGATTTTTTACCTATTTTTGGCCCATTTTTTTACCTGGCCGATTTTCAAAATTCTACAAGGTGTATGACCGATTAGCGATTAATCGGCCGATTCGGCCGATTTTTGCAACACTGCCATTAACAACAAAAGACAACATTGATCTACATAAACTTAAGTCTATGAACTAAACAAAACAAACATCACAAACAAGATCGAAGACCAAACTAGATACTTCTTCATTTTTGCTTGACCAGCTTGGGCTTCTAGTATTGCTCGTTCAAGATTGTTCCTTGACCTTAGTAAACCTGGTATGATTTCAAGAGAACGATTACACATCGGGGATCATACCAATCAATCCATCTACAGTTTGATCCATGTTAAACAACATTAACCAACAATTATTTTCTTTACATTAGTTTGATTTAGTTAATTCAACCTTACACAAACTTACTGGAATCGGGTATGAGTAAAAGCGACAGCCTGGGGTTTCATTCGTCCAAGATGTGCGTACAATGGCAACTCTTCTACAATGGCACCTAACCATTTCCATTGTTCTTGTAAGAATTATGTTTTTGAATTAGGGTTTAGATGAGAAGAGTTAGGTTCGATAAAGAGAGAAAAGAAAGAAATAAAATGATTTTTTTTGTTGTATTAAAGAAAGAGTTAGTAGCATTGGGAAAGAAAGAAAGGTATTGTGTGAGTGCGCATAGCCGTTTGAGAGAGAGGGAGTACTTGAATAGACAAAAATACCCTCCAATATTGCACACATGTTATAACTTAACGCCTTGACCTAACGGACGTTTGGTCAAAGGATTGTTAGTGTGAAGGGTTTCAGAGTTAGTGACTGTACGTGCAAAAAAAAGTCAAAAGACCAAGAGTGTGAGTCAACGCAAACCACAGGGACCATCTTTGTAATTTACTCTTTCTAATAAAAATTACTCCGTAATTAACATTGATACATACAATAATAACTGTTTACGTATGGTATGTAAATTAGTTTAGAGTTGGGATGGGAATGGTTTTGACCACTGGATCGGATGATGGTATGAACGCATCCCATGAAATGCTTCTTGGTGGGGTACGTTGCCAGGTCCCCATGAACTTGTTACTTCTTTTTGTGCCTGAGTGCCATGATTGGATCATGTTGACACTCTCTATCTGTCCCTTGAGGGACTTTGTTTCTTTTTGGGTATTGTTCTCTACTCTAGGTTGTGTGCCAGGGTAGATAGGTCTAGGTGGACTTGTTGGATGCTCTAATTGTAAGGTAGGTTTCATGTTATGTTCGGGGAGTGGGCTAGGAGGGGATGTCAGGGTGTCTTTTTGTGTATTATACCCGGGGTAGTTTCCAAGTAGTGGTTTGGTCTGATTGCTATATGTGAAGTAATACGGATAAGGACAAGTGATTTGGCATTTGTTTACCTGAGTTTTTCTTGATAAGTGCGTGTATTGTGATCTGAGATGTACGTTTGTCGGACCTCTTTCCTGACATCTTTCAGCATCCCTCACTACCCCTTGAATCCCATGTGTTTGCGATTTTCGAGTTTGTGTGAGTGACATGAGATACTGGTATCTCCCGTAGAACCATGTTAGCCTCTTTGAGAGGAATGACATGTGCAGGACTGTAAGGTCAGCTACCGCGTGTATCTTCCTCGTAGGTTTCTTTGTGTTGTTTCCATGTGGTTGGTGAGTCTCTTTTTTGGAGATTTATTGGTTTTTCTCCATGTGAGAGAGGTTTTCCACTCGGATAGCTCCCGAGGTGGTTTTTGGTTGTCTATGAAATTTTAGGATGTTGGTCACCAACCATGTTTAACCAAGAAAATAGTGGTTTTGGGGGGGGGGGGGAAATGGATTTTTGAGTGACAAATGAGTAAAAATAGGTAAAAATTTTCAAAACATTTATGGCTATTTTGTATCATGACCCCACGGATGGTGCCATGTTTATGTATAGTATGTAAATCAGTTTAGAGATGGGGATGAGAATGGTTTTGTTATTTGGTTTCCTGTGTTGAACGGTAAGGACCGATGATATTGATATAGATCAAGAAGCTTAGGTAACACTTAAAGAAGAACCAAGTTGCATTGTTGTGAGGCAGTATTTGTCCAAGTGTGTGAAAACTTATATGATAGTGTGTGTTGCTCTTCTTTTATAGAGAGACTTTTAGGGTTTAGAGATAAACCATTCGTGAGTGATCAACGACTGCAAGGGTGCCAAGTGTTGATCATCCGAGAGTAGACAAGGAGGACATATGTCATTCGTCTTTTAGCTCATAGTGGTGCTTGTCGTGTGTCCCCACTACGCGATGTCAGATGGTACATCTTAACCGCTAATGACTGTTTGGGAGCAGTAGCTTTGTCATTACTCAATCATGTCCTAGAGGTCTTTCCAGGCCCTACGTGGCCTGGGATTTAAACCAGATCGTTATCAAGTGTTGATTGGGCCTTGGTGATAGGCTTGATCCGAGCGTGTAATTAATGTGATTGGGCCATTAATATTGATACCCTATTAATAACTAAACTAATTTAGTTTATTTTTAAGCATCGGTGTGTAAACGTATCTTTTAATTGGTAAACAAATAGTTAAACACATCGTGAGAACTCTCAAATGATGTATGTTTAGAGTTAGGATCACATGAGAAAAATGTTAAAACAAAAAAAGATGAAAAGTAATTATAATCACATATTCTAGATGCATTTAATAAATGCATCCATCTTAATTTATTCCACCTCATTTGAAATACGAGGCTTTATTCAACCCGTGTGATGCACCGATTGTTTCTAATATTTCATAGCTAAATGGCTTTTACGATTGTGGTGTTTACAGTATGGAGGCCAGCTTAATTGCTAAAGAGTTGTGGGGTTCGGATAATGTTTGGATTTTAGTATGTGATGGGTGTATAGATAATAGAGGTGTGTTTATTTTCTATGAATAAAGAATTGTATAAACTTTGAACTTGTGAACATAACCCTAAGGCATGGTAAGCAAAAAATTAAGGAATGTTAAATGGTTGTAATATATGGCAAGTTTGGCTTTGCTTTGTTGGTTTTCAGTGTGTTCTTTGAATTGTTTTCCTGAGCTTGCTGCTCCTTGATTTGCATAATGTTATATATTATCATGCAAAACATTGATTTACATATGGTCTCAATCATAAATCTTAATATAAGCATATGAATGGGCAGACAGAATCAAAATTGTTGTTCATAGTATCAAATCCAATGTTTGAATGCGCAATTTATAACTTCAACTAATGTGTCTTGAAATTCCAGACCAAATATCAATCTATATAAACCAAGAATACAACGCAATGAAACATGTGTTATCCCATCTATCTCTAATTGCCTAATATTTTCTTCCTAAACAAAAACCTTTCAACCAAAAACATTTCATATATGAATTATGTTACACCTCACTTATCATTAGGCTGTAGCATCTCTGCCACCTCTACGGCTAATTGCCTCTCAGAGCCTACATGCCAATGTATCTAGACTTGTTGCTCATGTATTCTCATAGTTTCCCAACACACCACAATTGTAAAAGCAATGTTGACATAATTCTGAAAAATTCGAAAATGATAGTTGTAGACATACAAAATGGGAAGAAGTCATATGTTGTCCTTGTCGACAGCAACATGTCTTTCCAAACACAGAGAAAAAAAGGTAAAAAAGACTACGACAAAAACCTTTGTTCATTGATACGCTTACACAGCGCGTTCGGGGTTAAAGGAACTTCCTTTTCGTTGAGCAAGTTTTTCAACACCTTAGGCAGTGAACCTAATCGTTGTAGTGTAGTATTAGGGTAAGCCACGGGAATTGATATCGTTCTCTAGGGGAATAGGAATGCTAGTGAGAAGTTACTACGCTAAGGTTGGGGTTGAGGAAGATTATTTTTTTTTTATCTTTTTTATGTTTTTTAGAAAAATGGAAATTACGAATCTCGGGGTATTGGATTTGGGGGTTGGTATTTCTACTGATTACTTCTACTTATCTAATTATCTAAGCTAAGGTGAATGTAGTCTATGTCTATTATTGTGTGCTCGTATGATGATTAAAAATGTATTTTCTTAGGCTTTATTACTCCCTAGTTATCTCCTATTGTGTTGAGTTTAAGATACATGATATACAAATAATAACATGTAGACATCACAGAGTACACAACGGAAGACTTAGAATATAATAGCAATTAATTAACTGAAAATAAAACGTAACATACCTCTTGCAATTGGCTAGATCTCTTCAATTCAAGAACCTTAATTAGGGTTTATGTGTTTTAACGAATTGACCCTTACCGTTTTTCAATTCAAACCAATTGATGTAACAATAGTGTGTTACACCACGTTTTTGTACACACGTACTATTAGCGATTCGATGCGAATGCTAGTTCTTGATCACAATAGAATAACCAAACATCATTATTATGCTCAAGGTCACTCGTAAATCCCTTACAATGGGGATTCACTCGTCGACCAAGACAAAAAGGAAGAAAAGAAGAAGTTTGGCCCTCTATTAAAATCTAGTGTACCAAAGGATGAATACAAGGGAATGTATTTATAGCCTTATGGTAGATGTCAAGTTTACTATGGTTTCCGATGTGGGATTCCATAGTTTCGGCCAAAACAAGCCCAAAGAGGGTTCCTAAACCGTCTCTTGGCTTGTTTACTTTTCTTCATATCCGTTGACATTTAACGACCGATAGTCACTTTCGATAAGAACTTATCGCTCGTTAAGTCGTTTATTGTGAATTTAATAATTAAACATAATATTTTATATTAATTATTTAAACATCGAGTCTCATACGTAAAGTGTGCAATCCGTGGTCTCGAGTTCGAATCCGGTCATACACATATTAAATATATCCATAAACCAACAGCCCCACTGGAGATATCTTAGTATGCATAATGACATTGGTTAGCATCTAGCAACACGCCAATGACCCCGAACAACTCGAGTATGGTTTCGAAAAACCTTTTGATGATTCATCATCATACTTATCCTTTGTTTCTAATACCATGTTAATAAGAATATGGATCTCACTCATTTCTTAATTAACTATTTTGTTCTCGCTTTATATGATTGATCAAGATTACCAATTATTCGAACATATTCCGAAGACCTTGGGCATGGCCATGCAAACATCTTGACAACCCTACGAGGGGCCTGCGAAGATTATACTTCAAAATAAATTTGAAGGAAACAAATCCCGTTTGACTACGAGCGTAATTCATAAATTTCGAACACTTCTTAAAACAACCCTTATAACTACCGCCACGTATAGCGTTAGATTGCTTCACGAAATGCACTACATCCGTGACATTTCTCCGGTATCTCAAGTCGAGGATAAATATTCATGATGTACTTAATGACAAAGATCCATAAAGTACCATCATGTGGTTGGATAAGTCCTATATTCAATCCATTGAATATCATCCGAATTAGTCATGCTACGCATCAATATACTTTCAAGTATATTCTAACTAATACTGATTTGTCTTAATTCAATATCATTCCCATGTTATTGATCGACAACGGACTATTTTGAATAACTTACGTTATTCAAGGATTTAAACATGCAAATATGAGGATAACATCATAATAAATGAATAATAAACATAACAAAATACTTTATTTCGTTTGAATAATAATGTTTATAATATCCTTTATCCAAATACTAAATAGATCAATGCATGATAATTCTTAGTTAATGAATTTTGCCTCAAGTCATGATAATCATACTTGTTGACGAGCATAATTTCAACTAACTTTGATCTATAGGAATTTTGAGAATACTTATTTCAAGAATTCAATAAGTGAATTTTTGTATGTGTTTACATATCTTGATATTGTCATATCATTCCTTAAGGTGCGTGATAACACGAACCACCCTTTTATGACAATCATCTTCCAAAACTTAAAGTTTAAAGTATTCTTTATTCTTTAATGTATAATGCAACTATGCCCTTAGCGGAACATAATTAGTCAACATGGTCATCATCAAGGATACCATGACTAGAATTGAGTGTCATCTCAATTATACTAGCATCATTGTGTACAACAATATGCTCTTTAAACATCCGTAAACTTTGAACAGTTATAGTGTAATGTTGGTGCCTACCAAAACTCAAGTTTGTTGGCAATGACAATTATGAAACACTTGTCATATTTTCATCCATAGAATCTAGGAGCAACTCCAGGCCGAGGAATGCAATTCTAAATCCAAACATAAATATTACAATGTTGTTAAATCATCTTGTAATCAAGCATGATACAACAACCTTATACACAACATGATGTACAAAATGAATCTTCAAGTTAGACTTTAAGATCTCATTCATATTCTATCTCGTCAAAGATATGTATTCATCATATTCTATTAGACTCATTTATTTACCGCGATATTTATAACAATAAACATATATTCCAAGGTTGTATGTCTTATTTCCAAATCTTACAAAACAGTTTCATTCTCAACTAAAACTTAATTTAGGTGGAATGTAGTTGCCCATACAACATATAAAATTTAAGAAAATAAAAATAATACTCCACTAGCTTTCGTGAATACTTATGAGCTATCTTATTTTAATTATTAAATCAAACATGGATTTAATATTAAACATAAGAATCATTTCCTAGATGCATGCATATATCCATTCATGGATTCTTGCGGTTGTACATATTCAAAGATTATTTGAATTCATAAAACTCCTTTGCATTACTTATCGTCCTCATAAAAGTAATTCCAAAACAAAGAGTTTTGATTTTCATTGTCAAAATTTCATATCAATGAAACTAAGTATGACAATTATAATCTTTATACTTCTATTTAATGTATCTAAGAAAGAATATTCAATCATAGTTTATTGCCTAAGTATGATTAATATTATTATCACAAGACATACATTAAATATGTGTACAATATTGTCCATATGATTTCTACACAAAGATTTAAACCACTAGGGTTTTCATCCTTTGAATAAAATCATCTTCATTAAGATAAACCAAGTATCAAAAGTTGATTATCTTTATGGACAACATCTCTACATTCATAGTATGATTGATTTACCACAATTCAACATTTGGTAAATTCATCATTATGATTAATGAGCTTACCATGATCACAGAACTCATATCCTCGACATATTAAATATCGAGATATCCTTACGGATCTATGAATGACACTTCCATCATATTGAGGTCTATCATTTACATGTTTAGTCTCATCATGATATTTGCTAGTGCATTTAGAAGATTATGTATTTTGTAATTTAATCTTTCAAGATGTAAACCAAACTTTCACTTGCCTTTAACAATTTTAAAGATTACCTTTAAATAGTTTAGCAAGTAGAGCAACAATATATTGTTCTCTTTTGGGATATTACAAAAACATTGTGGTTTCGACATTAGTTTGTTACAACCCACTTTACAAGTAGTTTAACAAATTGAACTTCATTATAAGACTTAATGTGATTCATCACATTCCATAAACAAATGGTGTCTTATCAATCTTCTAGGTTGAGTCTTATTGAGTATATTCAATCTATACTCAATCTACTAACCTTGATAACATGTGGAAGAAACTATAGTTATCTTGAATCAAACATGCCAATAGATTTTGATTCTTCTAATCGAACATACCATAAGTCTATGGTATTTCATTAGAATTAATATTGTAAGATAATCTAACAATATTTAAGATAACCATCTACTATTTGGCTTACCTATTTACCAACAAAGTAAAACTTAATGGTACAATAGAATTACCAAGTCAATTGCATGCATTATAACACAAGTATTTTGACCAAGTCAAAAGACATAATGATTATAATCCCACTATCGTTGTAAGTCATTGATCAACTCATTGACTTCATGCATATGTCTTAAAACATAGCAAGTTAACGTCTTACTTTATATTGTAAGTCTTGTATTAAAAGACTTCATGTTTGTGACTTTACAAAAGATCATAAACATGTATAATTAAAGTAATTATGAACACCACCTCGGGTTTCAATTAATAATTTCAAGTTAATATTTACTACATATATTTAAGTCATTCAACGAATACATAAATACTTAAAATCAAAGTAGTATTAGATTACTTCATTTAATTATGTCATTCCATGAAATGTTCAACGAAGAAACTATAAAATCATCCATGCTCGCTCACACGACGTGGATATTTTACCTTGGGCTACAATCTAGTTCACGTTCTCACATAACATAAATTGTAACTACAAGTGTTTATTAAATATTGAATGACATAAATATTAAAAGTAGTCTTTGTTATCATCTTGACACATGTTCTTAATGGGACAATCATACACATTTAAATGTACAATTCCTATTAGAACGTTACTCTCTTACCTTGCGGTCAAGAGAATCCATTTAAATCATATCTATATGTGTTGTACCTTGCACACAATAAAGATTTCTCCCACTTGTGCATGGAACAACATCATGTAGCAGATAAACAACACGATACACGTTCATTTATTTGATTAATATGATTTGTGTCATAGATATAACAAGTAGATGTAGGACTATATTGTTTAGTAAGTTTACGCACATGACAATCCTTAAAAAACATAAGTGCCTACAATTATAAAGTAATTATCTACATGATATTCAAGAGATAATTTAGATTACTACACAGCAAATAAGGCTTGTAGCTCCCACTGAATTAGAAATCGTTTCAACAACTTCTTATTCAGTAATGCAACACAATGCTCCCACTGAATTTGAAAACATTTTAAATGGTTCATAACCAGTGAAAACAACTTGCTTGCTTCTAACTTTCCTACACCTTTAAGAACCATACGTAATCATTACTAAGGTACTAAAAGGTGTATTCTACTTTATGAATGATAGGTTATCCATCAATGTTATTAATTCGAAAAAATGGGTATGAAATTTCTTCCTTAACAGGCCTACCATCCCCATATTGGTATGTAGCACCTTTAAAGGCTAAAGCAAAACAACTAGATAAAATATGCTAGTTTGCCTTTTACCAATTTTCGCGGTAATTAGTCTAGTTTTTAATTTAGTAACTCACATACATGTTTTCCAGTTAACCAACATTCATGTTTGTTACAAAAGGATGCATTCACCAAATGAGGGTAATGAAATCTTTATGGAAAATAAGATGTGCAATTCATTGCTATGAGTTACATTATAATTTAGACAATTCAAATGTTCCTATTATTACCTTTCTCATTCATGAAAAGGAATAGGATTGAGTCTCATTCTTCTCCCATGGAAAAGAGACTTTGTTTATCTTTTCGGTAAATTTATTCTCGATCAAACATTTGTTTGACAGCAGAATGGATCAATTTACTAATAAAAGACTAAACCACGTTTATGGTTAAATGTTGCATTAATACATTCAAAAGAATTACAAAATTCAATTTTAGTATTTTTGATAATTAACCTTTTTAAGAAAATTAAATACCCATGGTTCATAAACATATAACCATTTAATTTTCATGAAAACTAGGATCCAAATTGACATAGTTTCATCACATCGGTTGATCGCTAGTAATAAAATTATTCAAAATGGTGCAGTCGAGCCTCAATTGCCAATTTTCAAATTGCAATTCCTAGATTTATGGGATTTACATTTAGCCAATTTCAATTGCCATGTAAACATGTTTTATCCCCATCTTATGCCTTGAGTTGCCAGATCTCACTACAAAACTCAATTAAGTTGTCCAACTTAAGAAACTGCAAAATCATCCATGCCCGTTCTCACGACACGTGGATATTTTACCCTTGGATTACGATCTAAATCACGTTCTCAAGCAAATAAAAGGTAATCTTAGATGTTTCCGTTTCATTGGATGGCATATAACTTAAATTAAGGGTAATAATTTTGATGTCAAATCAAATATATACAAAGATGTCATGCATTCATCTTCGTAGCATAGTTTTTATTAAAACATTTATATCCTTGTTTTAATGTTTAAACTTTTCATCATCAAACTTTAATCGAGGTATTGGATAACCAATTAAAGAATCACCTTAATTACCAATATATCCTACTACTGCATGAGTCATAAGACCCAAGTTATTCGGATAATTACCACAAAAGTGGCGCGTATAATTTAAAGTAATTCACCCTTAAGATTTTATGCACACATATAGGAATACTTGGTAGCTCCATTAAGACGCACAAACGAGCGGAGAATCAGGTCAGCGCGAAGCATATTAAAAACCCTCATCTTTAGGGCGTCACAATTTAATGCGTTCCCTCCTTGTACCCATCACACAGTTTGTCATTAATGGGTGAGCCGTTCTAACTATTTTGTGCAAAAATCAATCAATTAAACGATTACGATTACTATGCTTGAAAATACATGTTTCACCATTGTTTAGGTCAGTTTATTTTCTTATCAAAATACCCTTGTTTACACATAACAACAAGCAAGTATTTAAAAAAATAAAAATAAATAAACAATGAATGCATAACAAAAAATAAGTCATGCATATCAAATAGCCACATGCAAACCTTTTTGATAAATCCTATTAATAATCAATTCTAGATCTGTCAATATGTATATATTTAATTAAGACTTTCACCCGTTTTCATCTATGTACAAGATGAGCCACATGCAACGATATAGCACATAATTGATTAAATAATAACTATTGAGGTCTTCCCCAATTTTAGATCTATCAAAATTTTTAGTGTATATCACTTAAGCAAGAAATACATACAATAAAAGCAGATCCATGATAAAACATGCATGTAATTATCATGGAAATAAATTACTTAACAATTAATGCAATTAAATGAGTTCGCAATACACATAAAATTGCATGCATCCTAGGGTTTCTAATCCAATTAAAGCGAAGTTTACAAAACCCTAATTAGGGCACCAAAAACGCCCGCTAAAAATTAGGGTTTAGGTTTTGCAAACCCTAGATCTACGCATACAAATAATAACACAATCATGTTTATTTTATTTATGTGTTTGATAATTAATTACTTGTTATACAAGGCTCGTGATGCCATTGTTGAGTTTAAGATACATGATATACAAATAATAACATGTAGACATCACAGAGTACACAATGGAAGACTTAGAATATAATAGCAATTAATTAAGCGAAAATAAAGCGTAACATACCTCTTGCAATTGGCTAGATCTCTTCAATTCAAGAACCTAATTAGGGTTTATGTGGTTTAACGAATTGACCCTTACCGTTTTCAATTCAAACCAATTGATGTAACAATAGTGTGTTACACACGTTTTTGTACACACGCACTATTAGCGATTCGATGCGAATGCTAGTTCTTGATCACAATAGAATAACCAAACATCATTATTATGCTCAAGGTCACCAGAAATCCCTTACAATGGGATTCACTCGTCGACCAAGACAAAAAGGAAGAAAAAAGAAGTTTGGCCCTCTATTGAAATCTAGTGTACCAAAGGATGAATACAAGGGAATGTATTTATAGCCTTATGGTAGATGTCAAGTTTACTATGGTTTCGATGTGGGATTCCATAGTTTTATTAAAACAAGCCCAAAAGGGTTCCTAAAACCGTCTATTGGCTTGTTTACTTTTCTTCATATCCCGTTGACATTTAACGACCGATAGTCACTTTCGATAAGAACTTATCGCTCGTCAAGTCGTTTATTGTGAATTTAATAATTAAACATAATATTTTATATTAATTATTTAAACATCGAGTCTCATACGTAAAGTGTGCAATCCCGTGGTCTCGAGTTCGAATCCGGTCATACACATATTAAATATATCCATAAACCAACATATTGATGGTTGAATTGTCACGTCCTTATTCTTAATCGCGTTGTGTCTCTAAGGTCGTAGGGTATGCGTTTATCCCTAACTCTTTGAAGCTACCAAAGGTTAATGACTACAAAATCTCTAGGATTTATAAACTTTAACTCTAAGGTATTCTTTGGATGTATAGCCTACAATTACTCTAGGTGATTATAAACTAAGGTTCAACAAAGATTAATCAAGCATTAACAACACAACGAATGACCTATCGCAATACTAGGTCAATCACAACTAAGATAAGATACAACCAATCAATATTCAATAACTAAGTTTTATATTACCTAAGCAAACACACAAGTAAATTAGCCGGACATGGGGAACATGCAAGCATACACACAATCAATTGAAGACATAATTAAATTAATGAAGTAAAACACTTATCTTGATGTAAGATAGGGTATGGAACCCTAAAATCTTGTACAAGACGACCTTGGTTCGGTTTAGGTTTTACTCCACAAAACTACACATCGAAAACTAAAAAATCGGATTCTATATATAAGGTTACAAGCTGACGGAGTCACCCTTTGATTTGTGGCGCCGTCATTAGGGTTTCGTCTTGGCGCGTTATCATTGACGGCGTCACCTTATGTCCGTGACGTCACCTTGAGTCTCGACTCGTCGGATCAAATCTAGGCCGTCTGGTGCGACACCCTACTCTTTTAAAACCGATGCCGTCACTTGAAATTAAGCAATTTAGCTCTTGTATCGTCACAAGACTTGTTTCGACGGTGTCACAGGCATAACTTCGACGCCGTCCCCTTTCAATTCAGCAGCTTGAGTGTCTCGATTCTTGACTTTGGCCATTTTCTTCAGATATTCGCGCCTTTTCGTCCGAATAAGTGTCATTCAAAGAATTTGCCTTCAAGAGACCTAAAAGTGAAAAGGAACGATATTAAGTAATAACGGATACAAAATGATCAAATAAGGGCTTAAACGACCTCAAAAGGTACATTTAAAACCTTATCATTCATACCATCAAAGGAAAAGAAATTTATTTTATGGACTTGCCAAGATAGCATGATGGTCGATATTATCTGTGACTTCTCTTAAAGAAAGCTCGAACCAACACAACCGCTTTGTGCCCATCACGCTAGGTCTCCCACTATCTCACCTCCAACTCCAAGAAAATCTCGAGTAAATGTTACACCTCTAGATTGTTGAAAACGTATTTTGCTACCTAGGTTTTGTGACTCGTCTTGGTAGCTAGCATCTTTCTCGTAAGTTGCGCCAGCATACTGAGTGAAAATCGAGGACCCAATTCCATTGCCGCTAAAAGAGTTGAGCAGTTCATCCATGTTGTCATAACTTTTGCTGCCAACAGGAAATTTTGCACTTTCGAATGTAGTACCATCAATAGGGCCGCTTAAAGAAGAACTTGAATACCCTCGTGAAAAGTTGGTAGCACTTGTGTTGCTAGATGTTGAACCAATCATTCCAACCTTCTAAAGCAGCGCAATTGCACTAAGTTGTGGCATCACAGCTGTATGTGATCTTGAAAAATAAGTTGGGCCAGAGTGATCTGACACACTTCCACCACTACAGAACAAACTTGGCCCCTCACCATTTTCATAGTTCTTGACATTTCTAGCTAAGTTGAAATTGTTTTTGTTGCACGGAGTGGTAGTGTTGGTCAGGAGATTGGTAAAAAAACTTTGTGTTAACGCTTCCCTGAATGAGTTAGAGGGACGCTCAGGCTGGGAATGTTTCTGTTGGTGGTGCTTTTGGATGAGCTACCCATGGCACTTGAAGTTTGTGAATACTTGATTTGACCAAGGGCCTCACAGAAAGCCCTATGTGAGATGAAACAATCACGCCTGCAAAATAATGTTGTTTAATCATAAGTACAATAAATTGGATAACTCCAATATCAAAACATAAGAGATGAAAGCTGAGGAGAGGTATGATGATTGGTGAATGCAATCGAAGTGTGTGTTATTTATACTTACAAATGACGACTTTTAAGTGCGAGATGCTAATATTGAGATGGTTTGTCTTCTTGAAACTCCAACAACACTTCAACTTCATCTTCTTGAAACTCCAACAACACTTGCCCTTTCGTGTGCCTGCATTGAAGGAGACCTTTGATGCGTATGCATTCAATTCTCTATATTGATAAATTGATGTAATTGATAGAGGTTTTATGTAGCTTTAGCTATGTTGTACGTGACTTAATTTTGTGCACAACAACTCTTGCACATTAAGTTAAGCACTTCAATCTTTAGATAGTATAGATGTGGAATACTTATCCATCTTTGTATATAATAAAAGAAAAGTTTTTGAATTCCATAACCCTTATTCTCAAGTCATATCTTGACGTCATTAATACACTTGTCTCACTTCTAGCGTCTAAATGCTTTTGCTAGCCTTGGGTAACTACTAAGCTTTTATAATATTTAATTAAAAGCCCTTATAAAATCAACTGACGCTACATCTTTATACTATGACCATGTTTTTCTATTACTATTTCTATGATATCAATTATGATCTGTTTATTCACATCAGTATTCAATTTGTTTATCATCAGTATTGGAGCATGAAATAACATTCTTTCTTGGACAAAGGTAAATAATTATTTATTTAAATTTGTTTATACTCGATTCATATCAGGGAGGTTTTGTCATGGTGATTCATATTAGGGGTTTTAATGATGATTCATTTTAAGGATTTTGTTAATATGAATCTTCATTTTAATTTGTATGATTGTCGGATTTTAATTTGTGTGTATGGTTTTCTTTAATAATGATGATTTATATTAGGGTTTTGTTATGATGATTCATTGGATAACCAATTAAAGAATCACCTTAATTACCAATATATCCTACTCTTGCATGAGTCATAAGACCCAAGTTATTCGGATAATTACCACAAAAGTGGCGCGTGATAATTTAAAGTAATTCACCCTTAAGATTTTATGCACACATATAGGAATACTTGGTAGCTCCATTAAGGCGCACAAACGAGCGGAGAATCAGGTCGTCATGAGCATATTAAAACCCTCATCTTTAGGGCGTCACAATTTAATGCGTTTCCTCCCTGTACCCATCACACGTTTGTCATTAATGGGTGAGCCGTTCTAACTATTTTGTGCAAAAATCAATCAATTAAACGATTACGATTACTATGCTTGAAAATACATGTTTCACCATTGTTTAGGTCAGGTTTATTTTCTTATCAAAATACCCTTGTTTACACATAACAACAAGCAAGTATTTAAAAAATAAAAATAAATAAACAATGAATGCATAACAAAAATAAGTCATGCATATCAAATAGCCACATGCAAACCTTTTGATAAATCCTATTAATAATCAATTCTAGATACGTCTAATATGTATATATTTAATTAAGACTTTCACCCGTTTTCATCTATGTACAAGATGAGCCACATGCAACGATATAGCACATAATTGATTAAATAATAACTATTGAGGTCTTCCCCAATTTTAGATCTATCAAAATTTTTAGTGTATATCACTTAAGCAAGAAATACATACAATAAAAGCAGATCCATGATAAAACATGCATGTAATTATCATGGAAATAAATTACACTTAACAATTAATGCAATTAAATGTAGTTACGCAATACATAAAATTGCATGCATCCTAGGTTTCTAATCCAATTAAAGCGAAGTTTACAAAACCCCAATTAGGGCACCAAAACACTTCCGCTAAAAATTAGGGTTTAGGTTTTGCAAACCCTAGATCTCGCATACAAATAATAACACAATCATGTTTATTTTATTTATGTGTTTGATAATTAATTACTTGTTATATAAGGCTCGTGATGCCAACGTTGAGTTTAAGATACATGATATACAAATAATAACATGTAGACATCACAGTATATACAGAAGACTTAGAATATAATAGCAATTAATTAACCGAAAATAAAGCGTAACATACCTCTTGCAATTGGCTAGATCTCTTCAATTCAAGAACCCACTAGGGTTTATGTGGTTTAACGAATTGACCCTTACCGCTTTTCAATTCAAACCAATTGATGTAACAATAGTGTGTTACACCACGTTTTTGTAACACGCATTATTAGCGATTCGATGCGAATGCTAGTTCTTGATCACAATAGAATAACCAAACATCATTATTATGCTCGAAGTCACCATAAATCCCTTACAATGGGATTCACCGTCGACCAAGACAAAAAGGAAGAAAAAGAAGTTTGGCCCTCTATTGAAATCTAGTGTACCAAAGGATGAATACAAGGGAATGTATTTATAGCCTTATGGTAGATGTCAAGTTTACTATGGTTTCGATGTGGGATTCCATAGTTTCGGTAAAAACAAGCCCAAAAGAGGGTTCCTAAAACCGCTCTATTGGCTTGTTTACTTTTCTTCATATCCTGTTGACATTTAACGACCGATAGTCACTTTCGATAAGAACTTATCGCCGTCAAGTCGTTTATTGTGAATTTAATAATTAAACATAATATTTTATATTAATTATTTAAACATCGAGTCTCATACGTAAAGTGTGCAATCCGTGGTCTCGAGTTCGAATCCGGTCACACATATTAAATATATCCATAAACCAACATATTGATGGTTGAATTGTCACGTCCCTTATTCTTAATCGCGCTGTGTCTCTAAGGTTGTAGGGTATCGTTTATCCTAACTCTTTGAAGCTACCAAAGGTTAATGACTACAAAATCTCTAGGATTTATAAACTTTAACTCTAAGGTATTCTTTGGATGTATAGCCTACAATTACTCTAGGTGATTATAAACTAAGGTTCAACAAAGATTAATCAAGCATTAACAACACAATGTGACATAAGTGTCATTCCAAAGAATTTGCCTTCAAGAGACCTAAAAGTGAAAAGGAACGATATTAAGTAACAACGGATACAAAATGATCAAATAAGGGCTTAAACGACCTCTCAAAAGGTACATTTTAAAACCTTATCATTCATACCATCAAAGGAAAAGAAATTTATTTTATGGACTTGCCAAGATAGCGATGAGTCAAGATTATCTCAGACTTCTCTAAAGAAAGCTCCGGCCAACACAACCGCTTGTGGCCCATCGCCGCTAGGTCTCCCACTATCTCACCTCCAACTCCAAGAAAATCTCGAGTAAATGTTACACCTCTAGATTGTTGAAAACGATTTTGCTACCTAGGTTTTGTGACTCGTCTTGGTAGCTAGCATCTTTCTCGTAAGTTGCGCCAAAGATATCGAGTGAAAATCGAGGACCCAATTCCATTGCCGCTAAAAGAGTTGAGCGCTTCATCCATGTTGTCATAACTTTTCGCCAACAGAAATTTTGCACTTCGAATGTAGTACCATCAATAGGGCCGCTTAAAGAAGAACTTGAATACCCTCGTGAAAAGTTGGTAGCACTTGTGTTGCTAGATGTTGAACCAATCATTCCAACCTTCTAAAGCAACAGAATTGCACTAAGTTGTGGCATCACAACAGTATGTGATCTTGAAAATAAGTTGGGCAGAGTGATCGACACACTTCCACCACTACTGTAACAAACTTGGCCCTCACCATTTTCATAGTTCTTGACATTTCTAGCTAAGTTGAAATTGTTTTTGTTGCACGGAGTGGTAGTGTTGGTCGAGATTGGTAAAAACTTTGTGTTAACGCTTCTCGAATGAGTTAGAGGGACGCCAGCGGGAATGTTTCATTGGTGGTGCTGGATGAGCTACCCATGGCACTTGAAGTTTGTGAATACTTGATTTGACCAAGGGCCTCACAGAAGCCCTATGTGAGATGAAACAATCATGCCCGCAAAATAATGTTGTTTAATCATAAGTACAATAAATTGGATAACCCAATATCAAAACATAAGAGATGAAAGTCGAGGAGAGGTATGATGATTGGTGAATGCAATCGGTGTGTGTTATTTATACTTACAAATGACGACTTTTAAGTGCGAGATGCTAATATTGAGATGGTTTGTCTTCTTGAAACTCCAACAACACTTCAACTTCATCTTCTTGAAACTCCAACAACACTTGCCCTTTCGTGTGCCTGCATTGAAGGAGACCTTTGATGCGTATGCATTCAATTCTCTATATTGATAAATCGATGTAATTGATAGAGGTTTTATGTAGCTTTAGCTATGTTGTACCGTACTTAATTTTGTGCACAACAACTCTTGCACATTAAGTTAAGCACTTCAATCTTTAGATAGTATAGATGTGGAATACTTCTTATCCATCTTTGTATATAATAAAAGAAAAGTTTTTTGAATTCCATAACCCTTATTCTGAAGTCATATACTGACGTCATTAATACACTTGTCTCACTTCTAGCGTCTAAATGCTTTTTGCTAGCCTTGGGTAACTACTAAGCTTTTATAATATTTAATTAAAAGCCCTTATAAAATCAACTGACGCTACATCTTTATACTATGACCATGTTTTTCTATTACTATTTCTATGATATCAATTATGATATGTTTATTCACATCAGTATTCAATTTGTTTATCATCAGTATTGGAGCATGAAATAACATTCTTTCTTGGACAAAGGTAAATAATTATTTATTTAAATTTGTTTATACTCGATTCATATCAGGGAGGTTTTGTCATGGTGATTCATATTAGGGGTTTTTTAATGATGATTCATTTTAAGGATTTTGTTAATATGAATCTTCATTTTAATTTGTATGATTGTCGGATTTTAATTTGTGTGTATGGTTTTCTTTAATAATGATGATTTATATTAGGGTTTTTGTTATGATGATTCATTTGAGGGGTTTTGTTAATTTGAATCTTCATATTACGGGGTTGTTAATTTTCTTCAAAAAAATATTGTCCTCTTCTAATTTTCAGATAATGTTTCTAAGAAATAAAAGATTTCATATCGGTTGTGTTTGTTGTCCAACGAATGTTTAGTGGCAAGTGTTATGGGTCTTGCTTGAACGTTGCGGTGAATGGCTGTTACAAAAAGGTGTGTGGGTCGAGGTTCAAGTGTTGTGGGTCTTGGTTCAATATGCTCTTGATAAGGTCGTAGTTTCAAGTGTTATCTTGTTCGTATATATAATATCGTTTCAACAAGTATTGTGGGTCGAGATCGAGTGTTGTGGGTCGTGGTTTTAAGGTTGTGGGTCGAGTCGTCACATACCGGTGTGTAGCTCGTGTTGGGTTATGTAGTTTAAATTGGGTTGTGGTCATGTAGATGTTGTTCAGCTTAGGTAGTTTTGTGTTAGGTCATATAGGTGTCAGCTCGATTTGTTGTTCGATGCGGTTCAAAATGGTTTGTTGTTCATGTGGGTCTTGTGGTTTCATCTTGGGTTGTGGATTATGTACAATGTAGCCCACGAAAATTTTCACTATTTTAAACCTTTATATTTATGAACTAGAATGTTTATCAAAATTATTTGATCTAAGTTGAAGCGTTTAGCATGTACATTTCAACTTTTCTTGCATAAGTAATTGGCATATCCGAGTAGTCTTATTGATTGTGCCCAATATTTCTTGATAGCCATAATCGGTCTCATATTTATGAAATTTTCTTGTCTCGCTTAGAGTACATTTCAACTTTTCTTGCAGCGTGTCTTATTGATTGTACAATAAAAGAAAACATGAAAAATAAAAGCGAATTAATAAAATCGAAATTGCATCATCATGTCGGTTTATTTAAAGCGTGTTTAAAAACATAAGTATTATATTTTTCTGTTTGGGATTGTTCGTTTACAAATTTAACAATGGACGCAAAATACATCTAATACTCAAAACAACCAAATAAATCTAAATACAATAACTACAAAACTAATGAAAAATTAAAAGACCTCTAACCTACCCACACACACGACCACGTGATAATCTTTTATCACTATCGCTCCCTTGAAAACTTGCGCCCCTTTCACCCTCATCTCCTTCTTCTTCCGCAAAGCTTCAACCCACTTTCTCCATCTCAAAACCCCATCACCTCCCTTGAATAAGCGGTGGCACTATCATAAGGTCAAACAAGAAGAATGCCCCATCATTTTCTTGACCACCCCACCTCCCAACACAAGAAGTCACAAGAATGCATAAGGATTGATAGAAGAAAGAGAGTTTTCCTTAAGATAGTCTTCTCCATTTTCATAGAGCAAAAGTGTCTTTGAAAACCTTCCATGGTCGACCTATTTAAGGACCCTCGATGCTCCGCAACTCCACACTTTTCCCTTAAAACTTCATCACAAAAATCTATTGAGCTCTGATCAATCTCGTTGGTGTGGACTTGTTGGACAAATCGGAAGAGGGTCGACTTGTGATCTTCTATAAGGTTTTCATAAATCTCATTGTACCTTTCTTTTCTTTGTAATTATTGTTAAGATGTGGTGGTTGGTTTTATAAAAAGAATCGGTTATAATCATTTCTGTGTCGATTGATTAATTAGAATGGGATTGATTTGGTTAATCTTGAATTAAGATTCGTGTGGTATACTTATTTAAAAGCGATTGGCTTATTCTTTGGAAGAAGTGCTTAGGATCGATTACGCCTATATGTTTCTTTTTTTTTCGTCTTGGTTTGAACATGTTTGTACTAAGGGGTATGTTTGTTGGTCTCGGGTCACGGTGACCAGCGTGGGACCTGATTGGTTTTTTTCTTGTTTTGAGTCAAAACCTCAACAATAGGAGGCGTCATTCATTTTGTCAAAACCACTTAGGCGCGTTGGTATTTTACGTGCCGACAACTTCTCGGTTTGCTTGATTATTAGGACTTAGTGTTTGGTCTAAACTTTGGCGAAACCTAAAACTTGTTAAATACTTATGGGATGATCGGTTATGTCAAGTGCTTGATATGCCCGTGTTGTCGTTAAGATTGTTGTATGGTAAGAAACTAAAAGAAAACATCGTGCTTGTTTTGGCTATCCTTTTCGACTTAATTCTTTAGCTCGCTAGAGATCCCCTCGACTTGCTTCCCTCGTTATTCGTTGAAACATTAAACACTCCTTGCTTGTCCCGTGGCTTATTCGTGTTTTGTTTAGTTGTGACAAAACCTTGTTAAAGTTGTGGTTTGAATCGACTTTTCACCCTCGATTTGGTATGTTTGTTTCTTTGCAACTTGACCCCTCAGGGTGTTTGTTTCGCTTATTTTCAGCCACCCAATAGGCGTGTTTAGCTGCTGCACGCAGCCACCCAATGGGGTGTTTAGGCTGCTGCAACACATCCGACAAAGGTGCGTTTGGTACAGCAAAGGGTGCGTTTGGTGCGGCAAAATGGGTGCGTTCTTTGTACCAAGCAGTGCTTCTTGCGATTTTCAGCACCCATTTGGGTGCGCTTGGTTTGTCCTCCTGGTTCAGCAACGACGCAAAAAGAAGGATGTTCGTTCCAGCTTCGATGTCAATCTTTCTTAAAACATGTACTTCTCTTTTCACATGGGTGCGTTTGGTTCTGACCTTGAGCTGGGCCACGAAACCACAGCATAGATGATTTCGTTCTTGGGCCTAAATCCACGCCAAGGACCTGTTGGACTGAGACCCATGTATTATGCTTCTATGTACTGTATACTCAAAAACAGATATGTACACAAATTCACTTTTCTTTTAGCATAAGAGTTTACAAACAAACTAATAAAATTTCATAATGTTAAGTATAACACAAATTGTCATTTTAAGCGTCTTGCGATCACTTGTCTTTTTTTCGATCCTTCTCACGTCCGTTCGCAACTAGCCCGCCTACCGGTTTGATATAATTATTTTCAATATTTACTTCACGATACCTCCTTTTATAAACATGTAATATAAGCGGATAATGTGATACAATTAACTTTTAATTCATACGAAGCGAGATTTGTTTTAAAACAATAATAATTTCCTTACACTTAGTCATCAAATATATTTAAGATATATAAGCGGGTTATACCCATTTTTTTCTAAAAGACTATTAAAGACTTATAAACAAAATGTATTTATCTTAACCGATATAATAAAATTACTACTTTCTTATATATATACTCATATTCTAGCGACATTTTATATTACGCTTACTATTTGTTTACGATATTTTCGTACATCCTCTTCCGGTTACGACGAACCTAAGCCTCGACCGTTTTGATACTTTTGTGTGTCTGAGCACTTCCATGAGCCACAATTAATCATGTTCAATAATAAGCGATACACATAAATAACTTGAACTTTTGGTAGATATAAATAATTGCAAGTTAAAATACAAACTTATTAATTAAAGTATTGGTATGCAAATTATAGGTCGCGTGACGGTACTCGGTGCATCATTTACTTGACTTCTTTACTACTCGGATACTGCTTTGCTAAGGTGAGTTCATAGCCTCGCCTTTACTTATTTATTTCAAACCCATGAGGAGATGCATGCTATAAACTAGAACACAAGTCTTTTCTTAAATTGTATGCTTGCACGATCATTATTATTATAGCCTAAGTTGCACGCCATAAGTCCCACATCATGAACCATTAATCACTTGCGGTGAGCGAATATTGTGGATAGTACTATGGGAATTAACGACCCGACTCGGTTATCGGAAATAACGGGCGCACTATATTTGGTTAACTATGGAATTGGCAATTCCATCTCGAGGCAATATTATTTCTTACACGATAATTAGGTGTATGCGTTAGTTTGGTGTCATGAGCTTAGCGCATAATAATAATCTATGTTTTCCATGGTGATTGTATTGAAGCAATTATCATCTCTTACTTGTGTTCAACTTATTATTTAAACCTATGAATATCACTCAACATTTTGTTGATCTTTTAAGCATGCTTATCTCGGTACTAATTAGAATATCATGAAGGCGTGGAGTGGGCGTCATGGGACGCTAGAAGTGGTGTTGTTTTCAATTAAAGTTATCATTTCGTAAACATTTAAACTATCTTTTATGTAACATCGAAACATGTGGTATTTCCTTTTGGTGTTTACAAAACACCGAGTTTATGAAATGGTAACAACCTTTATTTAAAACGTCTCTTTAGAGTCGTTTTACGTAACTTATGACTATGATCCTCTAAGTAATACCCCAATTAGTCTTCATTTGTCACTTTGTGATTTTGGGGTGTTCTGATTAGCATCGAGCCTAGGTTATAGAGAACCAACTTGTATTTTCAAAACAAATTGGACTATAACCACGTTTTCAAATGGACCGTTTACACCACCACTTCACGTCCTCGCGCCTACTTCGTTCCGATTGCGTATGAGATTCGCTTAGCGGATATTACGTAACTACAAAAACTTGCATGATAAAAACTTATAATGCTAGCTTTCATTTAGTTAGGCATTTAGATTTGCGTGGCGATTATCGCGACTAACTAAAAACTTATTTCTTGCATGA
Source organism: Chrysanthemum lavandulifolium (assembly GCA_022545495.1). Taxonomy (NCBI): domain Eukaryota; kingdom Viridiplantae; phylum Streptophyta; class Magnoliopsida; order Asterales; family Asteraceae; genus Chrysanthemum; species Chrysanthemum lavandulifolium. The sequence goes on along the minus strand of CM040243.1, from coordinate 195,502,708 downwards.
CTTTATTTACTTATAAGTGCACATTTTCTTTTGGGTTGTTACGGTACCATGTCATTGCTACTCACCCTATCGACTTGACCTCCGGCGGTGAGATGGAGGATACTATGTCCTCTGCCTCTGCTCCCTTGGCACGGCTCGTTGCACTGTGTCCTCCGAGGCCGAGCCCTTGAGGAGGGTGAAGTCGTTGTCACCCCACTGCTTTGACCATGCAGAGCACGCCCGTCTTTGGTCCCCCACTTATGACCGATATCTGGAGTCGCGGTGGCTATCACCTTTGACATTATGTCCCGGCCCGATTCCGTGTCTTATTTCTTGCCCATCACCTGCTGCTGTTCGCAGAAGGCGAAGGCGAGCTAGGGTTCTCAAACCCTACGAGCCCGCGCCATTTGGCCGACCATTCCGTTACCGTGAGGATGGTGCTACTTTATACATACCGCTCGGAAGCGGCGAGGCACCATCACCTTCATTCCACCATCGACATACCATCATCCTGCGCCTTTCCACCATCAATTGCACTGCACCACCACTCATACTGTTTCACCACTACCACCACCTACCACATTCATTTATCGGACCACCATTGTCGGTTTCATCCTCATCCGTGCACCATCACCCTTGGTGATGCACTGGCCGGTGACATCTCTTGGGAGAGAGCCGTCTCTCACCCGCGCATTCGGACCCATATTACCGGGCTATGTTTGGTACCTCGGCCGAGAGCCCGTGGGAGGGTCGATGCTAGGCGTTGGTCCTACATGATGCCGCTCATTAGTCGATGGAGGTCGGAGGAGGGTGCACCTAGCGTTGTGGAGCTTGGAGAGCACCTATTCTTCTTCTTTGAGACTCTCCACATCACGGAGAACCCTTCATCATACCATTCCATTGTTAGTTGCCCGAGTCTTTGCGGTGAGGATCGACTTGAGGATGTTGTGGCATTTGTTGATGAGGTTCCGTTAGTGCGTGTCGAGAACATTGAGGATGAGGTTGGAGAGCTCCTTAGCAGGAGGACCACGATGGAAGAGCGCTTGATAGGATTGGTGCCCGAGTGAGAGAGCTAGCGGGCGATTCTGATGTTAGAGAGGAGGATGGAGTCGGATAGATTAGGGCTGTTGGGCCATGAGTGAGATATTGGAGGAGTTGTGCGACGACAATCGGAGAGGATGATTATCATGGAGACTCGTACTCTTGCTTTGGAGCGAGATTGGAGGCACGAGATAGAGGTGGATGAGTGGCGGAGCTAGTCCGTGACCTCTGGCGCCGATTGAGGGGCACACCCGACGACCTCTAGATTGGTGATTCATCTATTTAGTTTTACGGTACCTTAGCTGCCGCATGTGGCACTAATGAAGGCTTTGTATTCGCATGTTTTGTAAACTATCGAACAAGCTAATTATGTGACATTGTATGGTATTGTATCACCATGTATGGATGGTAAACCCTATGGCATTGTGTTGTTGTCTCTTGATATTCTTATGTATGATGATCTTCTTATTTATCGGTTTATGTGAATCAAGTGATCATTTTATATATTCTCTTATGTGGTTCTAACATATTGTGATTCTTTCTTATGATGATTATACTCTATTGATATAATGTGAAGATCTTGACTATTATGAAACCATTTTTATAATAATTCACAATTATGTTGAATGATTCTGAAATCTGAGTGTATGTTTTTAGAAAAATGGCAAGAACAAGAACTACCTCTACCCTGCTCAAACTCCGAGATGACCCCAGAAGCAATTCGGAGGTGGTTACCAATGAAATTGGTCTTTGCTTTTCTTTGCAAGACCTGCTTGAGGCAGCTCGAACAAATGAAGCCCCAAATCAAGCCAACCGGAATGAAGGCATGGTGAATCGCAAATGTGGATACAAGGAGTTCATGAATTGCAAACCCACTTTCTTCAAAGGCTGAAGGCGTTGTTGGCCTTATCCATTGGTTTGAAAGATGCGAAGCGTGTTTCTTCTAAGTGATTGCTCGAGAAGATTGCAAGGTGAAATTTGCTCTTGGTACTCTGTTGGAAGATGCATTGTCTTGGTGGAAGGCTCATGCCCTTGACCTATTGGCATGGAAGAAGCCTACAAAACCACTTGGTGAGCCGAAGCAATTGATGATGAAGCAATCTTGTCCAAGGACCGAGATCAAGAAACTTGAAGATGAGTTCTACCATCGACTACTAAGGGTAATGATCTCAAAACCTACTTCAAGCGCTTCCAAGAATTGAAATCTCTATGCCCGTCCATGGTTTCGATGAGGTTAAGTTCTTTGGAAAATCTCATTGGGGATTACCCCGAAACATTGAGGGCAATGTTACTGCATCAAAGCCCAAGACCGTGGAGGAAGTGATCACAATTTCCTATCAACTCATGGATCAAGTCTTGAAACATGGATCCGTGCAAGGCAACAACGACAACAAAAGGAAATTTGATGACCGCCGAGGCAACACTTCAAACAACTTCCATCACAACAACTCGTTCCATCACAACAATAACCGCAACAACAACAACCAAGGCCGCAACAATCACAATCAACACCGCAACAACAATCCCAACCCATACCACCAAAACCGAAACAACCACCACAATCAACAAAACCGTAGGCAAGAAGTTGCGAGGGCTTATCTTTGCTACCCCCCTTTGGAAGAGGCTATCTTGGACCACACCCTTTGTGCACTCGATGCAACTTTGCATCATGTGGGACGTTGCACTATTAAGTGTGGGAAGTGTAACAAGGTGGGCCATACCACAAGGATTGCAGAAGCCACACTCTTGGAAGTAACCTTCAACCCATGGGAATAACTTGCTTTGGATGTGGAGAAGCTGGGCATGTCAAGAGTAGATGCCCAAAGGCATGCGAGAACAACAACAACAATAACAACAACAACCCACTAGAGCAAGAGCTTATGTGCTGGGAGATGGGGATGCACAAGAGAACCCGGATGTTGTTACAGTGCGTTTTCACTCAACCATCATTTAGCTAAAGTGTTATTTGATTACGGGCCGACAAAAGCTTTGTGTCTTCTAAGTTTGCACCTTTGTTAAAAGTCACCCCAACTACCCTAGATACCACTTATGAAGTAGAGCTAGCCGATGGAAAAATAGTAGGAACTAACACTATCCTTGAGGTTGCAACCTATCCTTATCAAATCACCGTTCGATATAGACCTTATGCCTATCCAACTTGGTAGCCGATGTTGTCATTGGCATGGATTGGCTATCCAAGAATCGTGCAAGAATCATCGTGACGAGAAAGTCGTTCACATTCCTCTCGATGGCGAAACTCTAATCATTCGGGTAATCGTAGTAAGACCCGATTGAACATCATCTCGTGCGTTAAAGCGGCGAAGTACATAGAAAAAGGATGCCGCATTTTTCTAGCACAAGTAACGGAGAAGGAGAAAGCGGAAGAGAAACAATTAAAAGGCGTCCTTGTGGCTAGGGATTTTCGAAGTATTTCACGAAGACTTGCTGGCCTTCCCAGTCGGCAAGTGGAATTCAAATCGAACTAGTGCGGGAGGCGGCACTGTGGCCTGAGCACCTTATAGATTGGCACCTTCCGAACTACAAGAATTGTCGACCAACTTCAAGAACTGTCCGAAAAAGGATTCATTCGACCAAGTTCTTCGCCTTGGGGAGCTCCGGTCTTATTTGTCAAGAAAAAGGACGGATCGTTCCGTATGTGTATTGATTACCAAGAGTTGAACAAACTAACGGTGAAAAATCGCTATCCATTGCCTAGGATTGATGATTTGTTTGACCAAGCGCAAGGGTCAGCGTCTACTCAAAGATTGATCGAGATCGGTTATCATCAACTAAGAGTTAGAGGAGGATATTAAGCGCTTTCCGAACACGATCGGCCACTATGAGTTCCAAGTGATGCCATTTGGTTTGACAAAGCGCCGTGTATTCATGGACACGATGAACCGAGTGTGTAAACCTTACCTGGACAAATTTGTGATTGTGTTCATTGAAGACATTCTTATCTATTCCCGCAATAAGGAAGAGCATGCGGAACACTTGAAAGCCATCTTAGAGCTGCTCAAGAAAGAAGAACTGTATGCTAAGTTTTCCAAGTGCGACTTACGGATTCAAAAGTACAATTCCTTGGTCATGTGATAGATAGTAATGGTCTTCACGTTGATCTGCAAAATCGAAGTTGTCAAGATTGGTCATCCCTACTACCCCTACCGAGATCGTCAATTTTGGGTCTTGCGGGTTATTATCGAAGATTTATCGAAGGATTTTGAAAATCGCTAAACCTCTAGCAGACTAACCCGAGAAAAGAAGAATTTTGGTGGGGAGAGAAACAAGAGTTAGCCTTTCAACTCTTGAAACAAAAGCTTTGCGAAGCTCCTATCTTAGCCTTACCCGATGGAGTGGAAGATTTTATGGTCTACTGTGATGCATCACACCTAGGGTTAGGTGCGGTACTGATGCAAAGAAACAAGGTGATCGCTTATGCTTCACGACAACTCAAAACTCACGAAAAGAACTACACTACCCATGACTTGGAATTGGGAGCCGTAGTTTTCGCTCTCAAGATATGGAGACATTACCTATATGGAACCAAGTGTACGGTGTTTACCGACCATAAAAGTCTCCAACACATCCTCGATCAAAAGGAGCTAAACATGCGACAACGCCGATGGCTAGAATTGCTTAGTGATTACGACTGTGAAATCCGTTATCACCCGGGAAAAGCAAATGTTGTAGCTGATGCTCTTAGTCGGAAGGATCGACCTAAACCTCTTGAGTAAGATCCTTGGGAATGACAATTAAGTCACCCTTCCATCAAAAATCCTTGAAGCTCAGTGAAGCTCTCAAACACAAAATCGACCCAACGAAAGAATCTTTGGGATGGGAAAAGCGAGAGCGGTTTTGCGCAAAGATCGGATGGAACCTTATGTTTTGGCGATAGAAGTTGGATACCACTTTGTGGAGGAATACGGGAACTCATTATGCATGAGTCTCACAAGTCTAAATATTCCATTCATCCGGGATCCGACAAAATGTACCAAGATCTCAAGAAGCTTTATTAGTGGCGAACATGAAAGTTGAAATTGCAACGTCGTTGGGAAATGTCTCACCGTTCTCGAGTCAAAGCGAATGTCAAAACCTTCCGGATTGTTAACTCAACTGAACTCCCGGTTTGGAAGTGGAGAGAATCACTATGGACTTCATAACCAAACTACCAAAGACCGCTAGAGGTTACGACACTATTTGGGTTATCATTGATCGTCTTACCAAATCCGCTCATTTCCTACCCATCAAGGAAAATGATGAAATGGAAACCCTTGCTCAACTATACGAAGGAAATTGTATCCGTCACGGGTACCAATTTCCATCATTTCGATCGTGACGATCGTTTTACTTCACACTTCGAAATCTCTTCAAAAGGCCTTAGGTACTCGTTTGGATATGAGTACCGCCTATCATCCCCAAACCGACGGCCAAAGTGAAAGGACTATCCAAACCTTGGAAGACATGCTTCGAGCTTGCGTGATCGACTTTGGAAAAGGTTGGAATAAACACTTACCCTTGGCGGAATTCTCCTACAACAATAGTTACCACGCGAGCATCAAGGCAGCTCCATTCGAGGCACTTTATGGTCGAAAGTGTCGATCACCCGTTTGTTGGGCTGAAGTTGGAGAGGCCCAACTCACTGGACCTGAACTTGTCCAAGAGACAACCGAGAAGATTGTGCAAATTCGTCAACGACTTCAAGCTGCTAGAGATCGACAAAAGAGTTACGCCGATGTTAGAAGAAAGCCCATGGAATTTCAAGTTGGTGATCGAGTTATGTTGAAAGTATCACCTTGGAAAGGAAAGGTTCGATTTGGAAAACGAGGAAAGCTACATCCTCGATACATTGGCCCTTTCAAGATTCTCGAAAGAATCGGCCCGGTTGCTTACAAGCTTGATCTCCCGGAAGAACTTAGTAGAGTACACCCCACCTTTCACGTCTCAAATCTGAAGAAATGCTTGTCGGATGAATCTCTTGTCGTTTCACTAAAAGATATTAAGCTCGATGACAAGCTCAACTTTGTCGAAGAACCAATTTAAATCATGGATAGGGAAGTCAAGCGACTTAAGCAAAGTCACATCCCTATCGTCAAGATTAGATGGAACTCCAAGAGAGGACCGGAGTACACGTGGGAGCGCGAAGACACCATGCGCGTTAAGTACCCACATCTATTCACAAATCCGACTCCGACAACCACTATAAACTAGAATTCCGGGACGGAATCCTCTTAAGGGGTTGGTACTGTAGCCACCTGAAAAATTTCACTATTTTAAACCTTTATATTTATGAACTAGAATGTTTATCAAAAATTATTTGATCTAAGTTAAGCGTTTAGCATGTACATTTCAACTTTTCTTGCATAAGTAATTGGCATATCCGAGTAGTCTTATTGATTGTGCCCAATATTTCTTGATAGCCAATCGGTCTCACAAGAAATTTTCTTGTCTCGAGGAGTCCACAGCGTACAGTACAATAAAAGAAAACATGAAAAATAAAAGCAATTAATAAAATCACAAATAGCATCATCATGTCGGTTTATTTAAAACGTGTTTAAAACATAAGTATTATATTTTTCTGTTTGGGATTGTTCGTTTACAAATTTAACAATGGACGCAAAATACATCTAATACTCAAAACAACCAAATAAATCTAAATACAATAACTACAAAACTAATGAAAAATTAAAAGACCTCTAACCTACCACACACACGCCCACGTGATAATCTTTTATCACTATCGCTCCCTTGAAAACTTGCGCCTTTCACCCTCATCTCCTTCTTCTTACGGCAAAGCTTCAACCCACTTTCTCCATCTCAAAACCCCATCACCTCCCTTCGAATAAGCGGTGGCACTATCATAAGGTCAAACAAGAAGAATGCCCCATCATTTTCTTGACCACCCCACCTCCCAACACAAGAAGTCACAAGAATGCATAAGGTTGATAGAAGAAGAGTTTTCCTTAAGATAGTCTTCTCCATTTTCATAGAGCAAAAAGTGTCATTGAAAACCTTCCATGGCCGACCCTATTTAAGGACCCTCGATGCTCCAGCAACTCCACACTTTTCCCCTTAAAACTTCATCACAAAAATCTATTGAGCTCCTGATCAATCTCGTTGGTGTGGACTTGTTGGACAAATCGGAAGAGGGGTCGGCTTGTGATCTTCTATAAGGTTTTCATAAATCTCATTGTACCTTTCTTTTTCTTTGTAATTATTGTTAAGATGTGGTGGTTGGTTTTTATAAAAAGAATCGATTATAATCATTTCTTGTGTCGATTGATTAATTAGAATGGGATTGATTTGGTTAATCTTGAATTAAGATTCGTGTGGTATACTTATTTAAAAAGCGATTGGCTTATTTGCTGGAAGAAGTGCTTAGGATCGATTACGCCTATATGTTTCTTTTTTTTTTTCGTCTTGGTTTGAACATGTTTGTACTAAGGGTATGTTTGTTGGTCTCGGTCACGGCGACCAGCGTGGGACACGATTGGTTTTTTTCTTGTTTTGAGTCAAAACCTCAACAATAGGAGGCGTCATTCATTTTGTCAAAACCACTTAGGCGCGTTGGTATTTTACGTGCGACAACTTCTCGGTTTGCTTGATTATTAGGACTTAGTGTTTGGTCTAAACTTTGGCGAAACCTAAAAACTTGTTAAATACTTATGTAATGATCAGTTTATGTCAAGTACTTGATATGCCCGTGTTGTCGTTAAGATTGTTGTATGGTAAGAAACTAAAAGAAAACATCGTGCTTGTTTTGACTATCCTTTTCGACTTAATTCTTTAGCTCGCTAGAGATCCCACTCGACTTGCTTCCCCTCGTTATTCGTTGAAACATTCGACTTACTCCTTGCTTGTCCCGTGGCTTATTCGTGTTTTGTTTAGTTGTGACGAAACCTTGTTAAAGTTGTGGTTTGAATCGACTTTTCACCCTCGATTTGGTATGTTTGTTTCTTTGCAACTTCACCCGCCAGGGTGTTTGTTTCGCTTATTTTCGATCACCCAATAGGCGTGTTTAGGCTGCGCCACGCAGCCACCCAATGGGTGTTTAGCTGCTGCAACACGACCGGCAAAAGTGCGTTTAGTGCGGCAAAAGGTGCGTTTGGTGCGGCAAAATGGGTGCGTTCTTGTACCAAACAAAGTGCTTCTTCGCGATTTTCGGCACCCATTTGGGTGCGCTTGGTTTGTCCTCTGGTTCAACAACGACGCAAAAAGAAGGATGTTCGTTCCGACTTGATGTCAATCTTTCTTAAAACATGTACTTCTCTTTTCACATGGGTGCGTTTGGTTCGACCTCGGTGGGCCACGAAACCACAACATAGATGATTTCGTTCTTGGGCCTAAATCACGCCAAGGACTGTTGGACTGAGACCCATGTATTATGCTTCTATGTACTGTATACTCAAAAACAGATATGTACACAAATTCACTTTTCTTTTAGCATAAGAGTTTACAAACAAATTAATAAAATTTCATAATGTTAAGTATAACACAAATTGTCATTTTAAACGTACTGCGATCACTTGTCTTTTTTTTCGATCCTTCTCACGTCCCGTTCGCAACTAGCCCGCCTACCCGGTTTGAGATAATTATTTTCAATATTTACTTCACGATACCTCCTTTTATAAACATGTAATATAAACGGATAATGTGATACAATTAACTTTTAATTCATACGAAACGAGATTTGTTTTAAAACAATAATAATTTCCTTACACTTCGTCATCAAATATATTTAAGATATATAAACGGGTTATACCCATTTTTTTCTAAAAGACTATTAAAGACTTATAAACAAAATGTATTTATCTTAACCGATATAATAAAATTACTACTTTCTTATATATATACTCATTTTCTAGCGACATTTTTATATTACGCTTACTATTTGTTTACGATATTTTCGTACATCCTCTTCCGATTCTGACGGACCTAAGCCTCGACCGTTTGATACTTTTGTATGTCTAAGCACTTCCATGAGCCACAATTAATCATGTTCAATAATAAGCGATACACATAAATAACTTGAACTTTTGGTATATATAAATAATTGCAAGTTAAAATACAAACTTATTAATTAAAGTATTGGTATACAAATTATAGGTCGCGTGGCGGTACTCGGTACATCATTTACTTGACTTCTTTACTACTCGGATCTTGCTTTGCTAAGGTGAGTTCATAGCCTCGCCTTTACTTATTTATTTTAAACCCGAGGAGATGCATGCTATAAACTAGAACACAAGTCTTTTCTTAAATTGTATGCTTGCACGATCATTATTATTATAGCCTAAGTTGCACGCCATAAGTCCCTTACATCATGAACCATTAATCACTTGCGGTGAAGCGAATATTGTGGATAGTACTATGGGAATTAACGACCCGACTCGGTTATCGGAAATAACCGGGCGCACTATATTGGTTAACTATGGAATTGGCAATTCCATCTCGAGGGCAATATTATTTCTTACACGATAATTAGGTGTATGCGATTAGTTTGGTGTCATGAGCTTAGCGCATAATAATAATCTATGTTTTCCATGGTGATTGTATTGAAGCAATTATCATCTCTTACTTGTGTTCAACTTGTTATTTAAACCTATGAATATCACTCAACATTTTGTTGATCTTTTAAGCATGCTTATCTCGGTACTAATTAGAATATCATGAAGGCGTGGAGTGGACGTCATGGGACGCTAGAAGTGGTGTTGTTTTCAATTAAAGTTATCATTTCGTAAACATTTAAACTATCTTTTATGTAACATCGAAACATGTGGTATTTCCTTTTGGTGTTTCTGAAACACTGAGTTTATGAAATGGTAACAACCTTTATTAAAAACGTCTCTTTAGAGTCGTTTTCTGTAACTTATGACTATGATCCTCTAAGTAATACCCCAATTAGTCTTCCGCTGTCACTTTGTGATTTTGGGGGTGTTACAACCTCATATGGAATATATCAGACGACATACTGTCCATGATGACTAAAGTCGGCTAAACAATGATTAACCAAAAAAAGAAAAATGCTCTGTCACATTATACAACATCTACCTAGATAGCAAGATGAATCGCCAGTATTTTAGCATAAATTTTTGCAACAACAAATCACAATGAAAACCTTTAAACTATAAACAACAACAAAGAAGCGATCTTTAGATAAGAACGTGTGAAGAATACCGTAAGCATAAAAAAATAAAGTTTTAAAGCTCATTTTTGTTATCTCAAAATTGTGTTTGCGTTATTTTTAGTGCTACCCCTTTTCCATCTCATCCGAACACCATGTTAGTATATAAATGCATATTTGGAGATGCGTGAGCATCATATCAAAAACTTAATTTTACAATATAGATGTAATTCTTCGTACTAATGGAAGTAGCCTCATAAACATATCAGCGATGTCATTACCAGATATAGAGTTCTTACAAAAATATACTAATACTCTTACTTATGATGAGCTGTGTTATAACATATATGAATTAAAAATGGAGCATGGAAATTTGTTTTCATGTTTAACTGAAGAACAACAGAGTGTATATGGCAAGGTTATTTCGGCGGTTGAAAAAACTGAAGGTGGTGTCTTTTTCCTGTGTGGATATGGTGGTACCGGAAAAACATACATATGGAAAACACTATTTGTTGCTATCAGATGAAAAGGGGAAATTGTATTAAATGTTGCATCAAGTGGTATAGATTCATTGTTGTTACCCGGTGGTCGTACTGCTCATTCTTGATTTGGAATTCCAATCAATGCTGATGAAACTTCATTTTGTTCAATTAATTATGATTCAGATCTTGCAGCTTTATTAAGTAAGACATAAATTGATTATTTGGGACGAAGCTCCTATGATAAATAAGCATTGTTTGAAGCATTGGATAAAACATTGATTATTTGGATGATTCATAAAATGTTTTTTGTCTTAGTTTATATGACTATGATTTTGTTATGACTTTGTTTTACTTACAATACAATTTCTTATTGCCGCCCGCGAAACCCGCAGGTCTATAGTATGTAGTAAAAGATGTAAGTAATAACGATTTAAAGTTTGCACAATTCAAAGTAAGAGGGTGTATAGTAAAAAACTCACAAATACAAAGGTGTGAATAATCACAAAACCATTCGACCATGATGCCCTTTATACCCACAACCCACCGTATCACCACCACCATCTTCCAGCCACCACCACTAATAATAATGGCAGCCCAAAACCAGAAAACCCGTTTGGAAAAAGACCTCATAAATATAAATAACTACCCAGTGCCACTGTCCCCACCATTGCCACTAATATCTAAAGACATAGAGCTTAGTAGAGCCCTGACAGCTTCTTCTAAATCAAGTGTGTTTTCTTTGGATAAAAGTGATGTCCTTTTTGAAGATGACTGGCTTATTGCGTTCAATAAACATCAAGGGGTTTATTGTGAGACTGTTTTAGCTTCTGTACCGAGTTTACTCAGTGATTCAACTCATAATGACTCGGTTCAACTCGGTATTTAGCTTTTTTTTTTTTTTTTTTTTTTTTTTTTTTTATTCTATTCTATTTTGGAACCTAAGTAATGAATATGAGTGGACTTTATAGGTTTAAGGTTATGGGACAAAGTAGGATACATATTTTACCCATACAACCTATGCATACATATTTTAGGAAAATGATTGGCATGCCATATTTTATAGAGATACCCAATGTTTATTACGTAGTACATCTTTATTTCCCGTAATTGTTAAACTGTAGTGCCACTAGGCTGTAACTGAGAAAGATGAGCACGTTTAGTATTAAAATTTAGGTGGTGGAGAATCAGAAGGTTGATTTAGGTTCGAGTTTGTTCACTAATGGAAATATCATGGCAGGTGCTAAGGTTGTATTTTCTAGTTAAACATCTTCATATAAAGCTTGTGCTAATTACTCCAGTGACTTGTAAGCTAAAAAGATGTTGTTAACTCATGTTATACATTTTTAAACTCAATATTGATTCCACAAACTTGAAGCATAAAATGAGCACACGGAAGAAAATTTAAGAATACCAATTATATTCAAATATAGCAGTACTGGAAACACAAGATAGATAAAGAGTACACCCCAAACATATGTAGGAAAGTCAACTATTTAGGTCTTATTTACAACACATAGACTCGATCGGTGTTATTGACCAGGGAGTGTCCTATACTTCCATGAATCATTTAGTTTCATACGTGTAATGAAATACACACAATTATAACTAATGCACTATGCCAAGTGGACTTCACTCAGCTAAGCACCCTAAGAACCTCCTTTGAGGTTGGGTCGTCCGCCACCAGCAGACGAAGCATGGATATGCTCATTTGACATTTTCTTGTCGTGCTCAAGTTATATGAGTCGGTTTTTGTGAGAAATTGGGGTTAGGGTGTGATGATAATCTTAGATATTTGACTGAATCGTGTATAATCCACTTTCCAAATAAAGTATTTCAATCCTTATTGCCTAGGGTACATGAAATCTCTGTTAGGATAAGACAATTAAAGCACTCTCTTTCTAGGCAAAGAAGTGAGAGTATAACAAATACAATTTTCTGTTTTTCGTTAATGTCAAATGAGAGCAAAAACTTCTGTTATTAACAAATGGCTGTTAAAGACAGTTAAAAACGGTTGGATCCCAACAGTCATGACTGTTGGCCAACAAGGGGCGCCTGCCCCTTGAACCCTGTGTCTTTGTTGTGTTAAAAAACATAGTAACTGAAACGAGTGTGTACTCCACACTTCACTTACTCGTATCCGAGCTTAATATGAAATCTCATTGGTCTCTAGTAAATCACAATTACCTATAATTAGGGCTGTAAACAAACTAACGTTGAGTGAACATTTCATGAACTGTTCGGTAAAAAGTTCGTTTATGTTTGTTTAAGATCACTGTGATTCATGGAACATTCCTTACTGAGTTACACCAATCAAGTTTAAGTATTCAAAGTATGAACCTTGTGTCCCAACTTTTTTTAAAAAAATATGAGGCGGTTTATGATTTATTTATCTTTTGCTTTCGGGTACCTCTATATTTGCACTTATTATGTGTGATTTAGTTTAGTTGTGTGCGGTTCTTAAGCTTCACTTTGTGAGTTTAAAAAATACATACAAGAGGGTTTGACATGCTCCCTAAAATAGAAGTTGGCCGAAAGTAATTTTACATGCAAAATGTGTTATTCTACACTATGAAAGAACATGATTTTGAATATAAGATTGCATTATGGGGCTTCAGTTTCACACGTTAAGAGATGGTGTATGTTTATTTCTATATGTGTAGGTACTCAGGAAAAGAAGACTGAGTTCCATCTTGCAAATAGACTCGATCGTGATACAAGTGGTGTGATATTGATCACTAAATCACATAAAGTAGCTGCAAAGCTTGTTAAGGCTTTCACAGATCACAAAGTGAGAAAAACATACATTGCTTTTTGTGTTGGGCAAGCTCCAAATTGGAAAAAGATCACTGTTAAATCAGGCCATGGCCGGTCAAAGTTTGGAGCTTGGCGTGTGTATTCTACAGTAGATGTCGGTAGAACATTACCGGGTGGATCTTCCATTAGAGACATGGAAACTTTATTTGAAGTATTATCAATAAACGGTAAAGAATGTAATAGAGAGATGAGTGATTTAAATGTAGATGTCAAAGAGAAATCATTAAATGAATGTGATGGAAATAAAGTTGAGGTTATGGTGAGGGCGTTTCCTAGAAGTGGAAGAACACATCAAATAAGATTGCATTGTCAATATCTTGGAATTCCTATACGGGGAGATGTGAAATATGAAGGTGTTTATGAGTGGGATGGGAGAGTTTATGATGGTCATGAACTTCATGCCGAGAGTTTGTCTTTTGAGCATCCTGTGACGGGTTCTCCTGTCATCATTCATGCCCCTTTGCCATTATGGGCGACAAAAGTGATTGCATCGTCTTCTGAGTGAACAAGTGTTGTATCTTGTTATTAACATGGCTTCAGGACTTTCAGATACCATCTATTGGCAACATCTAAAGGTAATACTTGCAATCCCTTTAATTAGACAGTATTTGCAACTTAAGTGTTCAAATGAAACGAACAATACCTTAGTGTTCAGTTGTTCATGATTACATGACCAGATTGTATTTGTATGTTATATTGGTCATCTTGCAAGCCTAAATCTAGACAATGTTCTAAAATTCACTACTTAGGGTGATGAGCCTCTTAATTGGCCGCCTTGGAACTTGGTGACCCTCAAAGCTTTGATTTACAGTTAAACAAGTGTAAACGGGTATTTTATATGTAGGATTTCAAAAACTGGAACAAGGGGTAGTCCACTTTTTTCATTGCACATTTTAAATTTTTAATGAAACCAGTCATTCCAAATAATTGATAGCCTTTTTATACTAGTTCAGAACTTACCATATGTTGACATGATCATGAGATTAGAGGTGGCAAAATGGGCTGGTTGGTATGGGCTTGGGTACATTGTCAAGATGGTTAGTTTATAGTACGCGTTACTGGGGCCATAACGACCCAGCAACACTGGTTGGTTTTTTTGAGTTTTATATATAGTCAATGTTTTGTATATGATGACAGATTAAAAGGCTATGCGAATACAATGATAATCTAATTTTTGAAACAAAGTGATTAGGAGGTTTTATGCAGTTTGAATGCACTTTTGAAGTTAGTTTTGAGTCGTTCAAATACCCTTATCCATTTTAGCAAACAAAAAAATTGCATTCGACCCATTAGAACCAAAGTATAACCCAAATCGACCCTTTTGTTCATAAATGGGATGAATATCTTACATTTTTGAATGAACGCTAAGAGTTCTGCTTAATTTCCTCTTAGACAATGAAGCACTAGAAGGTCGCTCGACTTCGTCACTTCATATTCTAGGAAACTTATTCTTTTAGATGTATATATAGACTGCAAATACCTCTTAAACCAAGTTAAGCCTCTGTTGGCAACAAGGGTTTTTTTTTTTTTTTTGTCTGTGGCTTTTTGTTACATCTTTAAAGAATGCACTAACATGACATTTTGTTAAATGTTTATGCTTTTCTACAATTTACAAAAAAGGCAGTGATTTTATTTATTATTTTATTTATTTATTTCTGTTAAACCACTAAGTTGGTAACACTTTATGTGCCCTTGTGAACTTTAAGGTTGGTCTTTTATTTGGTTATCTGAACACATCGATTTGTTTATTTGCAGATTGACTCTTGGAACATGTTGTTTCCTTGTACATGAAGGAAAAGCATTTACCAGGAAATGCTTTTATGTGTTATTTTAGTTCATAACTATAGAAAATTAGAAACCAAAGGCGTTCGACTTCTAGAGGCCTTGACTCATCATTTGACCCAAACTAGAATATGTAATCACACAAGAGAGAAAAAGATAAGTATTTGTTCCGTATCAAGGATGGTGTAAACTCGATATTCTTTGGTACCGTATTATTTGTTCTGTGATGATTTGAGATTGTAAAAGAGTGAAGCGTGTGACGCCATTAAATTTGATCAACAAACACCAAATGATTCTTTGAAACATACATTTTGAATGATTTTTCAACACCTGCATGATATATGCCAAATCTTGGGACTGCATTGAAAGTTGCCCAAGAGGAGTTGTAGGTTGATGGCACTTTTCGTGGAGTTGGCCTTAATTCAACTAATAGCGTAGTATTGCTACGTTTTCTAGTGTCCACTTTTTCTGTAAAAGAGATCGAAGTGAAGAAAGAAAGTTCATTGGAAAGTCAACTTTGACTTGTATTTGCTTCCTTATTAAGTTGTGTACTTGGTCTAATCAAAATTTAATGTTTCCTTAAGACATGAAATAAAATATAAGAGGCAGAGTTTCATGTTAGCCACAACAATAAGATATCAATTGTAGTTATCTTATCAAATTAAAGTTGGTTTTCTTTAATATCGTTATTGCCATAAAGATATATAACTAAAAAGGAAAAAAATGTAAGATATTAAGAAATCATGGAAAAAGAAATGCAATCGTTTGAGGTTTGTGGTGTCGTATTGATGTAGTGTTAAGTTGGCGGCAACAAGGTTGTGATGAGAAAGATAGCGGTTTGGCACACCCCGCTAAGTTTAAGGAATCGTTAACAAAATGGGTTAAATAAAATGTTGCATAACTAATTTTAGGAATTTGGTTACATGAACAACTTCTTTGCATGATAATGCAAGCTTGATGTAAGGTCTATAGTCAGTTGGTTCTTGTTCATATAACCCATAAGACTAAATCACGTTACCCTCTAACAATCACTCACATACATACGCAAAACATTTATATGCATGCACACACAAAAAACTTTCAAAGTTAATGGTGGTGGCGAACACCTGTTTCCATCTGTATATGCCATCCCGGATCATTGTTTCCTGTCACGTCTCATTGTACCCTTAACGCCATTACTTATCTTGAATTTATGTGTGTGCTGTTTGCAAACTTACAGGACAAAATTCTTAACCGTAAAATGACCAAACTTTATGGGCTTGAGAAGCTGTAGACGATGATGAAGCTTTCAAACTTGAGATCAATATAATTTTCTAGCGCTTGCATACTAACGACATTCAAGCTAGAGATCAAACATCATAGACGATTTTTTGTAACATTTAGCAAATCTTACATACAGTCACCATAACATGTATTTGACCAAAACACACGTTTTGGTTTGAAAAGTAAATACATTTATCAAGTATCATATTTCCTTTAAATTTCCTAATTGTATTATACATTAAGAAAGTACATATTTCATGAGTAAGATAATAAAGTCAAGGAAAATAAAATATTGGAAGAAAAACGGTTTTATAAGCGCCAAGAAGAAGCAAACTAATTGCATCCTTCATTTCATACATTTTCTTTTTCAATAAAAAAAAAACATATAAAAAAATTCTAGCTTTGTATGATCTTTTTATAAACTTCATTGAAAAAGAATAAGAATAATGGGTTCCATGAGTGAGGGTGTAACACAAGCTGTGATACCATTAGCTGCATTAATAGGAATTGTGTTTGCTTTGATACAATGGTTTTTGGTGTCGAAAGTAAAAGTGCTTAGTGGAAATATTTCAGAGAATGGAAGTTTTAACCAACGGAACAGGTTGATCGTAAACGATGATGAGGAAGTTGGTGTTGATCCTGATCAACTTGT
Organism: Chrysanthemum lavandulifolium; assembly: GCA_022545495.1. Lineage (NCBI taxonomy): Eukaryota > Viridiplantae > Streptophyta > Magnoliopsida > Asterales > Asteraceae > Chrysanthemum > Chrysanthemum lavandulifolium. The sequence goes on along the minus strand of CM040243.1, from coordinate 195,485,577 downwards.
GTTTAAGTGTGCTGAGATACAAAAAGCAATCTCTGTTGGTAACTCTCTGATCCATTTTTACAATTTTCGGTTGTTTTTGGTAATGTACTTGGATTGAATTTTTATGTGTTGAAGCTCAGTTGGCTTTTCAACTAGTTCATCTGTATCTTCCGTTATTCGTGTTCTGGTTCATTAGATTGATTGTTAGTCCTATTTCTTAATTCGTGTTCTGAAAAAAGAGAACGGGTGCTAATCTAAGTCTTATTTTTTAGAAAAATCAAAATGTTTATGACTTGTTATTTTAGTAAGTCTTCTAAGAGTGTTTCGATTTGTTAAGCTAAATATATGATTATTGGATTGTTTAGGGGCAAATAATAATTTTCATCCCTGCTAAAGGCAAAATTGATTATCAGATGACAGATTGTTTATAATACTAGTAAATATATAACTAATTCAGAAAATAAAGGATTATGGTTTTTTTCCTATCATATATTATTTCTATTCTTGATCAGAAATAGATTGTCAAGTGTATAGTTTTGAATACATCAACAATCATGTGAAATGTGTGTTTATTTATTAAACTTGAAGATATGAACAGAATTTGTTAATGAGTCAACCAACCTGTTTTAACCCAATCCTGTTTGACCCATGACCGACATTTTTTTACCACCTATACTTGGAACTGTTATGAAGTTTTTTGAATGATCTTTTCAGGTGCAACGTCATTTCTGTATACACAATACAAGTACCTTGCAATTTTCACAGCAATTTTTGCAACCATAATCTTTTTGTTCCTCGGATCAGTGAAAAGTTTTAGCACAAAGAGCGAGCCATGCACTTACAACAAAGGAAACATATGCAAACCAGCACTAGCCAACGCCTTGTTTACCACAATAGCCTTTTTACTAGGTGCACTGACATCAGTTCTCTCAGGTTTTCTTGGTATGAAAATAGCAACATATGCAAATGCTAGAACCACATTAGAAGCAAGAAAAGGTGTTGCAAATGCATTCATAACGGCTTTTCGTTCTGGTGCTGTTATGGGATTCCTTCTTGCTGCTAATGGCCTCTTGGTTCTTTATGTTTCCATAAATTTGTTTAAGTTGTATTATGGAGATGATTGGGAAGGACTTTTTGAATCTATTACCGGTTATGGTCTTGGTGGTTCTTCAATGGCGCTTTTTGGAAGAGTTGGGGGAGGTATATATACGAAAGCAGCCGATGTTGGTGCTGATTTAGTTGGAAAAGTTGAAAAAAATATTCCTGAAGATGATCCTCGTAACCCTGCTGTAAGTTACTCTCTTATTTTACTTGCCATATTATTAAAATGGTCAATCATTAACTTTCCAAAGCTAAAGTAGTACTTGTCAAACTTGAACTGGATAAACAAGTCTTGCATTTTCATCAAAACTATGTTTTGTAGATTATATGTTCTATCTGATTACGTGGTCACAATTATGAATTCCATCCTTTTCACTTTGTGTGTCTTTGGAAAAGGTCTATAGTTGACTTTTCAAAGTCAAAACAGCACTTTTCAAACACGAATCGATAAGCCTCTGATACATTTTCATCACTGCCATGTATTGTAGCTTTCTATTCAATTCAAAATGATCTCCTAAATTTAAAAAAAAAATCTATGTAACATTTTTTTTCCCTAACTCTTCATGTCTTAATAGAGTCCAAATTGACATTTTAGAATCAAAGCAGTCGAATAGGACAAGCAACTGTTAAATTTGTTTCACCACTATGTTTTACAGCTTATTCTTTATATCTAAATGCACATGATGATCAAAGTTTTCTCAAAAATTATATTGCACTTCCCATGCTTTAAAGAGGTCCACAATTGACTTTTGAGAGTCAAAAAAGTACATTGCTACCTCATACTTGATTGGAAACTCTTGCATTTCACTATGTTTAAGGTTATTATTCCAATAAAGTATGACCGGCCTTCAAACAAATCATTGTTGTCTAGTAAGGCAGTGTATACGCCTCTCAAAATTCAAACCTGGCTTCTGCTTTCTAATTCTAATAACGGATTTGATCTTTGAAGGTTATTGCGGATAATGTGGGTGATAACGTAGGTGACATTGCTGGTATGGGATCCGATTTATTTGGATCATATGCAGAATCGTCATGTGCTGCTTTATTTGTGGCATCCATTTCATCTTTTGGTGCTACTCATGATTTCACAGCCATGGCTTATCCTCTCCTTATTAGCTCAATGGGAATTATTGTTTGTTTAATCACAACCTTTTTCGCCACTGATTTTCTTAAAATAAATGCTATTGCTGATATCGAACCTTCTCTTAAACGTCAACTCTTGATTTCTACTATATTAATGACTGGTGGAGTAGCTCTAGTCAGCTTCACTGCTTTACCATCAGAATTCACTATCTTTGACTTTGGTGTCAATAAGCTTGTTAAAAACTGGTATGTGGTTATTTCGTTCATAGCATTTGGTTATTTTATGGGCTGTAACGTGCCACTTAAACAGTTGTATTATGAGTTTGTTCATTTTTTTTGTTTTCCAGGCACATCTTCTTTTGTGTTTCAATTGGTCTATGGGCAGGTTTGGTTATTGGATACATAACGGAGTACTACACTAGCAGTGCATATAGGTAAACTTTTTCCGCATGGTTTGACCATTAAATTGCATGTATATTACTTATTAAGTAAAAGTTCAACAGGAACATTGATCTTAATTGAAGAATATTTTCTACGTTAATATTTTTCATAGATCTTGGGAACTACAAAAAGTAGTTCATATAATCTTGAGTTGGAATGTTAGTCCGCTAGACCTTAGAAGTCAAAATGTACCTTGTTGGAAAACCAATTATGTTTTTGGATGCATATGACATCTTTTTTAATACAATTTTCAGTCCGGTGCGGGATGTGGCAGACTCCTGCAGGACAGGTGCAGCAACGAATGTGATATTTGGATTAGCTCTCGGATATAAATCTGTCATCATTCCAATATTTGCCATCTCTTTTGCCATTTATGTGAGCTTTAGCTTAGCTGCCATGTACGGGATCGCAGTGGCTGCTTTGGGGATGCTAAGCACCATATCGACTGGTCTAGCAATTGATGCTTATGGGCCCATCAGTGACAACGCCGGTGGTATTGCAGAAATGGCTGGAATGAGTCACACCATTCGTGAAAGAACCGATGCTCTTGATGCTGCTGGAAATACCACTGCTGCTATTGGCAAGGTAAAATACCCTTACTATCAATATTCTTAGAAGTTATAGTTTTTCACATCAAATCGAAGTTGAAAACTAGTCTGTCTGACCACAAAAGTCAAAGGGTGTATCTAGAAACTTTGAAATTAACACATTCGCAATGATGTAACTGTGATTGGTTCTCAGGGTTTTGCAATAGGATCGGCTGCTCTAGTCTCTCTTGCTCTATTCGGTGCCTTTGTGAGCAGAGCTGGGATTGAAATAGTGAATGTGTTGACTCCAAAAGTCTTCATTGGTTTACTGATAGGAGCAATGCTTCCTTACTGGTTCTCTGCCATGACAATGAAGAGTGTGGGTAGTGCTGCTTTGAAAATGGTGGAAGAGGTTCGGCGCCAGTTCAACACCATTCCAGGACTAATGGAAGGAACTGCAAAACCAGATTATGCAACTTGCGTTAAGATTTCTACTGATGCTTCACTCAAAGAGATGATACCTCCTGGTGCTTTGGTTATGGTTACCCCTCTTGTTGTTGGGACCTTTTTTGGAGTCGAATCACTTGCTGGTGTTCTTGCAGGTTCACTAGTTTCAGGTGTCCAGGTACAATATATGTGTTCCTTCAGTTTTTAGAGGTGGCAATTTAACATATTTACATGTGAACTTTCTGTGCGGGTTATGTATTATCTCTAATGCCGCACGTAAGTAAAATGAAAAAGTTTAGCAAACCAGTAAACGGGTTCAAACTATCACACTATTATCAATATTATATCATTGATGTAATCATTATTAGCAAAGAAAATTTTAACAAAAATTTCAAAAACCATGAGGATCCGTTAACTAGTTTTGACCCGTGACCTAATTCACCAATTTTGTTGCTTTTACATTCTCATAACATAAAAGATTATCCTTTAACTGAAGTTGTCATTTTTAATATTTTTTCAGATTGCAATATCGGCTTCTAACACAGGCGGAGCATGGGATAATGCCAAGAAGTACATTGAGGTAAACCTATTGATAGAATGTTACCTCAACATCAATATAGTTTTTTCTTTGTGTTTGTCATGAAGCATAAATTGACGCTTAAAATTTCTTCACATATATATGTGAAGAATTGATGTGAATTCCGAAACTGAAAACAAGAGAGTTTGATGTGCAGGCTGGTGGGTCAGAACACGCAAGGACACTAGGCCCAAAGGGATCGGATGCACATAAAGCAGCAGTGATAGGGGATACGGTGGGTGACCCATTGAAGGATACATCAGGACCATCACTCAACATTTTGATCAAGCTCATGGCCGTGGAGTCCTTGGTGTTTGCTCCATTTTTTGCCACTCATGGTGGTCTTTTGTTTAAATGGTTTTGAACTTTTGATGTATAATTCTTCTATTAGTGTAGTAGAGATTGTATATCACGCTGTGTACGATATACAGATGTGTTTAATGATTACATAAACAAATATAGCAACAATGGTCCGGAAGATGATGCATGGAAGTCCACAGAATCATTTGTTACTTTCCTTGTCCACATTGCTATGAAATAGAGGAGATGCTGGGTATTTCATGATATTGTTGAACATGATCTTGACTAGGTTGACGCGTTTTGGTACAATGTATGGGCTTGTACTAAGAACAAACCGTGATGCAGAAGCACCAAAGCAAACAATATCAACCATGATAGGCCAGTTCATATCGAAGGGTTCATAACATCATTCGATTATTCTATGCTGAGAGAAAAGATCAGACCCTCAACAAATGATGAGTTTTCTAACAAACATGTTTTAGAATGTTTGCAATAAATCACAAGTACAATAGAAAATAATCCTATCCGTCATACCACGTTCTTATTTTTCAGTGTTAATTTTCACAAGTAGCACGGTACGTATTCAATTCATGCCATTGTCACCATAAACCTACGATAATGTATTGTCGTTTATATGGACTGGAATTCGAACCTTTCAATATCGTATCATACTTAAACGAATGGAAAACTATCATTTTCCTCATCTCTTCAAATGTAACTTTGAAATTACATTTATCGTATTTTTTGTTTCTTTTTGAAATTAAATGGTGGTTTGATTAATACAAATAGTATTTTCAAAAAGCCCTTACACTGATCTAAACATGGATAACATTGTGTGGTTAAAAGCTGACTGCGTTTTGACATGATCAGATATATATAGTTCATGTGAATAGGCACTTGTTTGCTAAAGGAGGTGATTTGCACACTTTAAATAGTTATTGGACACTTCTTTTTGTGCTTTAGTTATTTGTACATAACTCATATTGTGCTTTATCTGCTTATACCATGAGTGTCCCAATAAACAAATTAAGTGTGCAAATCATTTCCATTTGCTAAATGTCTTTGACCTTGATATTATCACTTCCTAAAATGTTGACAGTTCAAATATCACCTCGTAAATATCTTTTGGATCGTTTCAAAATGTTGTTCTTAAATATCAGCGGGCACGGTGCAAGGTGTTGTTGGTGTGTCATTGGTATTTTTTGGGACCAATGGCTAGCCAAACTACACCACACACCAATGCCATTCGTCCCTTCGTCGGTAGACTCGCGGATGCCATTGGGCATTTTGTTTTGTTTTGTGAGTGAGGTATTTTCTGTGAGACCCACAGGTTCAATAACATGTTATTGGTTTTCTTGTTGGGATTGTATTTTAATTATTAGTGTGTTATCGGAAAGGTGATGAGGTGATGTTGAGATGGCATACGATAACATATTATTCGTCATTACTGCACCTAGCTCTTTAAGCTGGGCGAATTTTGTGGTTCAAGATGTGTTTGCTTATGTGTTGTATTTAAGGTAAATGACATGACATTGACATGAAATATTTCATGCCTTGTATATTATAGAGTAAATTGGGCACAAAATGCTCATTGATATTTCAAACAATTCGTAATGTTAATTTTCGTAAAATATCTAAAATTTCTCTAAATGTACTCAATCAATAATTAATTGTGTTTCTAGTGCTTGCTAAGTTACTTAAAAAAATATTTTACAAGTCAATTTCCATTAACTCGAAAATGATGGATATTTGATTTTTATATCAAATTAGAGGTAGAAATGAGCCAACTTGTTGCTCAACAACCATCCCAACCGTTTTCTTAATTATTTTTAAAAAAACGACACACACACACTTTGTATTCTCCGCCCCTTTTCTTCTCAACGGACCACCCAAAGCCATTTCTCACAATCATTTAAACAAACACACACACTTCACTTCCCAAAACAATCAACCAAACATGCAATCACTCACACTCTCATCACCATCCCCAATCACACCCCGATCCACCACCACCGGTGGGCCCCACTCCCTCATCACTCCAACTCACCTCAGGTTCTGTGGACTCAGAAGAGAAGCGCTGTTTAACGGATGTAAGGCTTCGAATAGTATCCGGTTTACGGAGGTGAAGAAGAATAAGAATAAGGTGTGTTTGGCAGCTTTGAATGGGAATGGGAGTAAAGGTGGGAGTTATGATTATGATTTGGTCATTATTGGTGCTGGTGTTGGTGGTCATGGTGCTGCTCTTCATGCCGTCGAAAAGGTGCTTTTTTTATTCGATATCAATACGATAACCATTTCAGTTAAATATTTAGCCTATCATTGTTATTAACAGCTTTGAATTGATAATTGTGTGGAGGTTAACAATTTATAGGTTTTTTGCGCGCATAAAATAATAGTGGCGAATTATAGGAGAGTTACTAATTCTGGTAACGCGCTACCAAAATTATCATAAATTGTAATCAACTTTACTATTTTGTGCAATAATAGTAACTTTATGGCAATTACATGTAGACACGTGTCAACATGTGATAGGTAAAAGGACAAAATCTGAAAGTGGATTACTATTTATGATAATTCTGATAGAATGTTGCTAGAATTACTAGTTGAGTAGACTTACATACTTGATGTTTTACACTCTGATACTACTTAAATGCAAATAGAACACGTGTTTTACACCCCGATACTACTTAAATGTAAGTAAAAAATTATATAATTTAGGCGAGTTAAGTTGAGTTTGAAGTATAGTCAGTTAAATCTAAACTTGTTATCAAAATTTTCCTATTGATAACTTAGTTGAGGCGTGTGGAGCTTAGACGTTATGGGTTTTTGTTTTGCATAAAATTAGAGGTGGCAATTTGTGCCCAAAATCATAAAAATGGGCTTCTATGGGCTAATTTGTAAAAGATTTGGGCGCATTTAGCCCTCTCCTTTTTTTTAAAGGGGCATGTATGGCCCTTTTAAAAGTTAAATGGACATTAATGGGCACATGTTTTCTCTCAATTGGAGAACATTGCAATTGTTTTTAAAAAAAAAACTTATAAATATAATATATTTAGTTATTTAAATATAAGTGAGGTGTTACGTTTAGGGATTTTTTTTTCATCGTTTTGGGTCTTTTCTAAAGCGATTTGTATAACATGAGCCCGTTTGGCCTGTGCCCTTTCAGGCCCGAGCCCGTTTGGACCTGTGGCCCGAGTTTACCCAACCTGCCCGGTTTGCCACCTCTACCTAAAATAGTAACGAGTTATAGGAGAGTTACTAATCTAGTAACGCGTTACCGAAATTATCATAATTAATAATCAACTTTACTCTTTTGTGCAATAATAGTAGTTTTTTTACAATCATACAATTACATGCTGACACGTCTCATTAAGTCAACATGTAATAGGTCAAAAGTAACTATTATTGCACAAAATACGAAGTTGATTTTAATTTTTGATAGTTTTGGTAGTGCGTCACGAGAATTAAAATTTGTCCTGTATAAAAAAACCTTAAAGTATTGGTTAATTAATCAAGCATGACTGCATGAGCTTAAAAAAAGGGGCTTCGGGCACAATTCGAGATTTGAACATGAGTGCTCTAATCAAGTCGAGCTTGAGCTTAGCATTGTATCGACTCGACTCAGCTCAACGCAATATTTGATGAATGTGTAATGCATAATGCATATTGTCAATTTGTATGTTTTAAGCACTATAATAGTATGGTTATGTTACTTTGGTTCTCCCTGGCATTTTGTTTATAAAATGATTAAAGAATGAACTATGCAGGGTCTTAAAACTGCCATCATTGAAGGAGATGTGATAGGTGGAACATGTGTTAACCGTGGGTGTGTTCCTTCTAAGGCACTTCTTGCAGTTAGTGGTCGAATGAGAGAGCTACAGAATGAACATCACATGAAGTCATTTGGTTTACAGGTATATCTATGCACCTGTAAATGTTTTCTATATGTCATCATCTAGATTTAATGTTTTTGAGTCATCTGTTGGCCTAGTGTTCAAACAGGTTAATTCATGTTCTCTTGCCCTGGTCTGTCTTTTGATTATTTTTATTTTCTTACTGTTGGATAATTAAAGTTCTGTAACTCTGTTTGTGGGAGAGCATAGGTAATCAAAGGTATTATGAGATTAAAGGCAATCTTATATTGAATCAGTATGTTTAAGAGGTTTACAAATAACTTCCACATGATACTGTTTTCTGTTAATCCATATTCTCTACATTTAGAAATGAATTTCTGATGAAACATAATGCATATAATATTGTTTTGGGGGTGATCTCTACTAAATTATGTAAGCTTATAGGTCTGACCACCTCAAGTGGTTGGAGCTAAAGGTCCCTCATTTAGTCCACGCTTGGCAGTTCCATAGTGAATCACCAAGGGTGTGTCATTGGTTGTGAGATATAATTTTTCGACCCCCCTTTTCGTTAGTTCTGCCCATTTTCTATGGGGTTTTCTAGTGCCATTAGGTGAATAGAAATCCCGGGAAATATACATATCTTTTACTTATACACACAAAGTATCCTTGCAAAGGCGCACTAGGGAGATAAGGGCAGGTGAGGTATAGATTAATTACTACAAGTTCTGGTGCTGTATCAAACACCAAAGTTAAAATGATATCATGGCTTGTGTTCCAACTATGCTTGTTTCACGTAGCTAGAATAATCATTAGTTATTGAACACTGGAAGAATAAAATTTTATATGTTAGTTAACAACTCTCCTTAGAAGTTGAGGTTAATATACTGAATTCATATTTGTGTATACTGGTAGGTTGCAGCTGCCGCATATGACAGACAAGGGGTAGCTGATCATGCCGAAGGTCTTGCCACCAAAATTAGAAACAATCTGACCAATTCAATGAAAGCTCTTGGTGTGGACATATTGACAGGTTTTGGTGCTGTTGTGGTATGTCTTCTACTGTTTAGATCCATCCTTCAAATTGATTGAATTAAATGTGGCATGGCGTAGTAGCTGACCTCTTAATTGAATTATATGCAGGGTCCACAGAAGGTGAAATATGGAACATCTGGGGGTCCTGAGACAGTCATTACTGCAAAAGACATAATCATCGCCACTGGTTCAGTACCCTTTGTCCCTAAGGGAGTTGAAATTGATGGTAAGTGCTTTTCTTCTTCAAACATTTCCTGCATCATGTACAAAAAAATCTGAACTAAGGAACATTAGAAAAATGAGATGAACCAAAAGTAGGTTAAAGTTATCATAATGTGGATATTAAAATTCGAATGTCTTGCAAGATTTTCTTCTTTAGATGAACCTTTTAATATCTCTCATGGAGCAACTAAACTTGTTAGTTGGCTGCCTGCAGGTAAGACTGTAATAACAAGTGATCATGCACTCAAACTAGAGACAGTTCCAGAGTGGATAGTTATTGTAGGAAGTGGTTACATTGGACTTGAATTCAGTGATGTCTACACAGCACTGGGAAGTGAGGTGAGCGTTGTCAATCCAGTGACATGCATTTTCTTTCAAGCTATTTGTTTTTATTCACTGTCATGTGGGTGAAATAACAAGTACGCTGTATGCTCTAGCTCAGACAGAGGCATTTGATCTGAAATATGTATATATTCTGATGTTGCATTATTTGTTTAGTATACATGCGAGAGTTATATCAATAGTAGCATATTATGGTTCAGCAAGGATATGCAATTATGGGCAACTCACTAACTTGTAATGATTAATGAATGTGGATAATGTTTACTCTTATTGGCATTAAAGTTGTGACTTTCATAATCAGCTCTAGCTTTTCAATAGGTTGCTCATCCAAAAATGACATTACTGATATAGTATTGAATGTTGTGAGTGTGGCTTAAAGTTCTTTTGCATTGTCAGCCAGTTGTTTCGTGTTGTTATGATTTCCGTGTAACCATAAGACTGCATCATTAGCTTCACTCTGTTTAAAGTAAAAAGAATTTGTGCTAGTAACTTTTATTGGGCTGCTTTTATTTGAGATATACTAAAGTATTCTTTTTGATATGGCTACTCATTTTTGCGCAGGTTACATTTGTAGAAGCTTTGGACCAATTAATGCCTGGATTTGACCCTGAGATTGGAAAGTTGGCTCAAAGGGTTCTCATAAATCCTCGAAAAATTGATTTTCATACTGGTGTATTTGCAACCAAGGTTCTTACACTGTCATGTTTTTCTTTTCCAGCTATAAGTATACTAATTTTATGGTATTTACTGTACTATTTACCATTTCATTTGTTGTTGACAGATCACTCCAGCAAAGGATGGAAAACCTGTAACAATTGAACTTACTGATGCAAAGACTAAGGAACTAAAAGATACATTAGAGGTGGGCATCATGGTGCTAAGATGGAGGAAAATGTTCTCTTCTCATAACAATATGAATCACTCAAATTATTATCTATCATTATGTCTTTTATATTTTCTTTCGTCATAAATATATTTTGCATGTGTGCTTTTGTGTTTGATGTAGGTGGATGCTGCACTTATTGCAACTGGAAGAGCTCCTTTCACAGAAGGTCTTGGTTTGGAGAGTGTAAGTGAACTTCCTGTTATTACTACATATTATAGGAGGCAATATCGACCTATTTATGTGGAAATGGTTCTATTTGGGTTATGTTTTATGCCAAACGGGTCAAATGGGTCGCACGGCTCAGATGCATAAAAATTTTCAATAGTGTATTCTGAAGGTATACAACCTTCTAAAATGATTGATTCAAACATTTAGTTTTTGTAACTGTATTCAATGCTATTAATTTCTCTAAAGACTAGAAATTGAACAAACCAGTGCTTGTGGGTCAACCTGACCTGACTAGTTTTGACACGAACCCATGTGAACCGTTTACTCTACCCACCCACGCGTCCTTGTACATTATATCTTGAGGCTCCTAGTATATGATCAGAGTTGAAATGAAAAATATATATCCTGGATTTCTATAGGTCAATGTACAAACACAACGTGGTTTTATTCCTGTTGATGAACGCATGCGAGTGATTGACTCAAAGGGAGAACTGGTACAATATCTCCTTACATAATCATTTCTGCATTCTACATTCCATGTTTTATTGACAAAAGGTCTCGGCGACTAGGTACCTCACTTGTATTGCATTGGTGACGCTAATGGAAAGATGATGCTTGCTCATGCAGCAAGTGCCCAGGGAATTTCAGGTATCTTTAGTTCTAAATGTTAATCAGTCATCTATTATGAGTTTTAATTGTACCTATACGACTATATGACTTTATAAATTGTTTCCTTAACCTAGTCGTTGAGCAAGTGTCTGGAAAAGATCATGTCCTAAATCATCTTAGCATTCCAGCTGCATGTTTTACCCATCCTGAAATCAGCATGGTTGGATTAACAGAGGTAAGCTTCTCTATTCTAATGTTTATGTTTAAATATCACATAGGTATAAATTAAAAATTAATAGCATTTGCCTAAGATGGAGACTTGGAAATTTGGAAATTTCAACTTCATGGAGAAGCATGCTCATTAGAATGCAACTTAGCGAGTTGTAGCTCTTCTTTGAGCATGCACACTGTTGACTATATTGTAATACGCACAAAGGCCACGTTAACAACTTAATTCTTGTTTAATAAAGAAACTTCTAGCTGAGTCGTTTGAGTTACTAAAATTTGCAGCCTCAAGCTAGAGAAAAAGCTGAAAAGGAAGGATTTGAAATCAGTATTGCCAAGACAAGCTTCAAAGCTAACACTAAAGCCCTAGCAGAAAATGAAGGAGACGGAATAGCCAAGGTAATTTTATTATTCTTAGAAATATGATTAATTTATTATTATTTTTTATTTTCTTTCGTTTTCCACATGGTTAGATTGCTTATATAGCTTCTTTGCTTTTGTGCAGATGATTTATAGACCTGATAATGGAGAGATCCTTGGGGTCCATATATTCGGATTGCATGCTGCAGATCTCATCCATGAAGCATCAAATGCTATCGCTTTGGGAACACGTATACAGGTTCGACTGTAGTCTTTTACTTGATGTGCCAAACAGACGGGTCGGTCAGATTGGGTAATGGATCAAAGAGGTTCTGGTCAAATGGGTAATCTTTGAGTTCTGGTCAAAACATGCTGAATCGATCTGCGATTAAACCTTTTTTTTTTCTCCCGATTTTGTGTTTGATTTCTTAAACATATTGATGTCGTTATGTGGTATATATAATTAGAAATTTTTATTAACTGACTTATGAGGTTTTAAGCATTTGAGTACACTCTAGACAACTTTCAACCCATTTGACCCTTTATTAATTAAATACAATCTGAATTGCCCCGTTTCATATAAATGTGCTAAACTTGCTACTTCTTGTTTTTACCTTGAAGTTCTAACAAGGAAATCCGAAAACAAATTTCAAACTATTGTGTTTGTAATTTCCCAAGTTGACCGGAGTGTTATAATAAACCTTATTATCATCATGCATAGTTTAAAATTCTTATTTGGTGTTTCTTTCCTTAAACAAATCACATTATATGTTTTTTAAGTCAGTAAATTCTGTTACATGCAGGATATCAAGTATGCTGTACATGCCCATCCAACTTTGTCTGAAGTTATTGATGAACTGTTTAAATCAGCCAAGGTAATCTCTACAACCTCCCTAAATGAGCAAGATAAGTTTTCTGATGATGATGATAACCACTCAGGGGTGGCCTAGTGGCAAAAGGGCTTGTGACTATTACTCTATTATAAATTGATACGTGAGGTCTCAAGTCCAATTCCTGCTAGGTGCAAACAACCCTGAAGTGGCCACGCCAACCTCCTGGAAAGGGAGTGTTTTACCCGGTTTGAGTCGGTGTGGTGGTGGGTTCAAGCCCCGTGGATTAGTCGGCCAAAAGGTCGGACACCATGGTTCCCCACAAAAAATAAGTTTTCTGATGATATTAATCACAAAACCGAATGATCACGCTACCATTAATACAACCAAATGACATTATTGTAAACTATAAATGAATTGCCGCCTACTCTATAGTTGAATGTTGAAAGTAATCAAATTAATAAGTTCACTGCAAAAACCATTAGTTAATAATGGTTGAGTTGTTGGTCTTTAGGGTTGTACTCTTATCTCTGTTGTACTTGTGCAGGTTACAGGCCATGTTCCTAGTGCGGCACCTGAACCAGTTGCAGTGTAAGATAGGCATGCGTAATGCTGTGAATTTTGTGGCCATATTACATACTTATGCAATTCCTTATGAAAATAGCAACGCAAGACCGCCAATAGATTAGATGAAACCCCATTGTTTTCTAAAGATCATCACCACAAATCTTTATATTATCTCCTCAATCCTTTATTCGAAGGCAAGTTAGTCACCTTCTCCCCTCTCCTTTGTTTTATTGCTAATTTGTATAACAGTTCAAGTTTTGTAGCTTAAATGTTTATGAATTTATTGTTATAAATAATCCAATAAATCTTTGTATGCTATCTTTGGTTTCAATGTTGATAAATGATGATGCTTTAGTAATATGTATGTTCTGAGATACTAGAAAAATGTACTGTCTGGAAACAAACTTTTCTCATAACATATTTCATTCCAAAAGCTGTTGCGGAAATGGAGTCACTTTACAATTTCACTCTGCAAATGAAACACCACCAAGGATAATTCTTTTTAGTGAATCTACAAACCAACTTGGTCGCACTTTACTGTGAATCTGCAAATGAAGTTGGTTTACAACTTTAGTAAAAAAACCACCAAACTTGATATTCTAACACTCCAAAATTAGTATAAAAACTTGATTTCTAACACTTCAAAATTACTATGTGCAATGAAACCATGTGTGTAGCGTGTGTAAAAATAGGTGTTTTAGAATTAAAGAAAACATGTGTGTGAGTTGTGGTAACGCATGTTCTTTGTTTGAGTTATTTATCTACATCGATACTACTTTTTATAAAGTGTTTAGGACTTTTAAAATAAAAAAGTTTTAAAATTTTTAAGACTAAAAATATTTATTTAATAAAAATTAATAAGCCATTAGTTAATGTTATTCACCATATAATTTTCATGACAATTTTCATAAATAAAAAGTAACATCTCTTTCATACACTTTGTAACAACTTTTAAATATTTATAGAGTATTAATACTGACAGATATTTATGCAGTTTATTAAGTGTCGACTTATAACAACCCAAACCTCAATGGTATATAAGCCAACCTAAGAACTCAAACTCCATTACGAAATAAACTCATGCTTCTTTTCCTGAGCACCGATAAAACACACACAAAATTAGATAAATTTACTCGCATCTTGGTGTTCGGTTACCTAAAGTAGAAATGAATAAGCTTTTCTTTAATAAAAAATTAATAAACAATTAGTTAATGTTATTCATCATATAGCTTTCATACACTTTGTAACAGCTTCAAATATTTATAGTCTTTTAATACAGTCAATATTTATGCAGTTAATGGTATATAAGCCAACCTAAAAACTTAAACTTCTTTCTTCTTTTTCGAGCACCGATAAAAAAACACACACAAAATTAGATAAATTTACTCTCATCTTGATGTCCGGTTACCTATAGTAGAAATGAATAAGCTTTGGTTTTCGGATTATAGCAATAGAATGACAACTTTTATTGAGATATGAAATAGTTTGCATTGCTATTGCTTATAGTTATTTTAATTAAAAGTTGTCATTCATTCGTAAAGTTACTGTTTAAAAAACATATAAATAAAAACAATTGCTCGCCATAATTATCATGTGGTCAAAGTACACGCATTCATGAAATATCTTTCTAATACCATTATAAAAGATTTGGGACTTTATATTAAAGGAAGTCTTCAATTTTTAAGACACAAAAAGTTATTATAAAAAGTAAAAATAAAAATTAATGTAAAATTTAAAAATTTAAGTCTTATTTAAATCATATAATAACACTTCAAATAATGATATATTTTTATAAAATTGTTTATAAGAAAAGCTCACTAAACTTACACCACCAATTTAATGCTAAAATTTGAAAAATAAAAATGCTAAATACTATTAATAATTTAGACGTTCTACTTTTGAAAAACATATATATAATACGTTATAAAGTATTTGGAACATGCCAAATAAGAAAGATTTAAAATGAAAATCATTTGTTCGTCACAAAATAGTCACGGGTACCCACCGCAGCATTGCGCATGTACCTTTCTATAATATATAAACTAGTTACAAGTCCCGGTGTTTACATATTTTTGTTTAATATAGTAGTATATAAGAAGTTTAGTAGTGTTTAATATTTTGTAACACTTATATTACACGCACGAGGTTCAGACTGTAAGTACAACTAATAATTATATTCTAACTAAATTTGTTTAGCGTGTACTTATAAACCATTTTTTAATTTTACTACTTATAATACCTTGCATCTACGGATTTTTGGTATTACAATTAAAGTATTTATCGTTATTTGTATTCTAGTTTTTTAATCCGTGTACGCGCGGATTATTAAACACGAATTAGATCATACAATACCTATAACAAATAATAATTTATCAATTATATTTGCTTGGATTTGAAAATATGATCAATTTTATCCAAGGTTATAAAAATCGCTAGGCGTTAGTGAGGCGGTAGGGTAGGGCCTAACGATTAATCGGATTGAAACTTTTATGGACAAAATTGTAATTTTATATATTATATTATATTATATGTATGAGATAAGCATAGTGCATTAAAGTTTAAATATTCAAGTGTTCAAATATAAACATAATACATAATTCTTCAAAGTTCAAAGTCAAATATAGATATTACTCGGTTTGTTGACCATTTTTAAGCAATCTTTGACCGATTAATTGGTTTGTTGACTGATTCATAAGCGATTTTGTCCGATTAATCCGATTAGACCGATTTTGTCCGATTAATCGGTTTGTTGACCGATTTTTAAGCGATCTTTGACGAAACCGATTAAATAGGCTGATTATGATAAATCAAAGCGTTTAGTAAGCGATCAACGATTAAGCGAGGATTAACCGGCCGCCTGGACCGATTTTTACAGCAGAGATTTTATCTAATAATCTTATTGTCAAGTAGTTTAATTTGATATTTTAATATGATTCAAATTCATTGAATTTTAATTTTTGTTTATGTTATATTTAATCGGTGCATATATTTAATAACACTGACGCAGATCATTTAACAGTGGCGGTGTATAGTCTTCGACAAATTCCTATTAGATCAATATTTTTGTGTGTTCTTTTATCCTTGTTTCGAGGCTTAGAGATAACGGTTTTGTGTAGAAAATTTCAGATAGATCGATATTTTTGCGTGTTCTTTTCATTGTAAGGCTCAAATAACAATATTGATAAAGTAAACCTCGCATAGTAGCTACGACATACACTCTATTACACGCGATGTAACTGGTGGTAATTTGTATCCAGTGAACAAATTTTGTGAGACACTTTTCTTTTGTGAGCAAACAATTTTGTTGATGTGCACATGTACTAATTTGTGTTAGATCACGTGAATCCTAGGCCAGTCTACTCATATGAGGATGCTCTTCATTTGTGAATTTCGATAGTAATATGAAAAATAAGACCAATCTTCATTTTCTTTCTAATGACGTGAGGTTAAAAGTCAAATTTGTTATTGCATTAATATATATATTTTTCTAGTTGTTTCTATCGTATCTTTTATGATAGTTTATATTGAACTTATTCAAAACTAACATACCAAGTTCAAAGAGGCCCTCGGAGCTAGTCCAATATACTCCAAATTATATCAATTGCATATTATCCAAAAAAAAAAAAAAAAAAACACCGTATTTTAACATTCACCTATATTACTTCAATAGTTCACACCAATGTTTTAAAACCGGGTTTTAATCGACCGGTCGAGTCATCGGGCACCGGTTCGACCGCCGGTCAACCCGGTTTTCATTTTTATTATTTTATTTTTTCCGACCGGGTCAACGGTTCGACCACGGTCTAACTGGTCAACTCGGTTTTCAAAAAATTTTGAAAAAACCAAACCCGTAGGGTTTCATGACCCGGTCACTCAAAACCCGTGGTCGACCGGTTGACCGGTTTTAGAAACCGGATTTTTGACCCGCTTTAGTGGCGGTACTGTCCGACCGGTTGAACCGGCCGGGTCGACCTGTGTTTGAAAACATTGGTTCACACAACAAAGTTAAACATAATTTGCCAATACATACACTATAAAATCAAAATTACCAACAAACAATAAAAAAATTCACCTGCACCATATAAACATATTTCAGCTATTATAAAATTTAGAGTAAATTACACGTTCGTCCTTGTGGTTTGCGTTGACCGAGGTTTCGTCCTTTGACCAAAAAGTTGCACGTCCCGTCCTTAAGTGTGAAGCGCGTTATCATTCGTCCTTTGACCAAACGACGTTAAGTTTGACCGTTAAAACCCATCATGTGACTTGCTCGCGAGGGTAAATTCGTCATTTCAAGACCATAAGGACGAACGGTGCAAGGACGAACGATGTAGTTTATGTGGATAAGACCACACACAAACACTCATACAAACACAACCATTCATCATCCTCACCACTTTTCTCTCTCTCCCTCTCTTGAGAAAGTGTGTTTTTAGGGGCGCGGTCAAAGAAAGAAAAGACTAATTTACCCTCATGTGACTCGCATACATGGGGTGTTTAACGGTCAATTTAACGTCGGTTTGGTCAAAGGACCAACGGTGCATAACGTTCACACTTAAGGACGAACGGTGCAACTTTTTGGTCAAGGCGAAACCTCTGAACATAAAAGTGTGGAAAGCGTGGGGGGGTGAATACGTTACCGTTTAAAAACTTTAGATCTTTAGTATCAAATCGCTTATTAAGCTTGTTATAATATGAAAGTACCAATTATTGTTTGTGACTAATATAAAGCATGGTAAACCAAGTTGTCACACAATCATGAACATCAAACCACATCACAAACAATAGTATAGTGCAAGTATAAAAGTAAAGAGATAAAGAAAGGAAAGTGCAAACCGAACACGAGGATTTATAGTGGTTCGGTCACGGATCTCCTTTCCGCCTACTCCACTCCCGAGTACCCAACTCGAGAGTTACTTCACTAAATCAACAAGCTCCCTTCTCGCGGAGAAAACCTTACAATCGTCGCTACACTTTTTCCGGTACAAAGCTAAATACCGGGTTCTAGTTCGAGGTAGAACCAACCTAACGTCGCTTATACAATATTTCCGACACTAAGCTAGATGTCGAGTTCTTTTACAAAGGTACAACCACTCCCAATATGTTTTATGGCCCAACATAATAAACCTTGTGTTTTATGGCACAAACACATAAACCATCTAATCTAGTTTGGTGAAAGTGTTGTTATGATGCAATGATGTTTACACTAATGATCCATGACACAAATGTCTAATGGATATGAATAACTACTTCTAAATGAACTTCCATTGATAGGAAGCCTTCATGATGAAGATCACAAGTTCCCTAAACTTCTTGTGATAGATCTTCAACTTGTGGTGAGTGGGGATGGCTAGATCTCCAAGATTTCCTTGGTTGATCAAAGAGTATGCTTACAACAAAGATGAATGTTAGAAGCATTATGATCATGATCATTAGGGTGTTTAATGTGTGTTACTACATTGTTAATGATTGATCTAAATGTATGCAAGAAGGTGGAGAAGATGTGCTTTGAAGTGGTGAAGAAATGGGAAAACAATGGGCTTTATTTATAGCCAAAAGTGGACAGGGGCGTCCACGGACCAAGGATCCCTTTAAAGGGTCCGTCCTTTATGCAATTTGGTACCGTGGGTGCGACATAAAATCTAAAAATCTTTCTTCAAATCTTTCCAAGATATTACCAAATCTTACTAAGATCACATTTGATATATTGAGTGTCAATCTAACCAATATATTCAAGAGATCTTCCAAGAATTTCAAAGATGATGCATGCCATGATGTAACATGTATTTAGATTAAAATGTTTATCAAAGTAAACTTGTAAAATGTATTATGTAACTAGTTAATAAAAGTCTAGTTACCTTTTGAAATACTTGTGAATGCAAAATGTAAAATGAGGTTCTAAATAGAATGGTTAACCTATTAAAATACTTAGTGACTCTAAACGTATTTTAAACATTCTATATGATTTGTTAATGGGTTTGATCATAATGCCACATAACAAACATGTACGAAACTGTGTTGTAACATATGAGGACTTGAGACATCGAGAGGTGTTGAATGTATGTTGAGACAAATGTAATAACAAGTAACTTGTACATTTTACGTTATGTATTACAAGTTACATGTTTGTCATCAATCAAAACAAACGAGACTGTAATAGATTAAATATCGTAATATTTGCACTAACAATCTCCCCCTTTTTGATGATGACAAATATATGTAAACGTAATAGAAAGTAAAATGTAAAAGGTTACTTGCATCCTTACTACCTTTACATTACCTTCTCCGTTTACACTCTTCTCCCCCTTTTGTCGAAACAAAAAGGGCGTGTCCTTGGAGTTTAACTTTATTTCTCCCCAAAAAGGCGAGCTTGCATCATCTCTAGTGAAGTTAAATCGTCCAGTTCAATCCGTCCCTTGTTTGGTAGCGGATCCATGGATCAAATAAAGAGGCTTAACCTACATCAAGGTTAGTTTTATGCAACAAAATTATGAGAAATATATGAAAAGAAAATGCATAGCAATGTTAGCCTATTTTCTCCACTTTTATCGAAGCACAAATGCTTGTATGAAAAGTGAGAATGATGCTAGATGCGTGTATGCTCCCCTCGACGGTTGCTCCCCTTGTTTGAGGCGTCGTGGTATGATTAAAACCTATAAAATAAATATTAGTGCAAGACTATATTCGTCATTGGACGAGTGAGTGATATACAACAAAGTGTGTATAAGATGCATTCAATAAATTCTTGACGGAAGCTCCCTTGCTCTAGGGGTCAAGATGAACCTTCAAAATAAATATTAGTATAATAGAAGCTTTGTCTTAAGACAAATATGTCATATACAACCAAGTGTATAGACGATGCAATATGAGTGCTTAAATGATATTCCTCCTTGTTCTAGGGTGTCAAGAAGCACCTAAAATAAGAAAAATAATTGATGCAAACTTCATCCTTAGATGAGTAAATTATATACAATCGAGTGTATATGATGATGAACCTACAATGAAAACATTAGTGCAATATATTTCATCTTTTCACAAAGAAAAATAAGATGTATATATGTGATAAATGATATAATCAAAGATCTCATGAAGTGTAGTCTCCTAATTATAATCATAAGAAAAGTGAGAATATAATATGATAAAACCTACAAAATAGTTCCTAGAAAGAAGATATGGAGTCTCCACCGGGTGTGCCACTAGTGGTGCTAGTGTTGGTGTCGGTTTACTAGTAGGATTCATGTGGTGATGGTAGATGACTCGAGATTTACAAAAGTAAGTTTTCGCTAATCTATGGTGGTGATGATTAGTGAAAGTGGTGATGGAAGGTGGTGGTGATTAGGTAGGAAGCTATTAAGGAGTTAGAAACTCGTATGTATAGCAAATATAAAAATATGGATTCATGCAATCCTTTCGTCATGTCAAGTGACCAAAGCTAAGAGAAAAAAAATATGAATGGACATTGCATTTCAATGATGCATAAGGGTTATGATTTGAATGATTTATTGATGCTAACAACCTATTGTTTTGAGCAAGTTCTCATATGCTTCAACCCAAGAGTAATCAATAATGTGTCCTATCTAATAATATATAAAAGTGATAACATGAATATAAATTCGTTCATTGATCGACACGAATTATAAAAATGGCCTATTCTAGGTGACAATGGGAAAGGTAGTATTAGCATGGTTTTGACCGACATGGATGATTATCACTTTGAAAGGAAGTGAAGACAATATGGAAAATACTAATAATAATAATGAGTACCTATATGAGGATGAGAATGACATCATATAAGTGAGAGTTGGATGGACCAACGTGTTGGAAATGGCTGTTTTGATTAATATATCGTTTGCACTGACAAAGACATGCATGATATATGTCAAGTGAGAAAAGGATAAGATCCTATGATGGTGTTCTAGATAGTGAAGTTGTAAGGTGCTAATTTAAGGAAAATCCTAAATTCGTTGATTGTGGAGATGAGGAAGTTTGTAAAACACATGATGTGTTTTTTTTTCACTTGATGAGGTATTGGTGCAAACTTGTCATATAAGGTTAAAAAGGTTGAACTAGTTGTGGTTTTGTGAACTGGTTTTAGCTAAGTGGTGTTTGCCTATGTGTTGGTATTTTAGAGTCTAAGAGACATAAAATTTGACAAAAGACAATTATGTGATTGGATTTCTCTCCCCCTTAATTGGTGGACATCCAACATAATGTGTAATGTATCAAATAAGGAATGAAAACAAAGTGTTTAGGAGGTTATTCGGGTTAACAAAAGAGGTGAGCTTAGTGATGTTTTTCTGGATGATGGTTAGCATACAATGTACTTCATCCTTAAAGTCACGTACCTCTTCTCGATTAATACGAGATGATCGTATGATGAGGCATGTGGTTTCCTAATAGGAAGTGAAGAGGATTAGAGTATTGTTATAACTAAATAATGATGGAGGTGATTTTTGGAAAGCGGAAGCAAAAATGAGATTTGGAAAGAGGTCGGTTGAAAGACAAAAATGCAAAGCCAACCCTCTAGAACTTAATTCTACATGCTTTTAAACTATATGCAAGTGTAGGGGTCCCATAAAGCATAGTACTAATCTACGTAGCAATAAACGGGATTATACAAAATGAGCATATAAAAGTTAGAACCAAGTGAGATAACAAATAATTTGTTATCAACCTACAAAACAAATTTGTTAGTGACAAAAGATGTTAACATGATAGAAATCAAGTGATAACATATTATATAAGCAAAAACAACACATTGCACTTAGTAGACAAGAAATCACCGCACAAGATAGCATCAAAACAATCATATTATGCAAGAATACGATTTTATTCAAGACATTTCATTATGAGATTGTTTTGTCGTTAGACTTAGCCACTTAAGCATACTTGGATATACAATAATCTATGTGATTAATTTGTAAGATAAAAAGCTTCTAAAAGTTTGTCATACCAAAAGCACTTTGATGATTATATGTGCACACGTAGCAAACAAATAGTGTGACAAGAAGCAAAAGAAACAAAATGAAAGATTCATGCAAGCCATGTTTAAGACATAACAATTTGGAGCATGTATCATTTGGATCGTACTACACATAGATGTAATGAATGCCAACTAATAGCTTTCAAACACAAATATATCATATCAAAATTATCACGTATCAAAATGGCATATTATGAGTTCATAATTAACATGTGAATCATGCTAAAATAATTCAAAGTAAGTATCATGCAAATAAAGTTTAGGTTTAAACGTTTAGTAGCATGAAACAAGAATACAAGCATTATGAAGATAAAACCGTACTAAGGTTTACACATTTGACTAGTTATCAAACACTAAGATAATGTCAAATCAACTTATCGTATCAAACAAGAACATGTAATCAACACATGTAAGTGCAATGCAAGTGGTTTTAAAAGAAAAGTCATATATACTACTTGTTTGATTAGTATTCCTAAGGCGAGGCAAACTATCAATGTTTTAACACTTACTTTAGGCAAGTATAGGAAAGCGATTTTTCAAGTTGGAGAATGAATATGAGACTATTACTAGCGGTGCTCAATTAAGGCTAAACACGACCATTTTACGGGTGATTCCACATACCCAAACTTCTCTAGGAAGCAATTCAACCGTTAGGTCAAATTGAGTTTCTAGTGCAATAGATTCTCCATTAATCATTCTCATGTTAGAAAGATGGGAACTCCTACTTTTGCCTATTAAAGTGTATAAAGATGATAGTTTACCAATACTTGGCTTAATGTGACACAACTAATATGCAATATAACTAAGGTGATGAAGATGTCATGTTATACACATGAATTTTAACAATGGTGTGTTGATAAACGATATGTTTTAATCTTGTGTTTAGAATCTAAGGTTTGTTCAAATTACAAAGCTAATTGTATGATCTAATGGATGACATCTTTTATGTTGAAGTGGATACTTAAAAGTGATTTGATTATCTAAGACTAGGGAATGGAATATGTTAAATTAAGAATGTTCTCAAGAAAGCTCTTTGGAACTTTATTTGACAAGAATCTAAATAAGGTTACTAACTTCAATAGATCATGTGTATGTTCTAGAGATGTGTAGTTTCAACCTTGGATGTGCACAAGGTTTGAGCAAGGTTAGGTTATGATGTACGCTTGAAAGGAAATGAATACAAATAGTATCTTTCAACAAATGAGATTATCGCATGGGATAAAGTTATCATGCTTATGAAAATAAGTATGACAAGATGAATTGGATATGCTAGTTCATAGAACTTTTGGATGTTTGTTTCAAGATCATTTAGCCAATGAGGTGTAATGAAATCTCTTGTAACACAACTATTTATGTCGCAAGAATAATGCATAGGATATACAAAATCCTTTTAACAAGATGAAATCTTAACGCATGAATCTTAGTCATAATGTTCTTCAAAACATCATGTTTTCCTAAGTGAAGATATGAAGCCAAAGTGTTTGAATCGGATAGTCCCATCTAAATAAACTTGGTCTCAAGATTATATTCACTAGATGATGACAAGAGGAATTCACTCGAGTTTCTTATGTATACTCCTCAAAAGTCATTGTTGCTTGGGGTGTATGATGTTGGCTTTGAGATTGCATTTTAACATATGTTGTTAAAATGTTGATTTGAGGTTTAACGAAATTTATGCAGAAGTTTAACGATGAAGTATTACTAATACTTTGATAATTTGTGAAGGTAGTACTACTTATACCTAGTGGAAATTGACAACAATTACCAAGAGCACCATGCTTATTTGATAGTTGAGGTTCTAGCCATAATGAATTATCTAAGTCCTTATATGTTGGAAAGGATGTTTGAGTTTGTTCAAACGTGCATTTGATTCAGTGCAAGTGTTGGACACAAGGGCTTTTGAGCAATACACTCAACGAATTCAAATGATGGTAAGGATGGTGGATTGGTTGATCTAGGTGGTAGGTCTTCTAGTGTCTAAATAAGGATGTGGTGATGTAGGGGTTTGTTGTGCTATGGGAGTACTTAGGTTGAATATTTGTCCATAGATGTTGAACACAAAAATACGGATACTAATTCTTATGGTTCATTGGTTGCTACAACTAGTGGGTGAAGTGCTTGAAGTTTTGGTTATGTTTATGAAGCTTAGGGGCTGAGGTATAGGTTCACTTTGAAAGGGCACGTTTGATTTAAAGTATACTCTTGGAAGTTCATGAGCAATACGGTTAATGGTGCCAAAAGATGGAAGAGGATAGTAGGTGTCAAAGAGGATAAGTGGCACCGTGGGTTGTTTGTTTTGGATAAGTGTTTCAACATGTGTTGTTAAAATACTTGGGTGTTGATTTTCGGATATGACTTTTAATGACTACAATTGTAAGTCGCATATACTTGAATATTTCGGATGAAATACTTAAGTTGTCAATCCTAATTTGTTGAGATTATAAAGCTTAGATTGAACTCAAGGATAACAAGACTTGATAATATGTATTTAACATATGTGTGAGTTATGACTCGATGTAAATACTTATCGTCTTGAAGGATGACACATTATTTTCATGTTAACCAGGTGAGGCAATACATGTAGATACAAAACAATATCTATAGTCATATGTTAGACTTGTGTATGATATCTTTGCAAATAATGAGTCCAGTTTATTAGTCTCGGTAAGTCATCTAAGTCATCCGCTAACGGGTGAGGAGATGTTGGTGGTGTTGCACAAAGTTTGATAGGAACAAGCTTTGGAGACTTTGGTAGTGAAGTTGTTTTGGATGATGGTGGGTGATTTTGGTGGTGGAGTTGGAGTACTCAAGTTTAGAAAGTTCACATCTTGAATGGGTGATGAGATGTTGAGAGGTAATGAGTCCGAGGATGAAGAGCTCAAGTTAATGAAGCAACAAGATCGAATGCTAATCCTAGTGGTTTTCTTAAGTGGCTTATTTGAGGTTAAAGATTTAGTCATTTTGATTTTGCTTTAAGAAATGCTAAGCTTGAGGAAAAGTAATGATGAAGGTGTGAAAATGATCATCTTGAATGTGTTGATTTATAGAACTAAGGATTCATGGATTTGATGTTAATCCATACAAAGATGGTAGTTTCTAATGAGATGGAAGTGTCTAAAATCATGTTAAACATCCTAAGTTAATCCATTGAGGATGTGTTGAGTGAGGTATGAAAGATATGCATTAACAACTATCCTAGAAACGAAGTTTGGTAAATTAGATTATGGGATTTAGTAAAATTCAATAACTTACCTGTAGGATTCACGGCACCATTTCTTTACACAGCGGAACCCTTAAATTGGTGCCTTTGGTCCGCCTGTACATGTATGGCGGTACCAAAATACATAATGAGACGGTACCAACATTTTGGTGCCGTCGATCCGTGGACATCGAAAAGTTCACAGACCCATTTTTAGGTGTCGGGAGTTTTCCGAAACACCGTAATTTTGCTTAAAACATGTGACATTAATTACTTCTAGTTAGGAAAAGTCGATAACACATATACAAATATAGTGGAGCATAGACTTTGACCAAGGGCTAACGATTTTCACATAAAAGTGAAAATGGGTAAAATTTGATAACACACTTGTGCTATCCACCTGCATAAACCGGTTAGCATACAACATTGTTTTAAGTCATATTATCATCCTACAAAGTAAAAACAAATAAATTACATCATACAATATTGTTTTTGTCCTTGTACCAAACACTCTCTTAACACCTTCATTTTTCAAAGTACTTGACTAATTTACTTAGTACTCATTGCTAAGTGAGTTATGACATTTCATAAGTTATGCGAGATGTTAGTAACCTATGCAAACGAAGTGATCTAATTCTACAAGCGATGGTAAAATAATTTTCCAACTTAGTGCACAAAATCTAGCAAATAACCTATTGTGCATAAACAAGAAATCGTCAAACAAGCGAATAAATAACATGGCAAGATTGACACTTATATTATGCAAACAAACAAGTGTAAACAACAATTTGAAAAATAAGCAAGCAACATATATGCAAACAACATAAACAAGTGGTCATTTAGCATAGCATAACAAGAAAGATACTTTTCGTCATTTTATGTTTAAATATGACGATGTATACCAAGCTTGATTAGTTTCCTTTAAACATATTACCAAATTATTTAGTTTCAAAGGAAGTTGTATCAAAGTTCTAAGAAAACCAACTTAAATTGCTTGATTCAAAATTTGAGTTTTTATGTTAAAGCGAAACTCAATATTTTAGACATACTGTAGTATTTGGTCTATTTCACTTATTTAAAATTAGACTCAGGCCATGAGAGTATTTTTAAATGAAAGTAGACTCAATTCCCTTTAAAATGATAGGTGGCTCGACTGCACGGACTTACGGTTAATTAGTTATGATTTTTGAAGTTGCCCAAAAAAGCGCATCATGTGACAGACGGATTCCACGGAACCAAATAAAGGGATCCGCCTTTATAAGATTTGGTGCCGTGGTCCTCTCGAGATGATTCACCAAAACTAGTATTTGACATAGAGAAAACGTGTGCGACTTACTAGATTTCATAGTAAACATATAATACACATATTTAACAACATATCTACTTATGTAACTTATCTTAAACATTTACTGAGGTGATTTTTCAACTAGATTTATAGTTATCCCAAACACTCCTTTAAAATCATATTTCTTCGTAAATTTTCTATGAGCACACAATACAATACTTACTAGTTCTTTCAACAAATTTTTTTTATTTTACTTTTCAAGAAAACCTTCAAGCTTGTATACAAAGTTACATTTAACAACAAAATTTCTAAGTATAACAAGCAAAGCATTTTCATATTATTTTTCGCTTCAATGGTAATTTGATACATGGATCGTACTCTATTTTAAAACCATTTGTTTTGAAAATACGAGCTACGTGGCTCGATACCAATTGTGGAAACGTAGGGGGGTGAATACGTTACCGCTTAAAAACTTTAGATCTTTAGTATCAAATCGCTTATTAAGCTTGTTATAATATGAAAGTACCAATTATTGTTTGTGACTAATATAAAGCATGGTAAACCAAGTTGTCACACAATCATGAACATCAAACCACATCACAAACAATAGTATAGTGCAAGTATAAAAGTAAAGAGATAAAGAAAGGAAAGTGCAAACCGAACACGAGGATTTATAGTGGTTCGGTCACGGATCTCCTTTCCGCCTACTCCACTCCCCGAGTACCCAACTCGAGAGTTACTTCACTAAATCAACAAGCTCCCTTCTCGCGGAGAAAACCTTACAATCGTCGCTACACTTTTTCGGTACAAAGCTAAATACGGGTTCTAGTTCGAGGTAGAACCAACCTAACGTCGCTTATACAATATTTCCGACACTAAGCTAGATGTCGAGTTCTTTTACAAGGGTACAACCACTCCCAATATGTTTTATGGCCCAACATAATAAACCTTGTGTTTTATGGCACAAACACATAAACCATCTAATCTAGTTTGGTGAAAGTGTTGTTATGATGCAATGATGTTTACACTAATGATCCATGACACAAATGTCTAATGGATATGAATAACTACTTCTAAATGAACTTCCATTGATAGGAAGCCTTCATGATGAAGATCACAAGTTCCTAAACTTCTTGTGATAGATCTTCAACTTGTGGTGAGTGGGGATGGCTAGATCTCCAAGATTTCCTTGGTTGATCAAAGAGTATGCTTACAACAAAGATGAATGTTAGAAGCATTATGATCATGATCATTAGGGTGTTTAATGTGTGTTACTACATTGTTAATGATTGATCTAAATGTATGCAAGAAGGTGGAGAAGATGTGCTTTGAAGTGGTGAAGAAATGGGAAAACAATGGGCTTTATTTATAGCCAAAAGTGGACAGAGCGCCCACGGACCAAGGATCCCTTTAAAGGGGTCCGTCCTTTATGCAATTTGGTACCGTGGGTGCCTGACATAAAATCTAAAAAATCTTTCTTCAAATCTTTCCAAGATATTACCAAATCTTACTAAGATCACATTTGATATATTGAGTGTCAATCTAACCAATATATTCAAGAGATCTTCCAAGAATTTCAAAGATGATGCATGCCATGATGTAACATGTATTTAGATTAAAATGTTTATCAAAGTAAACTTGTAAAATGTATTATGTAACTAGTTAATAAAAGTCTAGTTACCTTTTGAAATACTTGTGAATGCAAAATGTAAAATGAGGTTCTAAATAGAATGGTTAACCTATTAAAATACTTAGTGACTCTAAACGTATTTTAAACATTCTATATGATTTGTTAATGGGTTTGATCATAATGCCACATAACAAACATGTACGAAACTCGTGTTGTAACATATGAGGACTTGAGACATCAAGAGGTGTTGAATGTATGTTGAGACAAACCGTGTAATTACAAGTAACTTGTACATTTTACGTTATGTATTACAAGTTACATGTTTGTCATCAATCAAAACAAACGAGTGTTTCGATGTAATAGATTAAATATCGTAATATTTGCACTAACAAAACACACCGGACAAAAACTAATCACAAAATGTACATTTTAATAATTCAAAACATTCCATTAATAGATTGAGTTTCATTTTTTTGAAAATTTCAACATTGACCATTTTAGTAGAGATTGACTTTCAAGTTTCAAGTTTCAAGTTTTCACTTTCACCTTTAACCCTTTTTACATTTTATGTAGTAAAGATGTACATTGATTGTGTTTTTAGTATTAGCTCAATTTAATAATAATAATCATCACTATAATCATGATAATGATAATAATAATAATATATAGTAGTAGTTGTTTATAAAAGTTTAAAGTGTATGAGGTTTTTGTTAAATATATAAATATTAATAGAAACTATAAAAATTGAGGATGTTACACTTAAATCGATAAACTTAGATTTAAAGTTAATCTATTTTTAAAAGTTTAAAGTCTAATTGTAAATTTTATTATCAATTTACTAATTTTCCATTTTATCTTATCTTATTGTATAAGAGATGTCTTTACACGTAAAAGGAATTATATAATTTAGTCTTGCAAATTCTTTCTTAAACTTTATTACTTTCCATGTGTATTACTAAACGAGCAATTATAAGGCCATGCATTTTTGTATTATATACGAGTACAACTAGCTATCGGCCGAAGCTCAAGCTTATGCATTTGCTTAAACGAATTTATAAGTTTATAAAGAAATCATTCATGTATAAGACCGGCCGTAGTGGGAGGGGTTCTGGCCGCATGGGAAGCCACGACCAAAGTATCATAAGGACTATTTATGCAAAACTCTCAAACAACAAACAACAATGAAACAACAAACACTTTGAAGGGTACAATTCAAAACTTTGATCACAACAACAATAATCAGCAAGATCCAACGGTTGAGATGAATCCAGTAGTACATTCACGACTCTCATTCATAACAGACAAATATAAATTCAATTCCAACATGTACCATAACACACACACACTCATCAATCACTCCCTTTTTTTTTCTTTCTTTCTTTTATAAAACCCTTTATTTATTTATTTAAATCAAAATTGAATAGAAAAGAAGAAGATGTTTTTGGTGGACTGGTTTTATGGGGTGTTGGCATCGTTAGGGTTATGGCAAAAGGAGGCTAAGATTTTGTTTTTGGGTCTTGATAATGCTGGTAAAACCACTTTGCTTCATATGTTGAAAGACGAGGTTTGTTTTTTCATCTTTTTATTACTAGTTTGATGTTTTTATTACCATAACAAACACATTTCGATGGACCGGGTGCATTTAAGATTGCATTTTGGAAAAAAAAATGATGTTTTTTTATTCAAAAATTAACACTACGTCAAAAAATTCATTGGGGTCCTGGGCACCCGCGTGAACGCCCTGGTTCCGTCCCTAATATGGTAAACTTGATTGAGTTAACTACTCATATGGCCTAAAGTTCAATTATGTGGCCACGCCAACCTTCCCGAAAAGGTGAGTCTACCCCGTGAATTAGTCGCCAAAAGGTTGGAAAACAAGGTTACCAAAAAAAAGAACAGAAAATTTTATTTAAGTTTCTAGAGGGGTGTTTGTTTTAGTTTATTTGGTTGGGTTCAATTTATGTAAATAAGTTCTTATGTGAAAACTGAAAACTAGCCGAAACAAAATACGCTCATAAGCTAAAACGAACTCCCACAAATTGTGCTTAACTAAATTTATTATTGCGACAGTTACTGAAAAACATGATATAATGGTGAAAGGGTAAAAATGTCATTATGCTAAGTTTAAGCAGTTAAGAAGTGTAGTTTTGCTTAAACCGTGTGCTTATATCTGGTGGAGATTATTTTGGGACGAAGGAGTATTATTTTTGATAAATAGTTATATAGGTAAAGGTAATTATTGCATAGTGGTTGTTAAGTGTTGTCAGTTGGGACTTGGGTGTGTGGTTGTGTTGATATTGGTTGTAATAACGTGTGTGTTTTGTTGGTTTGATTATGGCAGAGACTTGTTCAGCATCAGCCTACGCAGCATCCGACGTCTGAAGAATTGAGTATTGGGAAAATTAAGTTCAAAGCTTTTGATTTGGGTGGGCATCAGATTGCTCGTAGAGTTTGGAAAGATTACTATGCTAAGGTATATATTTCTTACTTCCAATCCAAGTGAGGAATCTATAGTAATTGATTATATTCATTTTGATTGATTGCTTTAAGTAGTGTCTTTTATTTGTAGCTTTTTTCTTTTTGACTTAAGTCAATATTCTCTCATGAACTATTTGTGTCAATAGATTCTCTTGATCCAAGTCTAACTTAACAAGTACTCCGTATCTGTTAATTTAGTCGAATTAAACAAAGTTTATGCATTAGTTTTGTGTAATTGTGTCTAGAGTTACTAAGATTGCGGTGAATTTGGAGCTAATAGGTCGAATATTTGCCTGCTGGATTTGGATGTTGGATCAGATCAATATTAAACGATGCAAATTATAGTTGAGTTAATTAACATACAACATATGATTCTTTCATTTCAATCTTTTTTCCCAATAAGAGGTGCACTTTTGACTTTCTTGAGGCGAGTAGTCATTTAAGTCCCTTTTGATTCATGTGCGGCATTATGGACTTACACTAATGGGGGTGGACGATTGCATTCATTTACAACCAACTATATTCTAATATTTAGCATTTTAGCTGCCACGTGTAGTCATATATTTCATACTTTGCTGCATACGTATAGTAAAGGGTAATTTTAGAGCTTTACTATGCATAATTGCATTGTGGACCCGATCATCCAGTTTGGGATAGGCAGACAGTCCTTAGTTGACTTGAGATCTTTCTTTGACTCTATGCATAGGCTTAGGGACGGAACTTAGTTGGGACCGGGAGGGGTTACGGCCCCCCAAAATATTAGCCCCAAGACATTTTTAACCCTTATGCTTTATTGTGTTAGACATTATTAGTACAAATCTTGAAAGAAAATGTAAATTCCCCCTAAAACAAATACATTACAGTTTGGCCCCTCCAATAAAACAAATACATAGGCTGCGTGCTACAAACTTAACGCTCAATGAGGCCAACATCTGCTTTCTTCCTACATGTTAACTTTTTGGCTTCAAGTAAAAGGGAGGTATACGCACCAGACATTTTTCTTTTGGTAGTCCACAATCTCTCATGGAGTGGAATGGTGGGCTTTGTCTATCTTTAAATATCTAAATGAAAACTTTATGAAACTGAATTCTCATCAGGTTATCGACTCAGTAGTGGTTATTCTGCAGATATACGAAACTAATTTGATTTGAACCCTTCACGTATAATGGAGGTTTGCAGATATATGATCGATACATAGTTTACATCACTGTCCGCATAATTTACCATTTTAGTTTCTTGCATGCTCATCAGAACCACTAAGCACAATATTTGATGCTGCTCATCTTGCCCATATTGACTCTGTCCTCAGTGACAGATGGGTCGATATTTATATAACTGCCCTTTGAAATAGTGAATCTGAACTTTTAGCTAAATAAAACATTCAATAGATAATTGTTTGATTCACCAAGCTTTTGGGAAATAAATAAAAGTGAGGCTAGGAAGTCATGGATTCATGGTTGTTTATACGCCCATGAGCCGACCAGGATCTTTTTTTGACTCAGCTCATGAATGTTTTGTCTTATCGAGAGAACAGGAGTACTTATATTTCCAGGATATCCATGTATAGGGCAGTGTTTGCCTTGAGTTCATGTGAAAGAAGTTAATCGTATGTATCTTTTGATTGCTTTTACGACCTATATTCAACTAGTGTTGGCACAGTAGATGCTTAATTTGTAAATGGTAGAAGGGGCAACTTTGGTCCAAATTGCTCGAACTGTGTCAATTTGGGATTTTTGTTTGTCAATCTTTGGGGGTTTTTTTTGGGAGAAACAACATACCGAGATGGGTTCAATTTGTCGAAGTAAAAAAGCACTCAGGAGTCAGGAATGTGAGGGTCTAAACGGGTCAGTTTGGGTTGACCACTATTTTCATCATTTTTCTTTATATAAAGTATTTAAAAATAAATAACAAAACTTCAGTGTTAGAATAATATATTTTTTTTTTTTGGCAAGGAACGATTTATTGGAGGTTCCAAGCAGTTTGTACTTTTGCCTCATTAGTATTTACCTGACCATCATGAATTATAGATAAATAATGATATTTGAAATCGCATTATATATAAATATTTTTCCTTAGTTATTACTTATTGTCAAATAAAAAGAAAAAAGTTAGCAGTCAGTTGACCCGTCCCAACATGGATACTTTTCTTAGAAGTCCTGTTATGAGTTTATGACCCTTACAGAACCTGGCTATTTTATAACCTCATGGAAATGGCACTATGTTTTCTTTGGTTCACCTCGTGTCTTTCTGGTATTGATCATGTAATATTTGCCGTTCTTGGTTATTAAGGTGGATGCTGTTGTCTACCTGGTGGATGCTTACGACAAGGAAAGATTTGCAGAGTCAAAGAAAGAACTGGATGCACTTCTGTCTGATGAATCATTGGCAACCGTACCTTTCTTGATTCTTGGCAACAAAATTGACATCCCTTATGCTGCCTCTGAAGACGAGCTGCGATACTACATGGGTCTTGAAGGGCTGACTACTGGCAAGGGTAAGGTAAATCTTGAGAACTCGGGTGTTCGCCCTCTTGAAGTTTTCATGTGTAGTATTGTCAGGAAAATGGGTTATGGTGATGGATTCAAGTGGGTCTCTCAGTACATCAAGTAGAGGTATAAAAGTTGACTTTTGGTTTTACTGTATTTGTTTCAAAATAGTTATTTCAAATTAGTGGAGTTTAGAGTTTGCAAATACTGTGCTATATATGTTTATCTTTGTTATGTGGTCAGATGACTACTAAGGGTGCATGATATATATTTGTAAACGTCTTTGGTGGATTTTTGAGTATTAGAATGTTAGTGTCGTTTCTTGGATGCTCTTTTTGTTGGTTTCGTTTCAAAAATCGTAAATTTGTTGGCACACTG
Source organism: Chrysanthemum lavandulifolium (assembly GCA_022545495.1). Classification (NCBI taxonomy): domain Eukaryota; kingdom Viridiplantae; phylum Streptophyta; class Magnoliopsida; order Asterales; family Asteraceae; genus Chrysanthemum; species Chrysanthemum lavandulifolium. The sequence goes on along the minus strand of CM040243.1, from coordinate 195,451,588 downwards.
GAATGGACATGAGAATCTGATTTGGGGAAGCCACCTAACTGGTCCTTGTCTTAACCTGTTTGTTCAAAAACTAAACACTGTTTAACCTTTGGACCATTTTTGGGGTTTTTAGGGGAATGCTAGACCCACTCAATTTTTACATGAAAAAACCCACACAATGATGTGTCACTTTTTTATTGGTGTATTTTCTTTAAGTTTCTCTCTCTTCTCACTAATTAAACCAATAACTCCTTGACACATCATTCTTGGCCTCATTAATGTGGTTTTATTATGTAAATTTTGAGTGGTTATAGTATTCATTTTTTTTTTTTTTTTAATTCCTTTTTGTCTTGTTTTAGTGGCATCCTATTATTTGACTACCTTTTATTGTACTTTATAATGTCAACTACTTCAGTTTTGTTTTGGGGTGAAAATCATCAAATAATAACTAAGTTTGAGATCATTCCATTTAGTGACTCAAACTTCATATCAACCATAAAAATCATCAAAGTTTCAAAATGTTTCATTCTTATGTATTTTTATGTTAGAGTGACCGAATGGAACAACCTCAAACTTTAGTTCTTATTTTGTTGTTATTGTTTATGTTTAGTCATGCATTAACGGGTTGTACATAAAGTTGGTTGAAATTAGTTGAATTCGAGGTGGGTGTTTAAAATTAATGTACAACGTGTTAATCATAAATTGGTACTTTAAGCACAGTAATTTTAGAAAATTACATAAGAATGAAACACTTTTGAAACTTTGATGGTTTTTGTGATTAGTAGAAAGTTTGAGGTATCAAATTAAAACACTCATGAAACTTGATTACTATTAGGTGACATATTCATTTTTGTTTATTGTGTTAAGAAATCAATGAGTTGTGCATTTTATTTTTGGGGAAATCACAAAACTAAACCATTTTATCATTATAAATTAACAAACTACCCAAAAATCTATGGGTCGTTTAGTTGGTGAAAAATTTCCCATTTTTTCAGGAAATTTTTCATATGAAAATGGAAAAATTGAAAATCCGTTTGGTTACACTTTTTTCCAACAAATTTCCAAAATTGTGAAATTCTCATTTTCCAAATTTTAACTACAAATTTGAAAAGCACATTTTACTCTTTTCACTTTTTCATTCTCAATATTATATCGTCCGTTTTTTAATACGTTTTCTTTTCATCCGTTTTGTTTTTCGATTTTACGTTTTAAAAACGAAAATATTTCTTTACGTTGTCGTCCTAGAGAAGGGATTGGTTTTTTTCTTAGAATTTTTTAGATCGTTATTTTCATTTTTATCCTTTTTACGTTTTAAAAATGAAAATATAAATTCATCTAAACGGGTTTTCAAAATTCTCTAACTCTTTTCTAGAGAAGAAAAACCAATCCCTTCTCTATAAATTTGGAACGGAAAAACAAGAAAATTTTTCACCAACTAAAAGCGAAATCGGGCGACGTGATTGGTTAATAAAAGTCAAAATTAAATTGATTTTGGTCAACCTTTACTTTATTTGGTTGTAGAAATTTAGTTGAGAATAAAAACACATAAAAATATTGGTGTCAAATTTGTGAAAACAAAAACTTTAAAAAAGAGGGGATAATTAATAAAACTTTAGTGGTTAAATTTTTAAAAATTGTATAGAGTTAAGTGTAATATTATAAGTTTTCATGTTTTTTAATAGCTTTGGAAATTAAATAAATACTCCATTATATTTTACACCCCCTATACTTTATAACTTAAAAATACAATATATATGTTGTTTTAAAACTCCAACATATGAATATACATAAGATTATAAATGTCATTTTTTTACTATATATATTTACTAAAGACTCATTTATTTCATATTAAAAATATGACAAATGTGGACACGAATTTGAATATTAAATACGGCTAAATTATTGAAAACGAGAACATAATTATCAAATTGTAAGTACTAGCTACTGTAATATGAAAAAAAAAAAACGTGATTTTACTTATAACAACTACTCATGTAATTTTTATTTATTTATATAAGGATATGTAGAAAAACATTTTTAAAAAACTTTAATGAGTATATTTTAACTTCATCAACGTTTATTATGTGCAACTAAACTCACATCTTGTGTACATCATAATATCGATAGTGAAATTTAAATAGGAACATCAACATATATATCAGCTAAATATTAGTTGAATCTTGAGTTATCTAACAAATTATTTTTTACAAAATTTGATTATACAAAATTCTAATGGATATAATGAATAATGAAAAACTCGTGCATAAATATATAATTATATGTAATTACCTTTAAGGACATAATATTTAGCATTGATACAAAATATTTTTTTTTGTCAAAACCCTGTGCGTGCACATGTATTATAACTAATACCCTATATTAATTATAATTTTGAATCTTATTTTTTTTACATTAACTTATTTTTTTTAATAACAATAAAGTGATTTTTTGCATTTTATTAAAAGCTTTTCTAAAATGACTTGAGCTATTTTTGTCACATGAGATTATGGAAATATTATGCTTATCTTTTTCAAAAAATAATATTTGTTTGGCAGACAAAACTTATAAGAAATTATTAAAAAATTAATCTTCCATAATCTCTAAAAATAAAATGTTACTTCATGTAACTTATAAAATAATATTTTTTTATAATATTTTTCAGCAACAACAACAGTACCAGCATCAGCACCAACAACAACACCAGCACAATCTATTTTTGTTAAACTTCAAATCTTTCCTCAAATCTTTATTCATTAAATGTATTATGCATTAAATCATTAAGACTTGATACATTGTAAATGCTCTTAGTTAAGAGCATATGCAATGGCAAAGGAGATAGATTCTCTCAAGTTGTATAACACAACTTGACTCAAGTTAGACAATTGTGAGTCATTGGATTTGATCCAATGGTTCAAATCAAAAGAAATTATCTTGATTTGAGCCATTGGATCAAATCTAATGGCTCATATTTCCCTAACTTGAGTCAAGTTGTGTTTACAACTTCAAAGGATCTCCTTCCAATAGCAAAAACCAACCATAGCTTTTTGCATTTACTTTTGTACTTGTTGCATTTAATGAATGAGTTTTTCAATTATATATTTTGTTTCACAATAAATGTTTAGTTCATTTTGATGCAATAACTTTTCACTTTTGTTGTCAAACGCTTGCTACTTCAAAAGTTGTTGAGATTTATAATCTTGAGCTTAATAAGTAATCTGATAATGCTTTTGTGTTGCAGATTAGTGTGTTTAAGTTTGTATGCTGATGAGAAGTTTAAGAGTTGGATATTGAAGCTTTTATATCTTGAGGGGCTTGAACCATAAATGTGATAAGGCTGTAAATTACTTTGGATGTCTTCTAGCAAGTTGTTAAAACATAAAGGACTGAAGATAAACTTTGAAGGCTATATAATGAGAAAGACAAAAGTCTTTCTCATATCTCTGATTCTACGCTTTCTCTCTCAATTAATCATCTCTCTAAAACTCTCTTGTGAAACCCTAGTTGTGTTCTTGATTTCCTTGATCAAAACACTTGTTACTGATTGTTCTGATATTTGATTGAGATCAAATACTAAGTTGTTTGTTGATACTATTTGAGAATAGATATCTGATGTTGTAATCTTGTTTCTGAAGTAATAAAAAGTGTTTTGTTATCATACGAATCTGTTTTTCTTCATGGTATCAGAGCCAGGTTGCTCTGAAAATCGTTTTTTGAAAAATTATGGTTTTGTTAAATTGGGGATTTTTTAAATTCATTGTTGATTGGTCAATTAACTTGTGTTAATTGATAGATCTTGTGGTCAATTTTGTTAACCTTTAGGGACCAAACATGCAACAAAACATTCAAAATGAGGACTGCCACTGCACTTTCAAAACGTTAGGGACGAAACTTGCAATTTGGCCATATCTTAGAGACCAAAAATGCAATTTACTCGTTTAATTATAAACTGTGATATTTTTTTACACTTTGTTATTCATGTAAATTCTATTATAGATGGACTTGTTTGTAATTTAGCAAGCTCTTCGATGCTTACGGGATGTTCATGATAATTAATGCGAATCACTTTCAATTAAAAAAGAACAAAAAACACTTATAAGTTATAACAGTCTAACAAATCTGCAAAATGCGACAAACGCTAAGGATGCGTTTAGTTGGGGGCATCCTTTTTTCACAAAATGTTTTGTGGAAAATAAGGAAAACATAAAACGCGTTCAAATAAGCATTTTCCAATAAATGATTTGCAAAAGACAAAATCTTCTATTTTCTAAAGTAACAAAGAAAATTACAAAACAAATTTTATTTGTTTTCCTTTGTAACCCCCAACCCCCATCACTTTCTTCAAAATAGAAAATACAAACATAAACTAAACGCGTTTTCTATATTTTCAAGTGTTTTGTGGAGATAAATTTCCCTTCCGAATTTTTACAAAACAAAAACAAAAATAAGAGAATTTTTTCTCCAACTAAACCGCACCCTAATTAATTATAGAGTAAATTGCATTTTTGGTCCCGTAGGTATGGCCAAATTGCAGGTTCCGTCCTTAATATTTTAAAAGTGCAGCGGTAGTCCCCATTTTGAAAGTTTTGTTGCATGTTTGGTTCTTAAATTCCAGATTTGGTCATTAAAAGTTTGAAAGTTTCCGTTGCACGTTTGGTCCTTAAATTGCAAATTAGGGACCAAATTAAACATGCAGCAAAAGTTTCAAAATGAAGACTATCGCTGCACTTTTGAAACGTTAGGAACAAAATATGTAATTTGGCCATACCTTAGGGACCAAAAATGCAATTTACTCTTAATTATATGTATCACGCAACTTTTACAATGATTTCACGTATTTTTTGTACTATACAGTACATTGGTAAAATCTACGTGCTAACTAGACACTATAATTAATTATATGTATCTCGCAACTTTTTCACACTTTCTAATTTCATAAACCTCTTTGCATGCACACTAACAACAAACTCATTCTACGAGTTGTCCAAAACATGGGGAGATCACAGATCCATTTCACCTTAGCAACCTTGTCTATGTTCTTCATCTCATCTTCCCTAGCCGACTACCTTGTATTGACACCGGATAACTTTGAGAAGGAGGTCGGTCAAGATCGTGGTGCTTTTGTAGAGTTCTACACTTCATGGTAAATTAATGGTTTCGTCAGTTTTTTTTATCTCTCTTAGATTGTTACATGTTTGTTTCTTTACTCTTTAGTGGTAAGATTGATATATAATTTAGGTGATTGTATTTTTTGTGTATATCGATTTGATATATGATTGAATTTGGTTTTGTTTAGTTTCCTAGCCTGTCCGTGTCTTTTAGAGATCAAAATCTGAGTAAGGTGAAGCTATTAGGAATCATTTTCTTAATAATCATTATTATATATATGATTAATAATCTAATTTCAGTACCTCTTTTATGTATAATTTTGAAAACATAGGCTGCAGATCGAGTTCCTTCAGTTTTAACTGGAAGGATGATATCGTTTCTTCACTTTCTTATTTAACAAATCATAATAATTATGTTTATATTGAAGTAGTACGATTAAAACCATTATTGAAATTGATCGCTTGTAAGTATTGCAGCAGTAACATTGGCATTTTACTCATGAATTTATTATTTATGTCATTGTTTCTTGATCAAAATTAATGTGGGTATTTTTTGTTGAAAAGGAAAAAAAAATTAGATTTCACATGCTTACATTGTTGAAGGTTTGCATGCCATAAAAATTAAATTAGTACATATATGAGCGTTTGTTTTCGGATTATATATATATGAGTTATTGAGCTGTTTTGTGCGTAGTACAATAAAGTATAACACCATCAGAAGAATTTTACTTGAATGAAATCTTTTAGTTAATATGTTAGGTAAAGTCAGTTCTAATCATGTTAATAGATCGAGATGCACACTTAACATGTTTGTTAATTGTATCAGGTGCGGACATTGCAAAAAGCTAGCTCCTGAATATGAAAGACTCGGTGCTAGCTTCGACAAAATAAATTCTGTCTTAATTGGAAAGGTGATTTCTTGGACAAACATCAATTACTAATTTCTTTATTAGAATAGTAATCCATCTCCTCCACATCAATTTCAAATTTTCAATGATATTATACCTTTACGTGCTTGTAATTTTTTGTCATGCTTATGTAGGTTGACTGTGATGAGCATAAGTCTGTTTGCACCAAATATAAGGTTACCAGTTATCCTACCATCAAATGGTTTCCTAAAGGATCTTTAGACCCCAAAGAGTGAGTATTTAATATCTTATAGTCTCATTTTACTACATAAAAATATACATGCCCCATATAAAAACTTATGTTTGAGCACTGAAATAAAGTTATGTTGCTGAATATTGCTTTCTTCAGATATGATGGTGCCCGCACTGCTGATGTATTTACCAAGTACATAAATAAAGAAGCAGGTAAATTCATTCTCAATTTGTTATGGTATATTTTATGCAATGCATATCTAAAATTGAATGTATTATTCTTTGATTTGTTCATGTTAGGAATTTATAGTAGCTATTACAGTTATCAGTTCAAATAGTATAAATCATGTTATATTACCAAGGATTCTAGTTTTTAAAGGGTCTATTATTTTTATTTTCAGGGACTAATGTAAAGCTAGGTGCAATTTCCACAAATGTGGTGGTACTAAATTCAAACAACTTTGATGAGATTGTACTCGATAAAACAAAAAATGTGTTGGTCGAGTTCTATGCACCCTGGTAAGTCTTCCAATTTACTTACTGTATTATTTTTCATATTTTCCATGAACTCTATACCTATAAGAGTGTCTGGGTTGACATTTTGAGTCGTGATACTAAGTTACAAATGTTTGAATAGATAGTTTCTGGTAAATTAAAGGTTAAATTAAGTACTATCTTATAAAGAATATCCTTTTTTTTTTTTTTTTTTTTTTTTTTTTTTTTTAATGTTGATGTGTGCATTCACTAAGTTGTCTGATTGTCTCACATTGCAGGTGTGGTCATTGCAATGATCTTGCTCCTGTAAGTGACAATTTTGTTGCAATCTTTGCACTAACTGAAACCTTGAATTTAGGAATGTGGTTTATGGTTTTCTCATGTCATTTTTTTTTGTTGCAGACCTATGAAAGTCTTGCATCTGCATTTAAAAACGAGGATGATGTAATCATTGCCAATATCGATGATCACAAATACAAAGCACCTGGAGAAACGTAAGAAATGCTAATGGTCATATCTTTCTAATGATCACAATTTAAGTTCTGAAAACATCAAAAGTGGAAGTTGTTGAGTTTATGATATATATAACATACAATAAACATAAAGACATCAAGAGTGTGACGGAAGACTTAAAGATCATAACAAATAAATTAATTAAGCGAAAGTATGCGCGTAACTGCGAATGTCAAATCTGCGAATGTCAAACAACCCTCGAGCAAAGCAAAACAACCCTCGAGCAAAGCAAAACAAAGAAGTATTTATTGGTGTAAGAATAATGTCTTACAATCACGTTCTTGTACACACGAATCAAGCGATTGCTAGATCTAACACAAGTCATCGTTTAAGAAAAACGAAACCAAACTCCCTTACTTGGGGTGTTCGGCCGATTATTAGACTAGAGAGAGAGAGAGAGATCTAGGGTTAATTCAATGCATGAGTGTATGAAACCCTGTAACCTAACCTCTTTATATATTAGTAGGTAAACTTAGAGAAAAGTTAGGAATTAGGCCTTGAGAGGCCCTATGGCTGGCCACTAATGAAAGCCCAAAGCCAAACCCATAACTTTTCCAAGTTTTCCATTTCTAGTCCTCTCTTTTCCATTTAACGATTCGTTAGTCATTTTCCGTTAAATACTTAACGATCGTTAACGGACTTAATGTGTAATAATTAATCGTAAACATAAACATTAATTATTAACTTTAATTCTCATTCGCTAATGTGTGCAATCCGTGGTCACGAGTTCGAATCCGGACATTCACATGTTTGTAAATATATACATTTCCAACACTCCACTGGATATGTTTACAAAGCGTGAAATGACATTGGTTAGCGTCTAGCAACACGCCAATGCCCGGTACAACTCGTGTATGGTTTCTGGAGAAAAACTAAGTTTTGATGATTCATCATCATATTCATCCTTTGTTTCTAATACCATGTCAATAAGAATATGGATCTCACTCATTTCTTAATTAATTATTCATTTCTCGCTTTATGTGATTGATAAAGATTACCAATTCTTGAACATATTCGGAAGACCTTGGGCATGGCCATGCAAACATCTTAACAACCCTACGAGGGCCCAATAATATTATACTTCAAAATAAATTTGAAGGAAACAAACCCATTTTGACTACAAGCAGGATTCACAGATTTTGCAACACTTCGAAAACAACCCTTATAACTACCGATTCGTATAGCGTTAGATTGTTTCACAAAAATGCACTACATCCATGACATATCTTTCGTATCTCAAGTCAGAGGATAAATATCCATGATATACTTAATGACAAAGATCCATAAAGTATTATCATGCGGGTGGGATAAGTCCTATATTCAAATCATTGAATATCATCTGAAATTAGTCATGCTACGCATCAATATACTTTCAAGTATATTCTAACTAATACTCAGATTTGTCTTAATTTAATATCATTCCCATGTTATTGATTGACAACGGACTATTTAGAACAACTTAAGTTATTCATGGATTTAAACATGCAAATATAGGACACAATATTATAAATGAAATTAAACGTATACCGTACTTTAATTCATTATAAATAATAATTGTTTAACATCCTTTATCCAAATAATAAATAGATCAATGCATGATAATTCTCAGTTAATGAATTTTGCCACAAGTCATGCAACTCATACTTGTTGACAAGGCATAATTTCAACTAACTTTGATCTACACGAATTTTGAGAATACTTATTTCAAAAATTCAATAATTGAATTTCTTGTATGTGTTTACACATATCTTGATATTGTCATATCATTCCATAAGGTGCGTGATAACCTGAACCACCTTTATATGACAATCATCTTTCAAAACTTTTAAAGTTTTAAAGTATTCTTCATTCTTTAATGTATAATGCAACTATGCTCTTAGTTGAGCATAACTAGTCAACATGGTCATCATCAAGGATACCATGACTTGAATTGAGTGTCATCTCGATTATACCAGCATCATTGTGTACAACAATATGCTCTTTAAACATCCGTAAACTTTGAATATTTATTTGTTTGGTGTCATACAAACCTCAAGTTTGTTGACTATGACAATTACAACAATTTGTTGTATAGAATCTAGGAGCAACTCCAGGCTGTGGAATGCAATTCTAAATCCAAACATAAATATTACAATGTTGTTAAATCATCTTGTAATCAAGCATGATACAACAACCTTATACACAACATGATGTTCATGATGAATCTTCAAGTTAGACTTTAAGATCTCATTTATATACTATCTTGTCAAAGATATGTATTTATCATGTTTTATTAGACTCATTTATTTTACCGCATTTGTTTATAAACATATATTCCAAGGTTGTATGTCTTATTTCCAAATCTTACAAAGTTTCATTCCCAATTAAAACTTAATTTAGGTGGAATGTAGTTGCCCATACAATATATAAGATTTAAGAAAATAATACTCCCACTAGCTTTCAGGAATACTTATGAGCTATCTTATTTTAATTTATTAAATCAAACATTGATTTAATATTAAACATAAGAATCATCTCATAGATGCATGCATATATCCATTCATGGATTCTTGCAGTTTACATATTCAAAGATTATTTGAATTCATAAAACTACTTTGTATTACTTATCGTCCTCGCAAAAGTAATTTCCACAACAAAGAGTTTTGATATTCATTGTCAAAATTTCATATCAATGAAACTAAGTATGACAATTATAATCTTTATACTTTTATTTAATGTACCTAGAAAAGAATATTCAATCATAGTTAATTGCTTAAATATGATTAATATTATTATCACTAGACATGCATTAAATATGTGTACAATATTGTCCATATAATTTCTACATAAAGATTTAAACCACTAGGGTTTCCATCCTTTGAAGAAAATCATCTTCATTTAGATAAACCAAGTATCTAAAATTGATTATATTTATGGACATCATCTCAACATTCATAGTATGATTGATTTACCACAATTCAACATTTGGTAAATTCATCATCATGATTAATGAGCTTACCATGATCCCAGAACTCATAATCCTCAAAGATATTAAATATCCGAGATATCCTTACGGATCTATGAATGACAATTCCATCATTTTTGAGGTCTATCATTTACATGTTTAGCCTCATCATGATATTTGCTAGTGCATTTTAGAAGATTATGTATTTTGTAATTCAATCTTTCAAGATCTAAACAAAACTCCCACTTGCCTTTAAAAATTTAAAGATTACCTTTAAATAGTTTAGCAAGTAGAGCAACAATACATTGTTCTCTTTTGGGATATTACAAAACATTGATAGTTCCTGACTTTAGTTTGTTACAACCCACTTTACAAGTAGTTTAACAAATTCAGAACTTCATTATAAGACTTAATGTGATTCATCACATTCCATAAACAAATGGTGTCTTATCAATCTTCTAGGTTGGAGTCTTATTGAGTATATTCAATCTATACTCAATCTACTAACCTTGATAACGTTTTGGAAGAAACTATAGTTATCTTGAATCAAACAATGCCAATAAATTTTGATTCTTCTAACCGAACATACCATAAAAGTATGGTATTTCATTAGAATTAATATTGTAAGATAATCTAACAATATTTAAGATAACCATCTACTCTTTGGCTCATTTATTTACCAACAAAGTAAAACTTAATGGTACAATAGAATTACCAAGTCAATTGCATGTATTATAACACAAGTATTTTTGACCAAGTCAAAAGACATATCAGTTATAATCCCACTATACGTTATAAGTCATTGATCACCTCATTGACTTCATGCATATGTCTTAAAACATAGTAAGTTAACGTCTTACTTTATATTGTAAGTCTTGTATTAAAAGACTTCATATTTGTGACTTTACAAAATCATAAACATTTATAATAAAAGTAATTATGAACACCACCTCAGGTTTCAATTAATATTTCAAGTTAATATTTACTACATATACTTAAGTCATTCAACGAATACTTAAATTCAAAGTAGTATTAGATTACTTCATTTAATTATGTCATTCCATGAAAAATTCAACGTAAGAAACTGCAAAATCATCCATGCTTGTTCTCATGACACATGGATATTTTACCTTGGGCTATAATCTAGTTCACGTTCTCACGTAACATAAATTGTAACTACAAGTGTTTCTTAAATATTGAATGACATAAATTTTGAAAATAAAGTAGTCTTTGTTATCATCTTGACACATGTTCTTAATAAGGCAATCATACATATTTAAATGTATAATTCCTATTGGAACGTTACTCTCTTACCTTGCGGTCAAGAGAATCATATTTATATGTGTTGTACCTTGCACACAATAAAGATTTCTCCCACTTGTGCATGGAACAACATCATGTAGCAGATAAACAACACGATACACGTTCGTTTATTTGATTAATATGATTTGTGTCATAGATATAACAAGTAGATGTAGAACGTACATGACTCTCCTTAAAACACATAAGTTCCTACAATTGGAAAGTAATTATCTTTGAAGATAATCTGGATTACTACACAGGAAATAAGGCTTGTAGCTCCCACTGAATTAGAAATCAATTAAACAACTTCTTATTCAAGTAATGCACAAAAAATGCTCCCACCGAATCGACAACATTGTAAGTGTTGCATAACCGATGAAAACAACTTGCTTGCTTTTTACTTTCCTACACCTTTGAAGAACCATACGTAATCATTACTAAGGTACTAAAAGGTGTATTCTACTTTGTGAATGATGGGTTATCCATCAATGTTATTAACTTGAAAATTGGGTATGCAATTTCTTCCTTATGAGTCTACCATCCCATACGGTATGTAGCACCTTTAAAGGTTAAAGTAAACCAACTAGATAAATTAAGCTAGTTTTCCTTTTACCAATTTTCGCGGTAATTTGTCTAGCTTCTAATTTTGTAACTCATATACATGTTTTCCGGTTAACCAACATTCATGTTTGTTACAAAAGGATTCATTCACCTAATGAAGGTAATGAAATCTTTATGGAAAATATGACGTGCAATTCATTGCTATGAGTTACATTAGAATTTAGACAATTCAAAACGTTCCTATTATACCTTTCTCATTCATGAAAAGGAATAGGATTGAGTCTAATGCTTCTCCCATGGAAAAGAGACTTCGTTTGTCTTTTCAGTAAATTATTCTCGATCAAACATTTGTTTGAAAGCAGAATGGAGCAATTTACTAATCAAAGACTAAACTTTGTTCTGGTTAAATGTTGCAATTATACATTCAAAAGAATTACAAAATTCAATTTTAGTATTTTTGATAATTAACCTTTTCAAGAAAATTAATTACCCATGGTTCATAAGCATATAACCATTTAATTTTCATCGAAAACTAGGATCCAAATTGTCATAATCTCATCACATCAGTTGATCGCTAGTAATGAACCTTATACAAAGTGGTAGAGCTTTTGCTCAATTGCCAATTTCAATTGCAATTCCTAGATTTATGGGATTTACATATAGCCAATTTCAATTGCCATGTAAACATGTTTTATCCCATCTTATGCCTTGAGTTGCCGCTCACTACAAAACTCAATTAAGTTGTCCAAGTTAAGCGCAAAATCGTCCATGCCCGTTCTCACGACACGTGGACATTTTACCCTTTGATTACGATCTAAGTCACGATCTCACGCAAATAAAAGGTAATCTTAGGTGTTTCCGTTTCGTTGGATGGCATTCAACTTAAATTAAGGGTAATAATTTTGATGTTAAATCAAATATGTACAAAGATGTCATGCATTCATCTTCGTAGCATAGGTTTTATTAAAACATTTATATCTTGTTTTAATGTTTAAGCTTTTCATCATCAAACTTTAATTGAGGTATTGGGTTCACCAATCAAGGAATTTAGTGTTAATTATCATCCATTATACCGTACTTTTGCATAAGTGTAAACACTTAGTGTTTTGGATAATTACCACCAAGTGGCGCATGGAATTAAAACTAATTCGCCTTAAGATTTAATGCACACATATAGGAATACTTGGTAGCTCCATTAAGACGCACAAACGAAGCGGAGAATCGGTCGGTATAAAGCATGCCCTCATCTTTAGGGCGTCACAATTTAATGCGGTCCTCCTTATACCCATCACAGTTTGTCATTAATGGGTGAGCCGTTCTAACTATTTTGTGCAAAAATCAATCAATTAAACGATTACGATTACTAAACTTAAAATTACATGTTTCACCATTGTTTAGGTCGGTTTATTTTTCTTGTAAAATACCCTTGTTATACATAACAAACAAGCAAGTATTTGAAAAATAAACAAATAAACAATGAAAGCATAACAAAAAATAAGTCATGCAAATAGCCACATGCAAACCTTTTGATAAATCTTATTAATAACCAATTCTAGATCATCAATATGCATATATTTAATTAAGACTTCCACCCGTTTTCATCTATGTACAAGGTGAACCACATGCATCGATTCATCGATTGCGTAAGTCAAAACTAAATATATACCACATAGCACATAATTGATTAAATAATAATTATTGAGGTCTTCCCAATTTTAGATCTATCGAATTTAGTGTATATCACTTAAACATGAAAGACATACAATAAAAGCGGATCCATGATAAAACATGCGAGATAATTATCATGGACATAAAATTACACTTAACAATTAATGCAATTAAAAGCAGAGATACGCATATACATAAAGTTGCATGCATCTTAGGGTTTCTAATCCAATTAAAACAATAGTTTACAAAACCCTAATTAGGGCACCAAATAAAACGCCCCCCCTCAAAATTAGGGTTTAGGTTTTGCAAACCCTAGATCTAAGCATACAAATAATAACACATTCATGTTTATTTTAATTATGTGTTTCAGTAATTAATTACTTGTTATACAAGGCTCTAATACCACTGTTGAGTTTATGATATATATAACATACAATAAACATAAAGACATCAAGAGTACACAGCGGAAGACTTAAAGATCATAACAAATAAATTAATTAACTGAAAGTATGCGTAACGTACCTCTTGCGAATGTCAAATCCCTCGAGCAAAGCAAAACAACCCTCGAGCAAAGCAAAACAAAGAAGTACTTATTGGTGTAAGAATAATGTCTTACAACCACGTTCTTGTACACACGAATTAACCAAACGAATCAAGCGATTGCTAGATCTAACACAAGTCCTCGTTTAAGAAAAACGAAACCAAACTCCCTTACTTGGGGTGTTCGGCCGATTATTAGACTAGAGAGAGGAGAAGAGAGATCTAGGGTTAATTCAATGCACAAGTGTATGAAACCCTAGAACCTAACCCTCTTTATATACTAGTAGGTAAACTTAGAGAAAAGTTAGGAATTAGGCCTTGGAGAGGCCCTATGGCCGCCACTAATGAAAGCCCAAAGCCAAACCCATAACTTTTCCAAGTCACACCCCAAATTACCTGCTTTTGCGGTGAATTGAATACCTTGGGAGGACTGTCATAGCATCAAAGTTTCTGAGTTATATCGAGCGACCTAAAGTGTCGTTTGGAAAACACATCGTTTAATTTATTAAAACAATCGAGTTTACAAAGTATTGGTCTCAAATGAAAATCTACTTGTGCGGAAATAAGTTTGTTACAAGCCAAACGATGTTTTAAAGTTTATAAATCCCAGTGAGACGCGTCACCACACGACTCTATGATATGTCCATATGCATGCCATGAAGTGAATGCCTTAGGTACCGAGATAAAACATGCTAAAAGTGTCAACACAAAGGTTGAGTGAGTTCATAGAGTTTGTGTTGAAATATAAAGCCTTTAAAGAACGTTCATGCAACAAAGTCTAAGTTTTTGGTCATATAGAATAGTTCACAAAGCAAAGGCATCAGAATCCACTCGGTTCAAGTTCGCCCATACAAAACTTGTAACTGTGTGTTTACAACCCATTGCCAAAATATAGAATTGTCAATCTTGTTTGTAAGTAGGACATAGGTGCATCGATATATACATGTACTTAATGCAAAGAATCACACCAATCGAACCTCTTGACAAGTCTAAATTGTTTGTTATGTTTCATTGAATAATGATTATATTCACCCCAAGTCACGTCATCAAGGACCCAGGGTGGGGGCGTCCACCGATAGTACTATCAATACCTCTCCGCCGGCTCCCGCAGGAGTTAACCATTGCTAAAGTTTGTATGTTGATGCATAATTGAAAACTAGTTTAGCACATTAAGGCACATATCGCAATAAACCACACATAATGTCCAAAGTGTATAAGAAGTATATTGTAACACAATTGTATAAATGGTTTGAGTATTCGCAAGAGTGAAACAAGTATTTAAGCATGTATCTCCCCCAAATAGTTTGTAAGAATTTAAACGAGTAAAAGTGGGGTATGAACTCACAATAATATGTAAGAGTTTAAAGTACTTGTGAAAATAAATGAAAATAGTTTGAGCATGTATCTCCCCCAAAAGTAATTGAAAATGTATAAAAGTAGGGGCTATGAAACTCACCTGGTATGATGGATATGTTAACAAAATGAAGTGCACGAAAGTGAGACTCGGAAACTATCCGCGACCTAGAATGAATGTTATGATATGTAATGAGTTATGATGTTATGTTATGCATGCATTTCGTATGTTATTTATACCATTTGCGAGTTTTGAAAATAATATTTATCGTCGAAAAATACTCTTTTGACGTCTTGACCAACCTTAGATTACTTTACAAGTTTTTACATCAAAATGTCATCCTACAATGGTTTCGTAATGATTTATTGTGAAATTTTCACTTTTCGTCAGAAACAATGTTGTCGGAAATTTCTTGAAAGTGACAAAATGGCTTCAAAAACTAGTCGTAAAATGGTGTCGTCGATCGTTAGGAAACGAACTCGACGGTTTTGGAAAGCTTGTATCAAAATCTAAAAGTTTCAGTTCATGAGTTTTCGTCATAAAGGTCTCGATCATAAAGATAATAAGGGTTAAAGATGGTGGTTTTGTCTAATTGTTGTGTAAAAAGTGAGTTTCGCAAAGTTTAAACAACCGTAATTAATTTATTACAACTCCGCTATACAAGCGGTTGATCGTTTTAGAAAATATGCTTGGTGATCTTGATTTTACTAGAAGACATTTCGTTTCAAAAGTTCTACATCATAGTTAAAACAAGTCAACATGGTCATTTTAGTTACCGTAACACTTATCTCGTAAAAATAATATAGTTTTCTAAAAATAATAGTTACGGCAAGTTTATGAAAACGTGCATATCTTAGTCGTTTCAAATCCGTTTTCACGTATTATATGTCCTTAGCTTCGTATCAAAGTATAATAATATATTTTTGATAAGTCGAAATAATTTGTAAAGCTTAAGGCTCGTTTTGACTCGTACAAGATAAACATAGTATCTTGAAATTTCGAAAAATATATATTTCGTCGCCAAACTTTAAAACTCATAACTTCTTCGTTATAACTCCGTTTTAATCCGTTCAAGCGCCACAGATTCCTTTTAAAGTATATTTTCTAAATATCAAGGCCAAAATTTCGTGCCTACTGTCGGATTTTCCGAAAAACAAAATAAGGACAGAACACTTTTATATTTATCGAAAATAGTTTTCTCGTACTAAACCTATTCCAATCCTTCAAATCAACTCCAAAGCTAATCTAATCCTACCATACACCTTCTTAGGGTGTCATGGGTTCCTAAACATCATCAAGACCAATACTAACAAGGGAATAATTATAGGATGACCTTTATATATATATAACTCTAAAAATCATGTAAAAATGGTATAAATCAACATAATTCTTGCATGCTTGCTATAAAAAGGATAAAATACTTATGAAATGAAAAGGAAAGATATAAAATGAAGTGATATGCTTACAAGTTAATATGATGAGGTGCAAAGAACCAAGGTTTAACCTAAACACCCTAGGTTTTTATTTCAAAACCTTATTAAGAGTGTTATCTAGATTGTGATTAATTTGAGCTTGAAAAGATTTTGTGATCCCTTGAAAACCTCTTGAATGGCCGGTTGAAGAAGAAGCAAAACCAAGAGAGAAAAAGCTTTTCTAGACTTGATAATAATGAGGATAAATAAGTGAAATGAATGGAGGAAGACTTTAAGTAGTGTACAAGTTTATACAATCAAAGAAAAAATCACCAACTAGGATACATCCCCCATGGCGGATATGGGGGATTGTGTCTTTCAATTATATATATTTTTTCTCTATTTATAATGTGTAATATTTGATAAAATGTATAAGTAAAATGTGTAGGTATAATTAACTTGTAAGGTAAATGGTAGCTTTTAGGTACAAGTAAATTTTAATAGATCAAAATAGAGTATAATGATATTATAAAGTTGTAAAAATACATTCCTTGTAAAATTTGAGTGATAAAATAATTATCGTATAGTTTTTAAGAAAAACGTCGTAATAATATAACTTTAACGATTTATATACAAAATAAATTTAGAGCACTAGGTAAACTCAAAATATAGTTTTTATAAACTAAATGTAAGTATAAAAATATATCGGGATCATTTTTGGAAGTAACGGATTAAATGTTCAAAATAATAACTCACGCGATAACGTTTATTTAATATAAAATTTACGCGTTTAAGGTGAAATGAAAAATCATGAATAAATTGATATGAAATGATGAATATGGAGTTTGAGAAATGACCGGAAATTGAGAATTGTGACATTCTTCCCATGTCAGAGGAATCACGTCCTCGTGATTCGATTAATGATACCATGGCCCAAAACGCGACAAGGGTTCTAAAGTTTATGCTCATGTATGGTCTAAATGATTATGTCAATGTTCATGCATATGAGTTACTCGTCCAACAAGGTACGTTCCCGTGCTATCGTGAGCATTTCTCGTCCTAAATACATGCTCTCTTATGACTAGGCTTGATAAAGCGGGCTTTCCCATTCTCGAGCAAAATTTTCAAAAGACTTTTGGTAACCGATTTTACTTAATCCCACAACTCATCAAACAAGAACGTCATACGATTAGGCTAAATCGGTTTAGGTAACAACTTGTTTCTAGCTTGATCTTTGCAACTCATCAAACAAGAACTCGCACGCGGATCAAACCGGAAACAAGTGGTTTGAAGAAAATCTTTTGAAAATTTGGCTCGACACTGAATTGCTTACTCATATGAGACCACTACTCCCTTCATTGCATGATTCTTCCGAATTAGACATAGGTGATCGGGCTATGTATAATTTAGGAGTAACTATGCAATGCTTGGACTAATCGACTCATATGATGTTTGGTGTTGAGTCATAAGTTCGCATGTATAAAGAATATGCACTTATAATGATATGATGAGATGCTATGATGATGTGGTTATAGTCTAGGGTCAATGATGCAACCTAGTTCTCTATAACCGATTCTCTCGATACCAATCATCACACCCCAAATTACACATTTTGCAAATGAATTGAATACCTTGGGAGGACCGTCATAGCATCAAAGTTATAGTTATATCGAGCGACCTAAAGTGTCGTTTGGAAAACACATCGTTTAATTTATTAAAACAATCGAGTTTACAAAGTATTGGTCTCAAATGAAAATCTACTTGTGCGGAAATAAGTTTGTTACAAGCCAAACGATGTTTTAAAGTTTATAAATCCCAAGTGAGACGCGTCGTCACCACGACTCTATGATATGTCCATATGCATGCCATGAAGTGAATGCCTTAGGTACCGAGATAAAACATGCTAAAAGTGTCAACACAAAGGTTGAGTGAGTTCATAGAGTTTGTGTTGAAATATAAAGCCTTTAAAGAACGTTCATGCAACAAAGTCTAAGTTTTGGTCATATAGAATAGTTCACAAAGCAAAGGCATCAGAATCCACTCGGCCCAAGTTCGCCCATACAAAACTTGCAACTGTGTGTTTACAACCCATTGCCAAAATATAGAATTGTCAATCTTGTTTGTAAGTAGGACATAGGTGCATACGATATATACATGTACTTAATGCAAAGAATCACGATAACCGAACCTCTTGACAAGTCTAAATTGTTTGTTATGTTTCATTGAATAATGATTATATTCACCCCAAGTCACGTCATCAAGGACCCAGGGTGGGGGCGTTAGCCCGATAGTACTATCAATACCTCTCCGTGGCTCCCGCAGGAGTTAACCATTGCTAAAGTTTGTATGTTGATGCATAATTGAAAACTAGTTTAGCACATTAAGGCACATATCGCAATAAACCACACATAATGTCCAAAGTGTATAAGTAAATTCTAACACAATTGTATAAATGGTTTGAGTATTCGCAAGAGTGAAACAAGTATTTAAGCATGTATCTCCCCAAATAGTTTGTAAGAATTTAAACGAGTAAAAGTGGGTATGAACTCACAATAATATGCAAGAGTTTAAAGTACTTGTGAAAGTAAATGAAAATAGTTTGAGCATGTATCTCCCCCAAAAGTAATTGAAAATGTATAAAAGTAGGGGCTATGAAACTCACCTGGTATGATGGATATGTTAACAAAATGAAGTGCACGAAAGTGAGACTCGGAAACTATCCGCGACCTAGAATGAATGTTATGATATGTAATGAGTTATGATGTTATGTTATGCATGCATTTCGTATGTTATTTATACCATTTGCGAGTTTTGAAAATAATATTTATCGTCGAAAAATACTCTTTTGACGTCTTGACCAACCTTAGATTACTTTACAAGTTTTTACATCAAAATGTCATCCTACAATGGTTTCATAATGATTTATTGTGAAATTTTCACTTTTCGTCGTAAAACAATGTCGTCGGAAATTTCTTGAAAGTGACAAAAATGGCTTCGAAAAACTAGTCGTAAAATGGTGTACGTCGATCGTTAGGAAACGAACTCGACGGTTTTGGAAAGCTTGTATCAAAATCTAAAAGTTTCAGTTCATGAGTTTTCGTCATAAAGGTCTCGATCATAAAGATAATAAGGGTTAAAGATGGTGGTTTTGTCTAATTGTTGTGTAAAAAGTGAGTTTCGGCAAAGTTTAAACAACCGTAATTAATTTATTACAACTCCGCTATACAAACGGTTGATCGTTTTAGAAAATATGCTTGGTGATCTTGATTTTACTAGAAGACATTTCATTTCAAAAAGTTCTACATCATAGTTAAAAACAGCCGTCAACATGGTCATTTTAGTTACCGTAACACTTATCTCGTAAAAATAATATAGTTTTTCTAAAAATAATAGTTACGACAAGTTTATGAAAACGTGCATATCTTAGTCGTTTCAAATCCGTTTTACGTATTATATGTCCTTAGCTTCGTATCAAAGTATACTAATATATTTTTGATAAGTCGAAATAATTTGTAAAGCTTAAGGCTCGTTTTGACTCGTACAAGATAAAAATAGTATGTGAAATTTCTAAAAATATATATTTCGTCGCCAAACTTTAAAACTCATAACTTCTTCGTTATAACTCCGTTTTAATCCGTTCAAGCGGCCACGGATTCGTTTTAAAGTATATTTTCTAAATATCAAGGCCAAAATTTCGTGCCTCTTGTCGGATTTTCCAGAAAAACAAAATAAGGACAGAACACTTTTATATTTATCGAAAATAGTTTTTCTCGTACTAAACCTATTCCAATCCCTTCAAATCAACTCCAAAGCTAATATAATCCTACCATACACCTTCTTAGGGTGTCATGGGTTCCTAAACATCATCAAGACCAATACTAACAAGGGAATAATTATAGGATGACCTTTATATATATATAACTCTAAAAATCATGTAAAATGGTATAAATCAACATAATTCTTGCATGCTTGCTATAAAAGGATAAAATACTTATGAAATGAAAAGGAAAGATATAAAATGAAGTGATATGCTTACAAGTTAATATGATGAGGTGCAAAGAACCAAGGTTTAACCTAAACACCCTAGGTTTTATTTCAAAACCTTATTAAGAGTGTTATCTAGATTGTGATTAATTTGAGCTTGAAAAGATTTTGTGATCCTTGAAAACCTCTTGAATGGCGGTTGAAGAAGAAGCAAAACCAAGAGAGAAAAGCTTTTCTAGACTTGATAATAATGAGGATGAATAAGTGAAATGAATGGAGGAAGACTTTAAGTAATGTACAAGTTTATACAATCAAAGAAAAAATCACCAACTAGGATACATCCCCCATGGCGGATATGGGGGATTGTGTCTTTCAATTATATATATATATTTTTTCTCTATTTATAATGTGTAATATTTGATAAAATGTATAAGTAAAATGTGTAGGTATAATTAACTTGTAAGGTAAATGGTAGCTTTTAGGTACAAGTAAATTTTAATAGATCAAAATAGAGTATAATGATATTATAAAGTTGTAAAAATACATTCCTTGTAAAATTTGAGTGATAAAATAATTATCGTATAGTTTTTAAGAAAAACGTCGTAATAATATAACTTTAACGATTTATATACAAAATAAATTTAGAGCACTAGGTAAACTCAAAATATAGTTTTTATAAACTAAATGTAAGTATAAAAATATATCGGGATCATTTTTGGAAGTAACGGATTAAATGTTCAAAATAATAACTCACGCGATAACGTTTATTTAATATAAAATTTACGCGTTTAAGGTGAAATGATTATAGGATGACCTTTATATATATATAACTCTAAAAATCATGTAAAAATGGTATAAATCAACATAATTCTTGCATGCTTGCTATAAAAAGGATAAAATACTTATGAAATGAAAAGGAAAGATATAAAATGAAGTGATATGCTTACAAGTTAATATGATGAGGTGCAAAGAACCAAGGTTTAACCTAAACACCCTAGGTTT
The DNA here is from genome assembly GCA_022545495.1 of Chrysanthemum lavandulifolium. Classification (NCBI taxonomy): domain Eukaryota; kingdom Viridiplantae; phylum Streptophyta; class Magnoliopsida; order Asterales; family Asteraceae; genus Chrysanthemum; species Chrysanthemum lavandulifolium. The sequence goes on along the minus strand of CM040243.1, from coordinate 195,429,629 downwards.
TATTTCAAAACCTTATTAAGAGTGTTATCTAGATTGTGATTAATTTGAGCTTGAAAAGATTTTGTGATCCCTTGAAAACCTCTTGAATGGCGGTTGAAGAAGAAGCAAAACCAAGAGAGAAAAGCTTTTCTAGACTTGATAATAATGAGGATGAATAAGTGAAATGAATGGAGGAAGACTTTAAGTAATGTACAAGTTTATACAATCAAAGAAAAAATCACCAACTAGGATACATCCCCCATGGCGGATATGGGGGATTGTGTCTTTCAATTATATATATATATTTTTCTCTATTTATAATGTGTAATATTTGATAAAATGTATAAGTAAAATGTGTAGGTATAATTAACTTGTAAGGTAAATGGTAGCTTTTAGGTACAAGTAAATTTTAATAGATCAAAATAGAGTATAATGATATTATAAAGTTGTAAAATACATTCCTTGTAAAATTTGAGTGATAAAATAATTATCGATAGTTTTTAAGAAAACGTCGTAATAATATAACTTTAACGATTTATATACAAAATAAATTTAGAGCACTAGGTAAACTCAAAATATAGTTTTTATAAACTAAATGTAAGTATAAAAATATATCGGGATCATTTTTGGAAGTAACGGATTAAATGTTCAAAATAATAACTCACGCGATAACGTTTATTTAATATAAAATTTACGCGTTTAAGGTGAAATGATTATAGGATGACCTTTATATATATATAACTCTAAAAATCATGTAAAAATGGTATAAATCAACATAATTCTTGCATGCTTGCTATAAAAGGATAAAATACTTATGAAATGAAAAGGAAAGATATAAAATGAAGTGATATGCTTACAAGTTAATATGATGAGGTGCAAAGAACCAAGGTTTAACCTAAACACCCTAGGTTTTATTTCAAAACCTTATTAAGAGTGTTATCTAGATTGTGATTAATTTGAGCTTGAAAAGATTTTGTGATCCCTTGAAAACCTCTTGAATGGCGGTTGAAGAAGAAGCAAAACCAAGAGAAAAAGCTTTTCTAGACTTGATAATAATGAGGATGAATAAGTGAAATGAATGGAGGAAGACTTTAAGTAATGTACAAGTTTATACAATCAAAGAAAAAATCACCAACTAGGATACATCCCCCCATGGCGGATATGGGGATTGTGTCTTTCAATTATATATATATTTTTTTCTCTATTTATAATGTGTAATATTTGATAAAATGTATAAGTAAAATGTGTAGGTATAATTAACTTGTAAGGTAAATGGTAGCTTTTAGGTACAAGTAAATTTTAATAGATCAAAATAGAGTATAATGATATTATAAAATTGTAAAATACATTCCTTGTAAAATTTGAGTGATAAAATAATTATCGTATAGTTTTTAAGAAAACGTCGTAATAATATAACTTTAACGATTTATATACAAAATAAATTTAGAGCACTAGGTAAACTCAAAATATAGTTTTATAAACTAAATGTAAGTATAAAATATATCGGGATCATTTTGGAAGTAACGGATTAAATGTTCAAAATAATAACTCACGCGATAACGTTTATTTAATATAAAATTTACGCGTTTAAGGTGAAATGATTATAGGATGACCTTATATATATATAACTCTAAAAATCATGTAAAAATGGTATAAATCAACATAATTCTTGCATGCTTGCTATAAAAAGGATAAAATACTTATGAAATGAAAAGGAAAGATATAAAATGAAGTGATATGCTTACAAGTTAATATGATGAGGTGCAAAGAACCAAGGTTTAACCTAAACACCCTAGGTTTTTATTTCAAAACCTTATTAAGAGTGTTATCTAGATTGTGATTAATTTGAGCTTGAAAAGATTTTGTGATCCCTTGAAAACCTCTTGAATGGCCGGTTGAAGAAGAAGCAAAACCAAGAGAGAAAAAGCTTTTCTAGACTTGATAATAATGAGGATGAATAAGTGAAATGAATGGAGGAAGACTTTAAGTAATGTACAAGTTTATACAATCAAAGAAAAAAATCACCAACTAGGATACATCCCCCCATGGCCGGATATGGGGGGATTGTGTCTTTCAATTATATATATATTTTTTTCTCTATTTATAATGTGTAATATTTGATAAAATGTATAAGTAAAATGTGTAGGTATAATTAACTTGTAAGGTAAATGGTAGCTTTTAGGTACAAGTAAATTTTAATAGATCAAAATAGAGTATAATGATATTATAAAAATTGTAAAAATACATTCCTTGTAAAATTTGAGTGATAAAATAATTATCGTATAGTTTTTAAGAAAAACGTCGTAATAATATAACTTTAACGATTTATATACAAAATAAATTTAGAGCACTAGGTAAACTCAAAATATAGTTTTTATAAACTAAATGTAAGTATAAAAATATATCGGGATCATTTTTGGAAGTAACGGATTAAATGTTCAAAATAATAACTCACGCGATAACGTTTATTTAATATAAAATTTACGCGTTTAAGGTGAAATGATGATGAATATGGAGTTTGAGAAATGACCGAAATTGAGAATTGTGACATTTTCCATTTCTAGTCCTTCTCTTTTCCATTTAACGGTCGTTAGTCATTTTTCCGTTAAATACTTAACGATCGTTAACGGGACTTAATGTGTAATAATTAATCGTAAACATAAACATTAATTATTAACTTTAATTCTCATTCGCTAATGTGTGCAATCCCGTGGTCACGAGTTCGAATCCGGACATTCACATGTTTGTAAATATATACATTTCCAACAGAAGTACTATCTAAAGAGTGATGTATGCAGGTATGTCATATATGGGTATCCAACATTAAAGTTCTTCCCCAAAAGAAACAAGACGGGTGAGGATTATACAGGCGAGACTAGTTTAAATAGTCTTGTGAACTTCATCAATGAGAAATGTGGTACTAGCCGTGACGTGAATGGACAACTAACCTCCAATGTTAGTAATTCTTTACTCACAACCTGAACTAGAAACCAGATGTTTATTAGAGTACACAAGATGGCGGATCCGCCATCACTTTTTGTCCTTTTTTAAGAACATTATGGGACTATGTATGCCTTACATATAAATTTTGTGCTGCTTTCTGTCTGTTTCACCCATTTAGTCTATAACCGCTTCCAGAATCAACCAATAAATAAGTAAATGGGTCAAAATTGTCACTGTAGTATATTGGATCTCTTAGTTTCTTTTTCCTTGTGAAAACAGGATGGAATAGTCGAGATTTTGGATAACTTATTGAAGGAGTTTATGAGAGCGGGTGATGATGATAATAAGAAACAAGTATTTTCCAAGATTGAGGAGGAAGCCGGAAATCTTGATGGTCCTTTGGCAAGGTTATTGTCGTACACATGTTTATGTAGTTTCTTTTACTAGTTTTTGACTATGTGTATATTTCTTTCTCATGATTGAGTTTAAATATGGACTCAGATATGGGAAAATATACATCAAGGTTGCCACGGGTTGTATGGCGAAAGGTGCAGATTATGCAAAGAATGAACTCCAACGTCTAGAACGTATGCTTTCCAAGGTAAAAAGCCCTTCATCTGTCTGCTTGAGGATAACTATTAGCAATCTTATACTATATCATATTTTCTGTTACAATGTAATTGTAAAGTAACATCTATACACTAATATATGTCTGTCTCATCGTTAATTCTGATAAAATAACTTTTCGACACTAAGAAGTCAACTGAGATTCCTTTATCTCAAGAGTGCCCCAAATTATTTAACTGCAGCTAGTATGTGTTGATTTCGAATAACCTGAGGTGCAATTTTGACCCATTTTACTTGTGCACTGATCCGTTTGGGTAGTGTTTTTATCTCAAATGGGTTGAAATTCATTCATTGTCTATATTTTATGCAGCCACTAGGACTTTGTATTCAAATACTTTTTAAGAATATGTTGTTTTTGTAATCATAATTAGAACATCAACTATTTACTTAAACTTTTTGTAAAAAAGGGTTTGCGCTTCAACCCAACCCGCACCAGCATGCCGAAACCGACACTAGATATTGACCTATTTTGACCTGTTCTCTTACCCGCCCATCTTGCCACATCTATGGATCTAACAAAACTTTGAAATCCTGGAAACAAAAAAGCTGACCTCGTCTACTAGTAAAGGGTGAAGGCTGAGAATACGTAACAAACTTTCTCAAATATACCGAAGTACGTAACATACAAATTTTATTATTTTTGTACATAATATACTTTCAAATTTAGAACAATGTACGTAATATGACCTATAACTAACAAGTTACCAGGTCAAAAGTTTGAAAAATGACATAAATGGTCCCTGTGGCTTGCGTTGACTTTCACAGGTCATCCAGTGACTTTATTTTCGGTTAAAAAAGTTAGAGTAATAGTCCTTATGGTCATTGGCTTTTAGATTTAGTCATTTTGTTCCGTTTTTGTCCGTTTTTCTTACGTTTTGTCCGTTTTTATCGGTTTTCATCCGTTTTCTTACATTTTCTTAATTTTTGTCCGTTTTCTTACGTTTTGTCATTTTCTTTCGTTTTGCCGTTTTCATCCGTTTTGTCTGTTGTTCTTACGTTTTGTCCGTTTTCCTTATGTTTTATCGGTTTTGTCCGTTTTCTTCGTTTTGTCCGTTTTCTTACGTTTTGTACTATTTAAACATAATTAAAATTATTCCAAGAACAAAAAAATTCCAAAAACAAAAATAGGAATTTTTTCAAATTTGAAAAAAAATTCCAAAAATTTTGAAAAAAATAGGAAAAAAAATATTTCGAAAAAATTAAAAATTTCAAATTTCAAAAAAAAATTTGAATAAAAAAATATGTTTTTTAAATTTGCAATTTTTTTTAAAAAAAAATTGAATAAAAAAATTTGAATAAAAAAAATTGGAATTTTTTCGCAAATTTGAATAAAAAAATTTTCAAATTTCAAATTTCAAATTTTCAATTTTTAAGATTTAAAAAAAATATGTTTTTAAAAAAAATATTTTTGAAGATTTTTATAAAATTTGAAAAATATTTTCAAGATTTTTAAAAATTTAAAATTTCAAATTTTTATAATTTTTTTGAATTTTTTTTCAAATTTGGGAAAAATTCCAATTTTTTTGGAAATTTTTTTCCGCTTTTTTTTCTTTTGGAATAAATTTTCAATATGTTTAAAGAGTACAAAAAGAAAACGGACAAAACGAAGAAAAACGGACAAAACCGATAAAACATAAGGAAAACGGACAAAACATAAGTACAACGGACAAAAACGAATGAATGGCGGTAAAACGAAGAAACAGACAAAACGTAAGAAAACGGACAAAAATTAAGAAAATGTAAGAAAACGGATGAAACCGATAAAACGGACAAAACGTAAGAAAACGGACAAAACGGAACAAAATGACTAAATCTAAAAGCCAATGACCATAAGGACTATTATCAAACTTTTTAACCGAAAATAAAGTCACCGGATGACCTGTGAAAGTCAACGCAAGCCACATGGACCATTTATGTCATTTTTAAACTTTGACCGGTAACTTGTTAGTTACGTGTCATATTACGACATTGTTCTAAATTGAAAGTATATTACGTACAAAAATAATAAAATTTGTATGTTACGTACTTCGATATATTTGAGAAAGTTTGTTACGTATTCTCAGCCTTCACCCACTAGTAAATTAACATTGTTGATATCCCATTGTTACTACAATCTTTGATATAGAATATTAACGTTGTTGATTTGCAGTCAATTAGCCCGTTGAAGGCTGATGAATTCATTCTTAAGAAGAATATCTTGTCTGCATTTGCTTCATAAAGGACACAAACATATTGCTTCTACCAGTTGCAGATGGTTTAGTAAGTTTAGTGACGCAGTAGACTTAAGTAAGACATTGTTGCAGTGGTAAGTTAGAGGTTTTTTCTCTCATGATGTTCAGCTCATGAAGTGTTTTTATGTTGCTTCATTTTTCAAAGCGGATAACTATAAGAATACATTAATAAGTGGTTTGTATGTTGTTTTTAGTATATTTGTTTGGTTTGTTGAATCATGTTACAAGAAACTCTCAACTGATGGAAGGACTAATAATAGAACTTTAGAACCATAAACGTATTGGTACCTCATACGAGTGACATTAATTTCTAAGAACGAAAAAAATATTTCATTGCAGGTGGATGCTAATACTTAATGTGTCATTTCCTCTCGTTAGAACTAAAACATGTTTTTCATTAAGATGTCATGCGGAAACTGCAACCCTGTCTATTGGGTTGACTCTAAGCATGTCAAAGGCTCGAATTAAAAGTCAAAGTACATGGACTCCAACAGATCAAAGATTAACACTATTTTTGAATCAAAATTTAATACTAAAGATAGAAACATGTCATATACATCATCACTTTAATCAGAAGTAACTCGACTTAACTTGTGGAATCGATATAATTATTTTAATCTGCACGTATTGATCATGAAGATGACTTGACACAATTATCACATAGATTAGATCAACTTTTGCACACTCTCCAGTTAAACGATTCCCCAAAGTGCTCAAGTAGCTTATGTGCAAGGCATTTTTCTTGCAAATTACAAAGAGTGCAGTTTCAGTCCAGTAAATTTGCAATGTGATAATAACTCATTTTTTTCAAAATGAAAGCAAGCCTGTCTTTCAAGAGAGTACAAGGCATTTATAGATATATCTGCATACAATTCGAGAGAATCAAGTTAGGGATTAAAGTCAAGTGATAGAATGACGGTTGGCGAGAAGGTGGGAATATTTGTGTACACACTTGCGTTAGGGGTGTCAAACAGGGATGTTAGTGAGCATTTTCAACGCTCTGGAGAGACTATCAGTAGAGCGTTTCATGAAGTTCTAGAGGCGATAACTGCTAGATCCAAAGGTTATCATGGTCTAGCCCGTGAGATGATTAAGCCGAAGGATCCAACCTTTCAAGAAACAGCTCTTAAAATAATGAATGATAACATATACATGCCATACTTTAAGGTATTCAGATATTTGTTTTTGCTTTCTAATTTTTACGATTTTCATTCCATATCGTGATCATCTCATATTTTTGTAGGATTGCATCGGTTGTATTGATGGCACGCACATAGGGGGGTGCATCCTAGAGAGCGAACAAGTGTCTTACATAGGTAGAAAAGGGGTACCTACTTTCAATGTGATGGCATTGTGTGACTTTGATTTATGCTTTACCCTTATATGAGTTGGATGGGAGTGTTCTGCACACGACACACATGTATTTCTCAATGCCATTAACAATCCATCAATGAACTTTCCAAAACCACCCAAAGGTAAATTTAATTGTCTACACTTATTTTTATGTTATAAGTAGGTAAGTATTATTTAGTGGATAAAGGATATCCGGATAAAAAAGGATATTTGGTTCCATATCCAAAGACCAGATACCATAAGTCACAATTTGAAAATGAGCCTCCTAATAACATGCAAGAAACTTTTAATCGTTCCCATTTATCTCTACAAAGTGCAATTGAGAGATCATTTGGAATATTGAAAAACCGATGGAAGATACTCGGTAAAATGCCTAAATACAGTGTGAAAACTCAACTCGATGTAATTACAGCCGCATTCGCCTTGCATAACTACATTCGTAATAATGACAAAGAAGACACGGTGTTTAAAACATTTGAACAACATCCAAATTACATGGGAGGTGATGAACTTCGTGACGTACGTGTGGCTCGAATACAAATAATGATGATATTTCTAGTGCAACATCTACCGAGATGAAAAAGATTCGCAATGATATTGCCACTTCAATATAGAATGCACGTCGTCGGTAGTACATTACTAGTGTATAACGGTATTATGAAATGTCCAACAACATGTAAAAGTAACTTTGTTATTTATTTAGAGAATTTTCTATTGAAATATGTATATGTTCTTTTAAGTCATTTTACATATATATAAATACAGCTACAACTACGTTACCAACGTTTTTATTTAAAAAACAGCTACTGCTTACGACTGCTGCTCATTGCTATTGCTACTTTTGCCAAACATAGCCTTAGTTGCAAACATTTTTCAAAACATCTTCCTCTGTTTCAACCAAGGTTGTCAAAATCGCGATCCTGCTCGTAGGATCGTACGATCCTACCATCCTACACACAAAAAACGATCATGATTTTAACAAGATCGTAATTCAGGTAGGATCGCAGCAGGATCGTAGGATCGTGCGTATGATCGGATCGGATCGCATGGGATCGCCTATTATTATTATTATTATTATTATTATTATTATTATTATTATTATTATTATTATTATTATTATTATTATTATTATTATTATTATTATTATTATTATTATTATTATTATTATTATTATTATTATTATTATTATTATTATTATTATTATTATTATTATTATTATTTTTGCTTTTGGTATATTAACTTATTAAGTATAAGCTCATGTCTTAAAGCCCAATGACTAAGAAATTTTCAAAAAAATTATTATTTTGGTGCTGTTAATTAATTGTCTCTTGCAAGATTAATGAGTGTAAAATTATTATGTTTTTATGGACTGTTTAGAAATAGTTTAAATGTGTCTTTTTGGGTTTATTATAAAAAACGATTTCGTGCTTTGTAAAATGTCAGAGGCTTGTTTTTGAAGTAAACTATCTACATACTTGACCCAGTTTTATTCATATTTTATTTTATTTTAAATATATATGCATGAATATTCTAATTTGATTTATTTGGTCATCAAGAAAAAAATTTCAGTAATATTATCAGAATATTCAAATTTAATTTATTTGGTCATAAAAAAACTGTGTTGCCCTCTCTTATAAATTATGTCGTTTCATTTTCAGATACAATCATTTTATCTTTTTGCATTAATCTATATATTGTAACAAAAAAGTTACAGAATCACGTGCTAATAAATTAACATTATCTTTTTGAATAAATGTTATCACGAAAAACCTATAATAAAACACATTAAAACAAGAAGTATGTGCACCGTGCACGTATGTAGTAACTTTGTGCAAGTATGCATTGCAATATATCTAATATTTTACTACTATAGTACTTGAACATATAACTTATTCTTTTATCATCCATTTAGATTCTTTTATCATATGAAATATTATATAGAAATATAAAACCACAACCCCTATACAAAAATATATAATTTTCATAGGATCTTACGATCCCGATTCGATCCTACGATTACGATCTTGCAAAGCCGAAAACGATCCTAGGTAAGATCCCGATCCTGACAACCTTGGGTTCAACACAATTTTTTGTGTGAAAAGCTGAAAATGTTTACATGTTTAGCATAATTAGATTGAGGTGGATGGTAAAAAAAAAAAAAAAAAATTAGAAAAGAAACATAATTAAAGCAAAACTATGAGATATTACCTCTTATTAAGTAAGACTTTTCACATCTTAAATCTCTTAACGAAAAGGAAAGAGTTATTTCATATATCCTCAATCTAAACCATAAATATTTATCCAACTAAATTTTATAATCTATCTTAACTAATAAAACACACTTTTTTATGGGTTGTACTATTGGAACGGGGTCTATGCCCATGGACTGCAAACCCTCCCTAGTGGGAGGGGTACTTTTGCAGTTTTTGTCCCCCTTTTTTGTTTGTTTGCTGTTTTTTTGTGTCCCAAGGATTGCACAAAGTTTTTTTTTTGTCCAAGTGCATAAGCACACAAGAATTTTGTTTTGTCCAAGTGCATAAGCACACAAGCAGTAAGCACTCCCCAAAGGTTTTTTTTGTCCAAGTGCATAAGCACACAAGCAGTAAGCACTCCCCAAGTTTTTTTTTTGTCCAAGTGCATTAGCACACAAGCAGATTGCACACAGGCTCAGATTATACTAATCATCATCGCCAAGTTTTTTTTGTCCAAGTGCATAAGCACACAAGCAGATTGCATTAGCACACAAGCAGATTGCACAAAGGCTCAGATTAACACGTAATCATCATCGCCGATTTAGAAAACCATTTGCACAATTGATAGAAAAGTGTTAGGCTCGGATATGAAGGTTGCAAAGTGATAAAAATATCACTTTGCCATCCTTTCGGTTATAAAACCAATCGTCATCGCCTTTTTGAAATTTTTTTTGTCCAAGTGCAGATTGCACACAAGTGCACGATCGATTGCACAATACCGTTGCAACCAAGTTAGATTGCCACAGATTCCACATTATACAAGTGAAACACATGTTTCACAATGTTCACAAGCAAGTACCAAAAGCAAAAGAAAGATTCCCAAACTGCAGGAACTCACAAGAAAGATTCACAAACTGTAGTAAGAACTCCCGTGTTATATTCAGCCTCATCACCACAAGGCAATATCACATTCACAAATTACCACAAACAAAGCAACTATCACCAAGTATCTCTCACCACAAAGCAGATTCACAAAGTTACTCTCACCACAACAAAGGGTTTTTCAAAGTACCCCCAAGTTACCACAAGCAGATTCACCAAGTTACAACAAGTGAAGATTCCACAAGTTACAACAAGTTACAGATAGGGTTGGGTTATATTGACGGTGGCAGGTTTTTTAGATTAACCCACTCTAGTACATAGGGTTGGGTTATAACACAAGCCAAGTGAAAACAAGCCGCAAGTGAAAGCAAGTAACAAACCACAAAGAAACAACAAATATCTTAGGTCGCCGATATGTCTCAATCACCGAGGTAATGACAATTTTACAACATTAGGCTCGATTAAGTTTCACATATTATCATATATGGTCGCAACATCAAAGGTTTCAAAATAAAATTTTTTTGCCGTCCATTCGAAATGCCAAGCCAAAATCATGTTTTTTAAATCATCATTGCCTTATCCCAGTTTTTTTTTTTTTTTTTTTTTTTTTTAAACAATTTTCAAATCAGCTTAAAATAACAAACTGCTTATCAAGCATATAAGCAGTTTGTTATTTTCAGATTCATAAGCAATTTCATCTCCAAACCCTCTAACCCTCTAAATAATAGAGAGGGTTAATCTAAAAAAATAGCCAGAGTCAATATAACTCAACCCGTAAAGTACTATTGAAACGGGGTCTAATCTGAGCCTGTGTGCAATCTGCTTGTGTGCAATAAGCTGTTTGCCAAGAAACCACAGAAAGCCTGTGGACTGGGGTAGGCCAGAGCAGGTATTCATACCACTCAATGGTGGCAGATCAATGTGTTAACCTACCCTTTTGCACCCACACAACTCAGGCAGTTTCAATAAGCACATAAGCACATTTTTATCATAAGCACATAAGCAGTTTCCCAAGAAACCACACGGATCCTCGTGGATGGGTAGGCCAGCGGTATTCATACCACTCAATGATGGCAGATCAAGGTGTTAACCTACCCGTTTGCACCCACACAACTCGTGCGTTTCACATAACATCACATAATCACCCACTCACATAAGCGGTTTGTAATCGCTTTTACCATAGGGTTTGTTAAATTAAACCCCCAAATCACACAAACATCACATACTCACCATCACAGAACCAAAAGATCCAAACCATAAAAAAAATAGGCGTTTTTAAATTTTAAAGCAGATCTATAAAATTAAACCCATAAATCACCCAGAAATCACACAAACATCACATACTCACCATCACAGAACCAAAATACCCAAACCCTAAAAAAAATTAAGCGTTTTTAAATTTTAAAGCAGATCTATAAAATTAAACCCGTAAATCACACAAACATCACATACTCACCATCACAGAACCAAAATACCCAAACCCTAAAAAAAATTAGGCATTTTTAAAATTTAAAGCAGATCTATAAAATTAAACCCATAAATCACCCAAAATTACACAAACATCACATACTCACCATCACAGAACCAAAATACCCAAACCCTAAAAATAAATTAGGCGTTTTTAAATTTTAAAGCAGATCTATAAAATTAAACCCATAAATCACACAACATCACATACTCACCATCACAGAACCAAAATACCCAAACCCTAAAAAAAAATTAGGCGTTTTTAAATTTTAAAGCAGATCTATAAAATTAAACCCATAAATCACCCATAAATCACATACTCACCATCACAGAACCAAAATACCCAAAACCTAAAAAAAAATTAGGCGTTTTTAAATTTTAAAGCAGATCTATAAAATTAAACCCATAAATCACCCAGAAATCACACAAACATCACATACTCACCATCACAGAACCAAAATACCCAAACCCTAAAAAAAATTAGGCGTTTTTAAATTTTAAAGCAGATCTATAAAATTAAACCCATAAATCACCCAGAAATCACACAAACATCACATACTCACCATCACAGAACCAAAATACCCAAACCCTAAAAAAAATTAGGCGTTTTTAAATTTTAAAGCAGATCTATAAAATTAAACCCATAAATCACCCAGAAATCACACAAACATCACATACTCACCATCACAGAACCAAAACACCCAAACCCTAAAAAAAAGTTAGGCGTTTTTAAATTTTAAAAACATAAACATCAAATAAACATGATATAATCACATAAAACGTATGATAAACATCATATAATCAGCGAGAAAGAACCCAAACGTACCATGGATCTAAATTAGACAGAGAAAAAGAGATGGGATAGAGAGAGAGTGTGAGAAACGTGTGTGTGTGTGTGGTGAGAGAGTGAGATAGTGATAAGTGAGAGAAAAGCAGATAAAACGCTTTCGCTTTTTTTTTTTTTTTTTTTTTTTTTTTAAATGTAAAGTATTTTGTAAAAAAGGTATCACTTTTGTAAATAAAATGTATCACTTTTGTAAAAAAAGTATCATTTTGTAAAAAAAAGAATGAAACATTTGTAAAAAAAAGGTATCATTTGTAAAAAAAAAAATGTATTTTGTATATTTTAGTTGTAAATGAAACATAATGTAAGTTGTAAAAGAAAAGTAAAAAAAAAGTTGTAAAATGTAAATGTAAAGTATTTGTTGAAAAAAAAAATATTTTTGTATTTTCAGGCTTTCGGTTTTCACGAGGAAGTATCAGAGGATTGCCCATTTATCAGACAAGAGGTAAATATAGCCTCGGGGCTTCCGTTATAAAAGTATTAAAAAAGTACTAGTTAAAAAAAAGTGTGTTATTAAATTTGTTATGTATTTTCAGGCTTTCCGTTCTCACGAGGAAGTAACTGAGTGGGTGCAAAATATAGCCTCGGGGTTCGGTTTTGTCATTGTTAAAAAGAGAACCAAATCAGAAAATGGTCAGATGTACGAAATTAATTATAGGTGTACAAAGGGCGGGATTTATGAATATCACGGTAGTGGAAAACGGAAAACCAAAACAAAAAAAAAGCAATTGTCCATTCAGATTAGTTGCGAAATATAGACCAACACGATATAATTGAATTTTGAGGGTGAAGTGTGATAGCCATAATCATGAGTTGCTAGAGTCGTTGCATGGTGTGCCATATGCAATGCGATTATAAGATGATGAGTTGAGTTTGGTCAAAGAATTGTCAGAGTATAGCGTACGACCACGTAATATACTTTCGACAATAAAGGGACGTAATCCGGATAACGTGTCTAGCGTTAGAACTATATATAACGCACTTGATAAGTTCGGAGAGCCGAGTAGGTGATAGAACTCAAATTCAAGTCCTTTACTCGCATCCGACGGATTCGTGGTATGCATATTACCCGGGTGAATGAGCATAATGAGCTTAAGGAGCTATTTTTGTTCACCCCACTGTATGCTCTATGGCGACGTTCCACGAAATCATGTTGATGGACTCCACGCACAATACCACCATGTTTAAATTGCCATTGTTGGAAATTGTTGGAGTAACTCCAACGAATAAAACATTTTCAATGGCGTATGACTTTATACACGGTGAAAAGGGGCATAATTTTCGATGGGTATTGCAACACGTGAAAGAGGTGATAGACGAAAGATACTACCCATGTGTTATTGTCACCGACAGAGATTTAGCGTTGGTTGGGGCATGTAGAGCGTAATTTTCTACACCATCACAAATTACTCATCGATGGCATATAGAGCAAAATTTGCTCAAGTTTATGAGAAACAGATGCAGTGGGATAGATGAGTATGACTCCATTAAAAGGAGATGGGCTCGGTTGGTTAAAGCTCCGACACGCCTCTTGTTCGAGCAACATTATGAGCGCCTACAACATCGCTTGGTCAATGATCTGTGCTAAACCGTCAAGCCTAATCACACACGCTGGCCACTTGTGAATGGCCAACCGTAACAGACTTAAAACAGCTTAAGCACAAATACAATGAAGTCCTGGAGAATATAGTGAATTCCCGGGTCGTTTAGTCCCACGGAGACTCAATGGTGTGTCAAAACAAACTCAGAGGATAGAATGATCACTAAGGATAGTAATCAGTAAAGGTTTTGATTAGAACTTACACTACTGATTGATTGGAATGGGATAGGATACAGAGTTGAAAAACACAACAATCAGATGAAAGAAAAGTAAACGTAAGTTTAAAAACTACGTATACGTACAAAATAAAAAGTGAAATCTAAGAAATAAAAGACCTAAAAATATGAAAATAACATTTTTGGAATCCTAAAAATAAAATAAAATTATTACAAAAAGAAAATTATTTTTACAACTATTTAATTAATTATTATTAATTAAAAACTATTTTAACTATTTAATAAATACTCTAAAATAGAAGAAAATACAAAATAAGGCTAGAAAAATAAAATTATGATTCAGAAAAATCTAAAATATTATAAAACTAATTTTAAAACTGAAAATATATTTTTTAGACTTTTTATATATTTATTATTAATTTAAAACTATTTAAAACTAATTAAAATGCTAGAAAATACTATTTAAGCTAAGAAAATTATGGAAAAATATTTTTTTAACTTTTTATATTTATCTAAACTTAAGAAAAATGAAAAATTATTTTTTTGAAACTTTTCTTAATTATTTGTATTAATAGCTAATTAAAAATACTTAAAAACTAATTTAAATCAAGAAAAATACTAAACAGGACAGGAAAAATATGAAAAATTCAGGATAACTCTAAAATAATATAAGGAAGCTAGGAAAAATGGAAAAACAAGTGCTTATATGAAGGAATTTGAGGCTGCAGTTACAAGTGCTTATGAATAAGCACTTAGATTAAGCTAAAAGGACCAAATGAGTACCAACCCAACACAGAAGCTGTAATATGCTGAAAACACTTAAAAACAACTTATTGCAACTGTCTAAGACCACTGAAATGCAATCCACACAGATTTGGCTATTTGAGCTAAATGTGCTAATAACAGTTCTAGGGGTCTACTTGCAGCCCAAGATTAAGCTACCAAATAAGCAAGAGACTAGAGAACAAATATAGGAACCTATACTATACCTGGCCAAGGGCTTGTAAACTAAAAAACAGACTTGGACTAGCTAAAATGAGTACATGGGAGGCCTTGCAAGACCACTGCAGACTCAAGATCAATCGAGTCGGTTGCCTGAGGCAAATGAGCCCACATTCACAAGCTTTTTGAAGCTTTTAAAATTTGATAAAATCCACAAAATGCTAATAAGAAATGTGACCGGTGAAGTTAATGAACCCACAATTTGACATGATTTTCCCAAAATGAGCTCATGAAAATTCTCTAGTTGAGCTAAAAGCGGTTTTGCAAATATTCGACTTTTAAGATGTATGAAAGTTTGACTAATATGAAGTTTGATCTTGATTTATAGATTGAATATGATGTTATAGGATGAATGAAACCTAATGCAAACAATGTTTATGGAATTTAAACACAAAACAAGATTTTGTATTTGCAAAAGCTCAACAGTTAACTTATTAAGACAAATTTTATAAGAAATTTTGACTTTGAGGTGTACAAACACAAAACTATGACAGTTATAAGTTCAAATGGGTTCAACAAGCATGAACCAACAGAGTTATCTACTGCTTACACCTAAAAGACAGATATGACAGCAAAACCAAACACTCCTTTTCACAACTGATTTGCAAACAAAACTAGCTAAACACTGATTAAGCCATAATTGATGATCAAACTGAGTCTTTAAGTCCTAAATACAGCTACTTAAACAAGTTTTAACCAGTTATGACAACAAATGAAGATTATGCTAAGAAATCTTGAAAATTACTTACAAAGGGCCCTTAGCCACAATGGCTTGAAACTGATCCCATGAACATCTAACCTATCTATATCAACCCAACTGGATTCCAAATCAATCCAAAGAATTCTGAATCAACCCAATTCCATTTTGCTTCAATCCATTTCCATTTTGCCCCGTTTGACTTTCTTTGACCAAATTCTAAAGTTGCCTAAAACTTAACCTTTAGCTTACAAAAAGCTATCATCAACTCATATAAGCTTATAGAAATTAAGAAACAAGCTATTTGAAGCTTGGGTGTGAGTGTTTGAAATGGAAAAATTCAACAGTTAACTTGAAACATGAAATTTTAGCACAACTTGAATTGATACCTTGAACTAGTTTATAATGACACAATAAGCTAAGTTTGATACATAGAAACAAAGTTTTACAGATATTACAATAAATTAAAAGCTTTATATTAACAACGACATAAGTAATAAACTAAAAAACTACTAGCTCCCTCCTCCTCATCCTTCTTGCTTCTTTTATAATCCAAACCTTTTTCTCTCTCTTCGAATAGATCCCATCACTTTTCTCGACCATTGGATGGCTTAAACCGATCATGGCCATTGAATTGAGTTTTGGCGCCAAAATTGGTTTATAAATTGGAGAGGTTGAGTGAGTTGAGTGAGGATCATTAAATGATTCTTGTTTTGTGGTGGAGGTGGAGGGACAAGGGAGTAATATGTTGAAATGGGGATGGGTTAGATTGAGTTGCAGCGGAATTGGAGGTGAAGACTTTTGGCGCATGGGAAGTTTGACCAAGTGGTTTGACCGGGTATTAGTAATAGAGGGAGGGGTCAAAAGGATATTGGCTGGGGTTCAAAAAGAATGGCAGGGGGGTCATATGGGTTTAAGACAAGGGCCAAAATGGTTTAAAGGTTATTAATTAAACAAGGACTTAATGTGTAATTCTGAAAATTGCAAGGACCATAACTGCCAATATCTCAAAGATGTTCCAAGGAACTAAAACTGACAAGCTTCAAAAGTATAAGGACCAAACTTGACAATTTCCAATTTCCAAGGACCATTTTTGCCACTTTTCAAAGTTGAAGGACTTTTTCCGCCATTTGACTAAAGATTCATTCAAGGACTGTTTTTGACAATTTAAAATATTTCAGGGACCTTGAATGATATTTTTCTTTATTTAGATATACTAGGGACTGATTTTGACAATTTTTGAAACTTGGGGACTAAACCGCCATTTTGCAAATTTGATACGTTTTCATCCGATTTTGATATTTTGCATTTAAAACACATAAAACATCGATTTGTGATATTTTCATCATTTTGATTCATTTTGAGTGTTTTCGGATGATTTTGCGTTTAGATTGTACAAAATGATGAGTATTTAGACACTCATCATCAACCATCTGCTATTAAATTGTTAATTCTATTTTTTATTCAATTAATAAGCACCGAATGACCTTTGATTAATTCATTGTTTTTTTTTTTCACTATCGCCGAGTATCCGGATAACCGGGTGCGAGATTACGACACATGTTTGTCTCGTTCATCACCGATGAATATCGCTCCTTCGGCCAGACAACAACGTGTAGAGTTGAGGCTCACCACGCGTTGTTGAAATTATATTTGGGCGGCACACAGTCCAATTTAGACAGGTTGTTGAGTGCAATCGATAAGATTGTATTTGCGCAAGAAAATGCGATAAAAGAGAGTTTTAATAGAAGCATCGGCGAGAAAACAAATGATTGTAATATACTACTATTTCAAGAATTGTGGTATAAAGTTTCTCACCATGCTTTCAAACTCATGCACAAAGAACTCCACCTGTCTATCACCGTAGAAGATTGTAGCCATAAGTTGCGTACAATTTACGGACTGCCATGCTTTCACGAGATGCAATACTATGTATATAATGGTAAGTAAATTTATAACTATCAAGTTGTTTTCCCCATTAATATCAGTGATTTATTTACGGGTGACATTGCAATATACTACTTTTAATGATTTCAGGACACCCCATTCCACTGGAAGAACTTAATATAACCCTACATGTTCCCTGGCCTAATATCAATAGGCCACCGCCTGAAGATGGCTCTTCCAGTAATGATGATGATGATGACGATGATGATGATGATGATCTTCATGATGATACTTCGTTTAGAGATGACATTCGGCAATTCAAGAATGTTTTTACCAAAGCATCGTCGTTTGTCAAGAATAATATGATAACGAAGTTGAGATCGATATACCAACTCGCATCGATGACACACGGAACCGTTATTCGAAAAATACCCGTGGACGTCCGAGCGCAAAGGACAAAATGGGCAAGGCTACACAAGTCCCGGACTTGAATGGAGACCCGGACTTGAATGAAGTTCCAACCATAGATCACCGAAGAAGCACCGCTACAAGATCTACACAAGTCCCGAACTTCAACAAAGAACCTGCCCGACATAGTTCTTTCACGGGTCCTAGTAATCAACCAAAATGAGACACAGGTTGTACGATGGAGATGCAGAAAGCGAAATGCTTATGGCTATGCTTCCAGTCCTTTGGCATCCATACATAATCAGTATATATAATGTGGTGGGTGACGGAAATTGTGGGTTTCGGTGCGTTGCCCATGGTGTTTGGGAACAACAACATTTGTGGCGCCAAGTTAAGCGAGATGTTATTGCAAGATGGACCTACATTGGCGGTTTACATGGGTTTGTGGGGAAGTTGGTTTTAACGAACTTCGCCGTACAATAGACCGGTCCGGACATGGAAATGCACCGACCGATCGCTACATGAAAATGCCAAACACGGGTTGGTTATTGCGAACCGATTAGACGGCCCGTTGCAATATCTTGGTGGGGTTGGAATATGTGTTTTCCGCTTCTCGATGGTCCGGACTTCTCACAAAGAACCGACCCCTTGTGATAGCCCGTGTGGGGACAGTAGGTCATTACATTGTTTTGACGCTAGACGAACATTCTCCACTTCCGCATCTCCACCCACAATGGAGGAGGCATGATCCAAGTCGCATCCCGATGAGAAACATTATATAGGCATCGACTACCAAATTAGTAAATAATATATACATACAAAACATTGTAAATGATTAATGATTCATGTTGTAAATAATTATAAACATAGTGAATGATTCATGTTGTAAATAATTATAAACATAGTGATGACATCGATTTATATTGTAAATAATTGATTAATGATTTATGTTGTAAACATAGTGATTGATTCTTGATTTATGTTGTAAATGATTGATTATCGTTTATATTTAAATTAATAATAACATCGTAAATGATACGTGTTTTATGTTGTAAATGATTGATTACGGATTTATGCAAATTCTTTTGTCAGGTGGGCCAAGGAAATCCTTTCTGGTGTCGATGTAATAGAGGATTTATTATAGAACGGAAATCCACGAAATCCTTTCGGGGCCGACCGTATTATGCATGTCCTCTTTCAGTGGTAAATAATCATACGCTTGCTTAGGGGTTTTATGTAAATAATTTGTTTGTTAAAAATACATTTCTTATTATTTTCTTAACATGTAACAGCCAGGTACAGATGACTATGGGTGTCGATACTTCATTTGGAAAGAAGAATTTGAAAGACGGTACTTTAGTCGAGCCTAATCTTCAACGCAGTGCTCAAACTGCGTTGCTAAAGATAATGAGATCAAGCTGTTGAAGACAAGAATAAAGACGCTGGAGATGGAGTTAGAATTGGCAAGGAATCCTGAGGATCACGCTTGTTAGTCGGGTGCAAGGCTCCATGATCTTTTAAACGAGATGAATAATCTTCATATGTAGTAGATGTTGTTGTATTTAAATAATATGTTAACGTTGACGTTTAATTTAATAATAATTGTTGTTGTTGCAGTTATTTAATGTGGTAATATTTAACGTGCTATTATACAAACAAAATAATTATACATATACAAAACATTATTAAACAAAAGTATACAAAACATTATGCATGTACAATACATTATTATACACACTTATTATACACACTTATTTCTATTAAAAAAAAAAAAAAAAAAAAAAAAAAAAAAAGGGACAAAAAGTACCCCCTAAAAACTAGGGAGGGTTTATGAAAAAGATTGGGGAGAATGTTGAGGGTGATAGTAAGGGTGAGCAAAACCGCCCAAGCCCGACAAGGCCTGACAAACCGCCCGAAACCGACAAGGCCCGAGCCCGACCGAATACTAAACGGGTCGGGAGTCGGTTGTTATATATGCATTCTATCGGTATCGGGTCGGGTCGGGCTAAAAACCGACTCCAACCCGAATGATGCCCGCCAAAAAAAGAAGCCCGATTAATTCTTAGGTTTTACCTCAAAATATCCGCCCCTTTCTGTTCTCAAACACAAAATACGCATATCTCAAACAGAAAATTCATCTCCCAAACACAAAACGCATCTCAAGAGCACGAAATACGAATTGAATGGACCAATCTCAACTCAAGAACACGAGGGGTGAATCAATCTCTTCTTCTTTGCGTACATACGAATCCTTTGCATCTCAACAAAACAATATAATGGAAGTAAGTATTTTTACATGTTTTATATAGTTTAGATTGTTTTATATAGTTTAGTTTAGATTGTTTAATTGATTATTTGATTATAGTTATACTTTAGATGAGAAAAAAAAAAAAAAAAAAAAGTAGAAATCGTAATCGATGATTGATATTAAGCGGTGTAGGCAAAAAAACCACAAAAGTTGTGATATTTGATTATTTGATCGTAATGATAAACCGATAAAGTGATAATTTGATAAGACATCGTGGGAGTGTGGGACATCACTCATCAGTTAACAACTTAACATTTAATGAAACAGTTAGTATTGATATTTGATCGTGTACTGATAAAGTGGTAAGTAATAAATGAAAGGTATTTGATGAAACAGTCAGTTAATATGGCATTTATTGGATTCAGTTAACATTGAAGTGTATTGATATTGTGTGTTTATTTGTTTGTTTAGGATCAACCGATTGACATTGAGACTATTGAAACTGATGAGGTTGCTAAAGGCAAAAGGAAAGCCCCTCCCAAACCAAGGAAAACGACTTCCGAGCGTTGGAAATACTTTGAAGCAAAGTTTGAACCGGATGAAAATGGTCTAGTCATTAAGATGGCATATTGCAAATATTGTGATGCGGTTCTCAAAGCCGATTCAAAATTGCATGGTACGCGACACTTGAATACTCATTTTGCAAATTGTGATAAGAACCTTGATTTTGAGAAAATTAAGAAACAAAAAACACTATCTTTTAAGAAAAAGATTGGGGAGAATGTTGAGGGTGATAGTAGCATTGGTACTTTAGAAACTTGGAAGTATGATGAAAAATTGATTAAAAAGTCGTTGATTGAGTTGATTATTCTTATGAGCTTCCTTTTAAGTTTGTAGAACACCCGGCATTCATTAAATTTGGAAATAACATGCAACCTAGATTTAATATGCCCTCTCGTTTTACTATTGCTAGGGATGTTTCTAAGTTTTTTCTTGACGAGAGGAAGAGCCTATTAAATTACTTAAGCAACAAGTCCACCACCGTTCATTTAACCACCGATACGTGGACTTCTAGTTGTAAAAGAATGGACTTTATGGTATTAACCGCCCACTTTATAGATGATGATTGGGTAATGCATAAAAGAATTATTAATTTTAGACCAATTCATAGCCATAGAGGGGTGGATATTGGTAGGGCACTTTTAGAATGTATAAACGGATGGGGTATAAAGAATGTTATGACCATTACGGTTGATAACATTTCTTCAAATGACAAAGCCCTTGAATACTTGATAGAAAATTTTCCAAATAAGTATGATGGTGGTAAACATTTTCATATAAGATGCATGGCTCATATTTTAAACCTAGTTGTCAAAGATGGTTTAAAAACATTCAACAAGGAAGTGAATACCATAGGGTTAGCCGTGAAATACATTAAACATTCGAGCCAAAGAGTGACCAACTTTAAAGAAAGTGTTGAAAAGGCTTGTTCTTCAAACAAGTTTTTGGTTTCCGAATGCCCTACAAGATGGAATTCCACATGATATGTTGAAAACCGCTATTGAGTTAAAAGATGCTTTTATTGATTATGACTTTAATAACTCTTGTTTTGCCCGGGACCTAGAGGAAATACCTAAGCGGGGTGATTTTGAGGTTTGTAAGAAGATAGTTGCATTGTTAGAAAAATTTAAAGAAACAATCGAACTTGTGTCAACCGTATCATCTCCCGTAGCTCATTTGTGGTTTGGTGAGGTACTTGATATTGATAAGCATCTTCGTGATTGGCAAGAAAAACCTTCTTTTAAGGTAATGGTAGAAGAAATGAGAAAAAAGTATGACAAATATTGGGGTGATTACAAAAAAATCAACCATTATATGTATTTTGCCGTTATCTTAGATCCTACAATGAAGTCGGAAATAGTAGGCTACGGGTTTAGACATTTGATAGAAAATGGTTGCATTCCCATGGAGGTCGATGAAGATAGTGATGAGACGCCTATTTCATTTTTAACCGAAGATGAATTATGTAACAAATTGGTTAAGAAGGTTGAGGAAGATATGAGGGTCTTGTTTGCCATTTACAAAGAAAAATATGGCACATCAAGTCAAAGTGAAATACCAAAAGCAACAACAAGTCAAAGTAGTAACACAAATCGTCGTCGTGGTTTTGCTTTCTTAGATGCATTTAAAGATAAACTTGGAAATAAGATGAGTGGGGGTGAAGACGAGTTGACCAAATATCTAAAAGAACCGCGTCTTGAACTAGAGGATGACGAAGAATTCGACATACTAAATTGGTGGAAGGTAAATAGTCCAAGATTCCCAATTGTATCAAGGATGGCGAAAGGTAATAACTTATTTTGGTTATTAAATTTTAGATATCTTAGATTCTTTGTGCTTTGTTTTTATAAATTTATGTTTTTATTAATAGATATCTTGTGCATCCAAGTATCCACCGTTGCTTCCGAATCCGCCTTTAGCGCAATCGGTCGAGTTTTAGACCAGATAGGAATTCTTTAGCGCCTAGCATTGTAGAGGCTTTGGTGTGCACACAAGATTGGATCCGTACATCAAGTATGAACATCACTTCGGATACGTTAGAGGATTTAATGAAAGACGACGAGGTTGCTAAAGGTAAAATATGTATATTTTAGTTTATTGGTTATTTGGTTATATTAGTAACTTATGTTTAACTTATATTCTCATGTTTTTTCTAGAAATTCAAGAGGCGTTAGAGAAACAAAAAGGAGAACATGAAAATTCAAGAATGTCGTGATTAGTATTTGGTATTTGTATTTGGAGCAATGATTCAAGAGATTTGTCATTTGTGTTTGTATTTGGAGCCATATGGTATTTGGTTTTGTATGTTTGATGAATTGATGAAGACAATGTGAATTATGGAATGTGGAGAACTATCACAATAGGCTCGTCAAAAAAAGAAAATTTGCCACTGTTGTTATCACAGTAGGCTCACTTGGTTTTGTTATTTGTTATTTGTTGCTTCATTAGATTTGTGCTGGGCTGGGCCCGTATCTTTCCTTTCTTTAAATTTGTGCTGGACTGCAGGGCTGCAACAATAATTCGGGCTAGGCCCGTTTGAATTGATTAACCGAACCCGACAGGCCCGTTTGTACCCGATACCGAGCCCGACATAAACGGGTCGGGTGTCGGTTATGGTCGTTGAGTTTACTCGGGAGTCGGTATAGTCGGTTCAGGTCGGGTCGGGTCGGGCTCCGACCCGATGCTCAGCCCTAGGTGATAGTAGCATTGGTACTTTAGAAACTTGGAAGTATGATGAAAAATTGATTAAAAAGTCGTTGATTGAGTTGATTATTCTTGCGGAGCTTCCTTTTAAGTTTGTAGAACACCCGACATTCATTAAATTTGGAAATAACATGCAACCTAGATTTAATATGCCCTCTCGTTTTACTATTGCTAGGGATGTTTCTAAGTTTTTTCTTGACGAGAGGAAGAGCCTATTAAATTACTTAAGCAACAAGTCCACCACCGTTCATTTAACCACCGATACGTGGACTTATAGTTGTAAAAGAATGAACTTTATGGTATTAACCGCCCACTTTATAGATGATGATTGGGTAATGCATAAAAGAATTATTAATTTTAGACCAATTCATAGCCATGGAGGGGTGGATATTGGTAGGGCACTTTTAGAATGTATAAACGGATGGGGTATAAAGAATGTTATGACCATTACGGTTGATAACATTTCTTCAAATGACAAAGCCCTTGAATACTTGGTAGAAAATTTGCCAAATAAGTATGATGGTGGTAAACATTTTCATATAAGATGCATGGCTCATATTTTAAACCTAGTTGTCAAAGATGGTTTAAAAACATTCAACAAGGAAGTGAATACCATAGGGTTAGCCGTGAAATACATTAAACATTCGAGCCAAAGAGTGACCAACTTTAAAGAAAGTGTTGAAAAGGCTTGTTCTTCAAACAAGTTTTTGGTTTCCGAATGCCCTACAAGATGGAATTCCACACATGATATGTTGAAAACCGCTATTGAGTTAAAAGATGCTTTTATTGATTATGACTTTAATAACTCTTGTTTTGCCCGGGACCTAGAGGAAATACCTAAGCGGGGTGATTTTGAGGTTTGTAAGAAGATAGTTGCATTGTTAGAAAAATTTAAAGAAACAATCGAACTTGTGTCAACCGTATCATCTCCCGTAGCTCATTTGTGGTTTGGTGAGGTACTTGATATTGATAAGCATCTTCGTGATTGGCAAGAAAACCTTCTTTAAGGTAATGGTAGAAGAAATGAGAAAAAGTATGACAAATATTGGGGTGATTACAAAAAATCAACCATTATATGTATTTTGTCGTTATCTTAGATCCTACAATGAAGTCGGAAATAGTAGGCTACGGGTTTAGACATTTGATAGAAAATGGTTGCATTCCCATGGAGGTCGATGAAGATAGTGATGAGACGCCTATTTCATTTTTAACCGAAGATGAATTATGTAACAAATTGGTTAAGAAGGTTGAGGAAGATATGAGGGTCTTGTTTGCCATTTACAAAGAAAAATATGGCACATCAAGTCAAAGTGAAATACCAAAAGCAACAACAAGTCAAAGTAGTAACACAAATCGTCGTCGTGGTTTTGCTTTCTTAGATGCATTTAAAGATAAACTTGGAAATAAGATGAGTGGGGGTGAAGACGAGTTGACCAAATATCTAAAAGAACCGCGTCTTGAACTAGAGGATGACGAAGAATTCGACATACTAAATTGGTGGAAGGTAAATAGTCCAAGATTCCCAATTGTATCAAGGATGGCGAAAGGTAATAACTTATTTTTGGTTATTAAATTTTAGATATCTTAGATTCTTTGTGCTTTGTTTTTTATAAATTTATGTTTTTTATTAATAGATATCTTGTGCATCCAAGTATCCACCGTTGCTTCCGAATCCGCCTTTAGCGCAACTGGTCGAGTTTTAGACCCGTATAGGAATTCTTTAGCGCCTAGCATTGTAGAGGCTTTGGTGTGCACACAAGATTGGATCCGTACATCAAGTATGAACATCACTTCGGATACGTTAGAGGATTTAATGAAAGACGACGAGGTTGCTAAAGGTAAAATATGTATATTTTAGTTTATTGGTTATTTGGTTATATTAGTAACTTATGTTTAACTTATATTCTCATGTTTTTTCTAGAAATTCAAGAGGCGTTAGAGAAACAAAAAGGAGAACATGGAAATTCAAAAATGTCGTGATTAGTATTTGGTATTTGTATTTGGAGCAATGATTCAAGAGATTTGTCATTTGTGTTTGTATTTGGAGCCATATGGTATTTGGTTTTGTATGTTTGATGAATTGATGAAGACAATGTGAATTATAGAATGTGGAGAACTATCACAGTAGGCTCGTCAAAAAAAGAAAATTTGCCACTGTTGTTATCACAGTAGGCTCACTTGGTTTTGTTATTTGTTGTTATTTGTTATTTGTTGCTTCATTAGATTTGTGCTGGGTTGGGCCCGTATCTTTCCTTTCTTTAAATTTGTGCTGGACTGCAGGGCTGCAACAATAATTCGGGCTAGGCCCGTTTGAATTGATTAACCGAACCCGACAGGCCCGTTTGTACCCGATACCGAGCCCGACATAAACGGGTCGGGTGTCGGTTATGGTCGTTGAGTTTACTCGGGAGTCGGTATAGTCGGTTCGGGTCGGGTCGGGTCGGGCTCCGACCCGATGCTCAGCCCTAGGTTTATCTAAAAAAATAGCCACCGTCTAAATAACGTGACCCTTTTTTATCCTCTTTCTTCATTAATTTTTTCTAAAATTAACTTGCAACCTAATGATGACACATGTCCTAATTAGCACTTTGAAGTAGTATTTTTAAATTAGCTTTGTTTAAATATAACGTATATTGTAATTGACCTTTTTGCAAATTTTGTGCTAAAAAAATTTAGTTATGGCAGATTGTGTAACATAATTGTGCATAAAAAATTGTTTTCGTTAATATTAATATTTTTATTTCTAAAGAAAACATAGGGTATTTTTGTAAAAATAAATGTATTAAAGGGCTAAAGGCAACCTATATATTTTTAAACATCAAACCAAATGTCTTTTTTTATTTTACAACATTTATTTGGAATATATAGTTATTTAAATTAGTTCTGAAAAATGATTATTGCTCATTTAAGGTGGATGGTACATAGATTTTGCTCAATTACGTTTTTTTTTAATATTCATTGTTTGATCGTTATTTTTCAAATTCTGTTTAGTTACGATAAGCTTGATTTATTTTTAACAAAAGTGTTGCCAGTAAAAAGAGCCATTAAGTTGTCATTTAAATCTTGGAATGGTTTTGATTTACTAGTATAACTCAAAACGTGTAGAGTGTTTGGAAAGTCAATTGTAATTTCTCACGAATTCTCAATTAAAATCGTTATTTTAAGAATACTTGGAATGATTTTGGAATGCCACTAATATGATACCGTCAATAATTGGGCTTTTGCATATATATCCTTTCGAAAATGCATAATTGCATATATATCCAAAGCATGCATAAAAACCATTGTACTATGTGTATAAAAAACTTGTACAAAGGATATATATGCAATTATTCACTTTGGGAGAGATATATATGCATTTTTGCCAAATTACTTGCTAATCAATCACTACACATTTACTTAGCGAAAACCTTGGTTGATACTTAAAATAAAGATTCTTATAATACACATAACTACATATCACTGCTTAAAATACATTGAACCTTTTTTTTCTCATCACTACCTAAACGTCGATTTTCCTAACACAACAATAAAGTTTAAAAATGGTTTCATATCTAACCTAAGTGCCGTTAAAGATAATATCATTCTTCTTCTGTGTTCTTAAAACTTGAACGCAACCGGTCTACAACAAACCTAATGTGATCCATGTATAGTTGATTATAGTGTAAAAGAAGGTATTGATGTTAATATTTTTGTTATGTGCAATTTCATTTTTTGAAGAATATGAAAGCTCTATGTTACTTTCTTTAAGTGCTTATCACGTCTGTACGTAGAACGTGCAATTATTTTAAGCCATTAGTTACTTCCTTTATAAAATTATGGATGTGATGTAATGTTACTATTTGTAGTAATATCGTTTACAATTGGTATTTGATTGTTTTGTGTAAGCATAGAATTAAGGAGAGGTTGTTGATTATCAACAATTATTTGACATCTTATATGTTTATGTTTCTCTTATATGATTTTTATATGTTTTGTCTTAAATCAACAATAATAAACCAATGATGAGTCGTCAATTATTTTTTATATGTTCTTCTCATGTCGTTTGATTTTGTAATATTTTGCAGCTTTCATGAATTACCTTCATCTCAATTTTCATTTTCCTGAAAATGATCATAAGCGATAATTGTTCGAGTTAAGCTCTCAATTTCTTTCTTTATCTTTATGTGTTTGCCAATTTAATTGTTTTGATCGTCATTTAGGTTCGTTAATTTTGTTTTAAGACCATATATTGTTTTTATTTGATTCATTGCCAGGTCATGATTGTTGATCTATAAAGGTATGTATGCAATTTGGTTCGATAAATATATGTTCAATGGCAATATCATTACTCTGAAGTATATTTCATAGACTTTAGCCTCAAGGTTTTTTTAGCTCTCTACTTTCCATTCTAAATTTGTATGCATACCTTGGTGAGGAATTTTTCCGTCTTGAGTCTCTTTGGCAGTAGGTGTAAATGATTTTGCGGGTATGGCAAACTAATTATATTGAATATAGATACACTAAAAACAAAGTTGATACAATATGTCAACTCAATTTAACATCTATTAAATAAGAAGTTGATACATCAAGTTCTAAAACAGAGCATAAGCATCTGAAAAGGTTGTGTTTCTTTAGAGTGCAATGGGTGATTTGCTGTCTATTTTTGGATAGCAAATTAATGGAATACTTTTTCAAGTGGTTTGTGTTTTTATTATATATAGTGTATATATATATTTTTTTTATGTTTCATTGTAGGTTAACCTCACAAAAGGTGGTGTTGTTGAAATGGGTTTCAAAATGAAGGTAAAAAACTAACATTCTATTCCTGAGTTTATTTTTAAGAGAGAAAGGGAAATGTTTGGGACGATAATAAAAAGAATTATGTTCCTGAGATTTTTTAGGAGAAGACAAGAAAGTAAAGGATAGTAAATTACACCATAACTACTCTCCTAATCTTCTTTCCAAATTAGAATGAAATGGAGTGAAGTTGATTTTAAAGCCTTTTTTGCTTACATCCTCATCTTTTCTTTCCAACTCGAGAACACAAGATAAAAAATAATTTTTTATTCCTGTCCTCTATACTTATCTCTTTTTTTCCATCTCCAACTCTCTTCTTTCCGTTTTATACTCACGAACAGAGTGTAAGCAACGCAACATAAGTATTTGGGTGAAGACATGTTTTATTTGACTATTTGTGGCTCTGTAAATACGAGTAGTTTTGTATTCTCACACATGGCCAGATGTATGTTCGTTGAGTAATTTTGTAATTTTTTATTGGGTGAAGTAATTTATAGATACAGTTTAAGTATAGATCAATACAAATTTTTGTATAGCTCTCTATCTTTCTTTTTCTTTTTTCTTGATTAGGACAACTGTCCCAGCCCTACCACAAATGACAACTTATGTCAAGGGCGGGTAAGTCTAACGGGATCCTCAATAAAAAATGTTGATCTCGACAAAAAAGAAAAGTACAAGCAATTACATCAAAACTAACATTTATATGAAATAGGAGCCGGTAGCATCGGCTTGAACCAGGCCTGACTACGTAAAAGACAATATTATTACGTATTTAAACTTGGAACAGCTTGAACCAAGTTCTTCCAATGTGAAAGAAACCATACTTCTCAACAGTGGTAAGAGTTAATTTAGATGTATCCCAAAATTGGTCTGCTACAAATACGATTATATGAACTTTATCTTTTTTGAATCTTAATAATATTATCATTTTGTTAGGCTCTGGCTTCGGTTATTGTTACTGATGACAACGGAACGCCTCCAAAGCATTAACCAATCCGCTCTATATATGTTTAGCTAGGAAACATGATGGCAAATATATTGTGATGGATGGATTAAGAATCTAGCACCAAGAAGAAGTTGCTTGACTGATCGAAAAGGATTGAACCACTCATGTTATCTTTTATGTTTCTTACTCTATGCTTGAATCTCCTTTTCTGGAATACTTTTATGTCTTTGATTTTTGTTCGATTTGTTGACATGGTTTAACCGCCTCGCAAGTGAATTTACTGCGAATAAATATATATTTGAAATAATACTTAAACAAATGTGAATTTAACGCAATATTTTTGATGTATAGATATCCGTATTATATACTAAGTGTATGTATCAAATATTTTTGGACCATAACAATTTTAACTATTTATTTCTTCATATGCATATTTAAAATTGAAAATTGCAAAAACTCATCTATAGTTGGTTACAAGGATCTAAAAATTATTTGTAACATACGTTTAATAGTATAATATAAAGATATGATAAGAGTAATGCCTTATAAATATCTTAAACATATATACTACATATAAATTCTAAATAATTAATTTTAATAGTATATTAATTTTTAAAATATAAATAAATTTTAGAAAAATAGATATATTTACCTAGCTAAAGTTTTACTATAAATTATGCATTAAAAAAACTTTACTAAATTAAATTTTAGAAAGATAAAAAACAATTATTTGTTGAGTTAATTAGTATAGGGTGGTAGAAATTTCACTTTGTCAAGTTCATAGTACCATTTTACACCTTTAAAAATTCTGAGTACTAGAAGATCCAATTTGCCAAGTTTGGGATATTAATATGTGTTCTGGCCTATCTTTTTTGATTTTGCTTTATTGTATTCAATTGATGCTAATTAGTAATTACCCGTACAAAACTATTTGGTTACATTATTTTAGTCGTCATTTGCAAATTATTTATTGTTAATACTGAGATGTTTAGTTCTCATATTCTTTCACTTATTATGGATGTCTAATAAAATATCGTGTTTCAAATCATACCCATTTTAGGTTGATATCCTTTTATTGTTAGAACTTTAGTTGTTATACAAGATATGAAAGTTGGTGTAACTTTGGTTGTCAAATTTTTTGTAAAAAAAGAGTTATCGACAAATTCATCCACAAGTTTTTGTGTTCAATAACAAATCAAAATGAACAACTTCAGATACTATCATATGTTTTTCTTTTTTTATGCTCTTTCTTGATTATTAGACAATTTGTTGTAATGTTTCTATGTTTTATTACAAACATTGCCCTTTTTTCCACCCGACACACTCATTTGTATTGTTCTTCCATCTTATTCCATAACATATTAGCATTATTTATATAAAATTTTTTTTATGTTTTTTAAAAATACCCGTGAATTTCACGGATCTTTTAGCTAGTATCATATATACTTGACTTAAACATTAAATTTGTCATATTTACCCATTTGACTATAAAATCATAAAAATATTCTCTCTACATTAATAAATTCCCTATTTTACCTTTTAACAATGAAATATAAAGTATGATTTCTCAATTATATTACAAAGGATATGAAAGAACACATGAAGTATACTTTCATTATTTACTGATGAAAAGTGTTACTATTATTAAAGATTCATAGATTTGGCGATAACAATTTGTTAAAATATACTAGCAGGGTCTTTGCGCGATGCAGCTACGGGTATCTTGTAATTTAATTTTTTCGATTTCATTAGTTTGTTTGTTTATGGAGTATAAGCAATGACAAAAGTTCGGTGAAACTTTACTTAATTTGTAATTTTTTTAGTAGCTTGCTTGAGTTGTACAGTGTGTTCTTTAAATTTATTTATTTATTATTATTATTTTTATTTTTTTAAAGAGTTTTTTTTAAGTATCATTAATTTATAGCTTGCATAACTTGTGTTATGTATTTTAATACTTGTACTTATCATTAAATAAGTGTTTTAAGAATGTTTATTAATTATGCATCAATGATATTAAGATATATTTAATGGAGTGATATTAAGATATATTTAATGGAGTAAAAGAGCTTGCATGACTTGTACATGGTGCATACTAAATTGTATTACTTTAATTAAGACATTTAATAGAGGAAAAGAGCTTACATGACTTGTACATGATGCATACTAAATTGTATTACTTAAAATTATGACATTTAATGAATGAAGATGTCTTCCTCCATCTCCATTATAAGATAGTAAGATGTTTGTGTTTTGTGTTACATTTGCTGAATATGAACGAAAACAAGAGATGAACATAAGAAAGACACATAGAAATTCTTCAACCCTTCTGTTCTTTAAGTATGGTTTTGTATTCATACACAAACCATTTGGACTTGATACAGAATTAACTAGGGTATAACAAACTACTTAAACCAGTTACCAACTAAAACATCAAATAGACTTTATATTTTTAAGGAGTATAATAGGATTTTAATGATGTAAAATTCATTTCAGTTGATTTTATGATCAAATGGGTAAATGCCACAAATTTGATGCTTAAACCGGGTATAAAGAAATGCTATATCCACCAAAAGTTTACAAAAATTTGTCTACACAATGACATAGCAAGTGAATTAGAGCAATGATAGTTGTATAATGTTTTCTCTTTCATCTTTCTAACCCACCATATTCATATGACAATGTGATTTTATTTTGTAAATTTTTTGTAAACCTAACATTTCTCTTGAGTATATATGTTATTATAATATTTAGTTGAGTATACATGTTATTTTATAGTTTAAATTAAAAATATATGGAGTTACCTTAAAAAGAAAAAACAAACAATCAAACTTCTTAACGCTTTTTATTGAGTCAGATGTAAAAGTCGTAAAGAGACAAACACCCTCTTAGTTATAGGAGATCCTCTTTAAGTGGGTTAATAGTCGGAAAGCATCTGGGATTTTCTTATCGTGATGATAAGTTCAGAAAAACGAACTATTATCGATAGGTAAAGATAGTTAATTACCAGGTTAATTCTATTAATTCTGATAATCATATCAAGTTTATTTTGAAAAAAACTTATTGTCATGATCCTACTCCTTTCTAAATTTGAGAAAGAAAGTGATGTGTATTAGTTTTACACCACGTGCGTTATCAACAAAAATACAGAAATCTCTTTTACACCACATGAGCATTATCAAAATCTGACAGATATATAGCCACAAATTTGGTGTCGACATATAACAAATATTCGTTCAAACAAAAAAGACATATAACAAAGATCTATCGAGAAAAAACTTAAAATTAAAATGATGAGAAGTACTGTAACTATCATCATAAATTTGAGATACATCAAATTGATTTATATATATATTTATTCATTTAGATGCGTCTTCCGTTGTTTCAAATATAATTTTGAAGTGAAACGATGAAAAGTAGTATTAGCAATAAATTTGACTCACAAAGGACGAAAAATATATAAATGATTCACCTAACTTGATTAAATGCATTTTATATGTATATGCATCTATATTTTTGCTAGTAAATATATTATGGTACATTTAAAAGATTATGGTTACATCTAATTCAAGTCAATAAATCGATATGAGTAATGCTATTTAGACATACTAATCAAGCCTAAATACATGACTAATGCATAAATCACTTGTACAATTATATTATGTATTTTCTCTCTCCAAATTCACACCAATCATTTTTTTAAATCAACCAATCAAATTATTAGCTACATTTGTAGGATTGATTATTAGGCACAACAATCATTTTTCAATCTATAATGTGTGATTATACTTATTTCTCATCCTTCTCATTTTAAAATTTCGTCTGGTTTGATCCTAAGTCATCGACCATGTATATGGGTATGTTTGGTATGAGAAATTTAAAGTTTGGGGTTTAGGCTTAAATTTGTACTTTGGTCTTTGAGAGCTTTTATTATAAGTAGAAGTTGAAATTAGTATTTATAAACTTGTTTTAAGAAAGAGCTTAAGCTTAAGCTTATTATTGCAAAATTATTAAAAACCACATAATTAAATAAGTTTTTGATATATTAGATATTTTGTAAGTAAATAAAGAATTAATTTATTGTTCAAAGTTCAATTAAAGTTTTAAATTTTTTGCGCTTTATGATTTCAAGTCGCATAACAAATTAGATTTATTTTATGTTCTACTTTATTTTAAAAGTCCAAGTCCATGTTCTCTCATAAACCCCTCGCCAAACGCAGCCTATCTGTATGTAAATACCAAATTTGTGGCTATATATTTGTGACAGATTTTGATACTATATACTCCGTATATGATATGTGCCACCCGCCTGCACATATATACAAAGTTGTAATTAAGAAAACCATCACAAATAACAATGTTTCTTCTCTCATTTCAACTGCTACTTTATCCGATTATAGCATTCTTCATTTTAATATTGCTCTTGATTCCACTTAAATGGCTTTCATCTATTTCTCAAACACGAAAAAACCTCCCACCATCACCAAGAAAGCTTCCGATTATTGGAAACCTCCACCAACTAGGCTCGAGCCTCCATCGCTCTTTCCAAGCTTTAAGCCAGAAGCATGGACCAATAATTTTGATTCACCTAGGTAGTGCACCTTTGCTTGTAGTCTCCTCCGCTGAAGGAGCTCGAGAAGTCATGAAAACCCATGATTTAATATTCGCGAGCAGACCTAAATTAAGTATTCCCGATAAACTTACTTTTGGGTCTAAGGACGTTGGTTTTGCTCCATATGGAGAGCATTGGAGGCAAGTCAAAAGCATTACGGTGCTCCACCTTCTAAGTAATAAACGAGTTCAATCATTTCGACATATTCGAGAAAGAGAAATGACTCGTATGATTGACATGATCGACAAAAGTTGTGGTTCCGTGATTGATTTGAGTGAGATGCTTGTCTCACTTACTAACAACATAATTTGTCAGGTTGCTCTAGGAAGGACATTTAGTGGCTTAAAGTTTAAAGACTTGCTAAGAAGATTTCAAACCCTACTTGGTGTTGTGAGTGTTGGCACTTATATTCCATGGCTATCGTGGGTGGATTGGTTACGTGGTCTAGAGGGAAAAACAAATAAGCTTGCTAAAGAAATGGACGAGTTTTTTGATGGTGTTATTGAAGATCATGTAAGCAGGAACAAAATGGTGGATGGTAACGATGATAAAGGAAATGATCAAAGCCAAGATTTAATTGATATCTTACTAGATGTTCAAAGCGAAGATACAACCAACTTTATATTTGATAGAGACACAATTAAAGCCGTCATCTTGGTAAAAAAATTCATCTCACTATTTATAATTAGCATTCTAGCTTGTTGCGTTGTAACCTTGTAGGCATGCATATATTACAATTTGTTTTAAAAAAAACTAAGGCATCATATACAACATACAGTACATTTTCAAGTATTTCTGTTTCTTGCAGGATGTGTTTACTGGTGGAACTGATACAACGTCCACACTTCTAGAATGGGCACTTAGCGAGCTAGTAAGACACCCTCATATAATGAAAGAGTTGCAAACTGAGGTAACAAAAATAGCCGAAGGAAGATCCATGATTACAGAAGATGATACGCATAATATGCATTACTTGAAAGCTGTACTCAAAGAGACGTTGCGATTACATCCTCCACTCCCGCTACTTGTTCCTCGAGAGTCAATGCAATATGTCAAGTTAATGGGATATGATATCACACAAGGTACCCAAGTGATGGTCAATGTTTGGGCTATAGCAAGAGATCCTTCGCTATGGGAAGAACCAGACAAGTTTAAGCCACAAAGGTTTCTCAACAGTTCTATCGACTATAAAGGGTTTGACTTTGAATTATTGCCATTTGGTGCTGGTCGAAGAGGGTGTCCTGGTATTCAGTTTGCAGCAGCTATTAGCGAACTTGCTTTAGCAAATATAGTGTATAAATATGATTTGGCATTGCCAAATGAAGGAAAACCTGAAGAACTGGACATGCGTGAGATTTTCGGACTAACTGTTCATAAGGAGTCTCCTTTACTTGTTATGACAACTCCTCGTTTCTAGTTATTGCTCATATTTGTAACTTTTGTAGTGCAAAATTATTTTTTATGATGAATAAGACTAGCTAAGCAGTTTATTTTCAGTGAAGACTGGATGTAAATACTTTTTTTACTGTTAAAACTCGAGGCAAGATTTTGCTTCGATTTTTTATATTCTCAGCAACTGGGATATCTTATGGATACTCTATCTATTAATATAAAAAAGTTCTCTAGGAAATCTAGTTATCATACAGTATCATATAAAGGTTGAGATTAATAATCTTTATATATTTATGCGTCACTTACATATTTTGTTTGAGCTTTTTGTTTTGGTAAAATAAAAGGAAATACTGAAATGTTAAGATGTCGTTTTAAAAAATCATTATTTGAAACTGAACAAACTAGTACAATCGCCTCAATTAGCGAGGAAACTTTTAGGCTTTCGTCGTGGACATATCTTCGAGAAAGGTTATTGCCGAGGACATGTCAACGGGTTACAGTCCTCGGCAATGCAGCGTCGGCAATCACTATCCCGAGGACAATGTGAGGCCCACGCCCTTTTCGAGTCAAACGTTTGCAATGTTCGACCAATGTTTTCACGAGGACATGTCCTCGGGGAAAGTCATTGTAATTAATTAATAAATTAACTAATGGTCAATGAAAGTCAAAACGTGTATACTCATTGTCGAAGACATGTCCTAGGCAAAACTAGCAACCAGATCAACGAAAGTCAAAATTTGAATAACTTTTGTCGAGGACACGTCCTCGGCAAAACATACAACTGCTCCTACACAGTAGCCTATCGACAGTTTTCCAGATTTTTTTCGAAATTTTTTTCGAAAAAAATCCTACCAAAACCTGTACACAACAAAGCATGTACACATCCAAAACTAACATGCCAATATCATAAAACAATTTAGAACGGCTAAAACACTTATATATAATTGCTAAACACCCTCTAATACATTAAAACGTTACAAAGTCTACAAATGGGTGTTCTAATCTACAACTAGCTGCCAATCAAAAAACTTTTCAATATTCGCAAGTTACAAGTCACCAAAATAGTACATAACATGTTTAAAGTATACAACAATAATATATTGGTCGCCAAAATATAGTTCAAAGGATAAGTCACATAAAAAAGCCCATATATACCCATACTACTGCCCCTCGTCATCCCCGCTGCCATTCTCGCCATAGCCACCGCTTGTACCACTCCCGCTACCTGAGCCACTCCCGCTGCCCGAGCCTATCTCGCTACGGGAAGGAATCTGGCTGTATAACTCGACCCATTGGGGGTTACTCCTTAATAGAGACAACACCTCATCGAGTTGGCGCCGAGTGGCCTTAGCCACTCGTGTAGCTTCAGAAACCTTCTCGTCTCTCTCGGCCAACATCGAATCAATCTGAGGCTGGAAGTACACCCTTCCCGCCGCCATCCCGCCTCCCCTGCCCCTTCCTCTTCGAGGTCGCGATCTTACAAATTGAAATGAGTGAAAAGTCATAAAATAAAAAGTAACCAAATTCAAATGATCAAGTTTAAGTTTCTTTTAAAATAATATTGAAATTCTTACCTCGGTAATCTACCAATCTGATGGGAAGGGGGATGTGGGTCATCGACACCACCGTGACCGCGCGTGACTGCTGTTGCCATCTGTAAAAGTATAAGTTGAATAACATATAGAAATTCATAAACAAAGTAATATAAGCATGCACACACTCAAATACATACATATTTAAACAAATCCGTAACAATTCTATTCAAATAAGTGTCGTTTTACAAGTTACAATTTAAGATTAATCTGGCTCATCACTGTCATAAACAACAACAGCCGCAACTTCATCATCAGAATTGGTAGCGACTTCATTATCAGAAACTACTAAATCATAAGTAACATCGTCTTCATCTTCAGTATAATCATCGTTGTCATCAACAGGAATGATTGGTGGTGGTTCTTGATAAGGATTTAAAAGGTACCTTTTTGAGGGGTCATTTAAGCCCTTAATTGATCACTTTTATATCCGTTACTATTTAATTTTGTTCCTTTTCACTTTTTAGGTCTCTTGAAGGCAAATTGCTAGAATGACACTTATTCGGACGAAAAGGCGCGAATATCTGAAGAAAATGGCCAAAGTCAAGAATCGAGACACTCAAGTTCTTTGGAACCGAAGGGAAGGCGTCAAGATTTAACCGTGACGCCGCCGCAACATTTTTATGACGACTCAAGAGCTAAATTGCTTATTTACAAGTGACGGCATCGGGTTGACGTCAGAGATCAAGGCGCGGCGTCACACAGCATAAGGTGACGTCCACAATGATAATGTGGCCAAGGCGAAAACCTAATGACGGTGACCCGATGGCGTCACAATTAAAGAGCGACGTCACGCTTTGTAACACTATATATAGAATCCGAATTTTTCGGTTTTAGAGGTAGTTTTGGTGGAGTAAAACCTAAACCGAACCAAGGTCAGTCTTGTACAAGATTTTAGGGTTCCATACCTATTTTACATCAAGATAAGTGTTTTACTTCATTGATTCAACTATGTCTTCAATTGATTGTGTGTATGCTTGCATGTTCTCCATGTCCGGCTAATTTACTTGTGTGTTTGCTTAGGTAATATGAAACCTAGTTATTGAATATTGATTGGTTGTCTCTTATCTTAATTGTGATTGACCTAGTATTACGATAGGTCATTCGTTGTGTTATTAATGCTTGATTAATCTTTGTTGAACCTTAGCATATAGTTACTAGTGGAATTGTAGGCTAAACATCCAAAGAATACCTTAGAGTTAAGTTTATGAATCCTAGAGATTTCGTAGTCATTAACCTTTGGTAGTTTCAAAGAGTTAGGGATAAACGCATACCCTACGACCTTAGAAACACAACGCGTTAAGAATAAGGACGTGACAATTCAACCATCAATAGGAGATAACTAGGGAGTAATAAAATCTAAGTAAACACATTTTTAATCATCATACGAGCACACACCAAAAGACATAGACTACCCTTAGCTTAGTTAATTAGAATAGATAAGTAGAGTAATCGGTAGAAATACCAAACCCCCAAATCCAAACCCCGAGATTCATACATTTCCATTTTCTAAAAAATATAAAAAAGATAAAAAATAATCTTCCTCAACCCTAACCTTAGCATAGTAACTCTTACTAGCATTCCTATTCCCCTAGAGAACGATATCAATACCCTTGGCTTACCCTAATACTACACTACAACGATTAGGTTCACTGCCTAGGGTGTTGAAAAACTTGCTCGATGAAAAGGAAGTTCCTTTGACCCCGAACGCGCTGTGTAAGCATGTCAATTTTTTTGGCGCCGCTGCTGGGGAATAGAATAGCTAGTTAGGAGTCCACCTCGTTTAGGTTTCCTTGCTTGATTCCTATCAAGTAAGATTTTTTTTCCCATTTTTAGCTTCCTCGTAGTCTATCCCCCTTCTTCGTGACCTTTGTTCATAACCCCATCACTTTTCATCATGGAAGGTGATAACCAACCACCACTCATCAACCCACCACCAAATGACCCACCAAGAGGCCGTACTCTTGGTGAATACTCAAGACCAAGCCACCTAGGCTATAGGAACACCATTGAGCTTCCCGGCCAAGCCCAAACTACGGCCCTGCGATCGGACACCATTCGGTTGGTGCAAAACGGATGTGCATTCCATGGACTTCGTTTCAAAGATCCTAATCAGCATCTTAAGGATTTCTTTAAAATTGTCGATTCCATCGACCTCGATGCTACTACTCGGGAGACCACGCGTCTGCGTCTCTTCCAATTCTCTCTACGGGACCAAGCTAGTAATTGGCTTGAGCGACTTCCCGCCAGCTCCATCTCAAGTTGGGATGATCTCACCTCTCGTTTCCTTGCTCAATTTTTCCCACCAGGGAGAACTACTAAGCTTAGGAATGAAATCTTGATGTTCCGACAACGTCAAGGTGAATCTCTCTACGAAGCATGGACTCGATTCAAGGACTTACTCCATAGAGTCCCTCATCACGGCATTGATCTTTGGCTTCAAGTCCAACTCTTCTACGATCATGTCAACTTCCCTACTAAGTGATCCATTGACCAAGCGGCCGGTGGAAAACTTAGTGATCTCACCGCGGAAGAATCGTGGGGTATAATAGAGGACCTTGCTCTTTATGACAACGAAAGTTAGAATGACCCCCATGATTTGCCCAAAACCGTAAAGGCAATCTCCTTGCCTCCTATTGACTCACAATCTTCCGACCGTAGAATGCTCGAGCTTGAAGATCAAGTTAAATTCCTAATGAGCTCCTACAAAAATCCTAAGTCTTCACGCCAAGTGAACAAAGTTTCTTCCTTGTGTGAGCCGTGTAGTGATCCTCATAACACGCGCACTTGCACAAGACTCCCCGAACAAGCTTCTGTTGACTACGTATCCTCGCGTACTAATGGAATGGGAGGAAGATTCCCTACAACACCCGGAACTAGGACTTTTAATGATGCCCGAGAAGCATGGAAGGGCAAGCCCGATTTTTATTGGGGACAAACCAAAGAATTCACATATAATGATTTCTCATGGCCCCCATCTCACGGCCCTAACCAACAAAACATAGAAGGGATGTTGCAACACCTAGTCGCATCCCAAGAAGCTCAAATAGCTAAGCTCTCGGACCGTTTTAACCAACAACAAGCCAAGATGGATAGGAAGATAGATAACCTTTTGAAAGCCATGACCAATAGTGATAGGAAGGTTAATGCTATCTCAACTCCTGAAGCTTCCGGTGTAGAGATTAAGGACCCAAGTAAGTTAGCTAAGCACGTTCAATTCGTCAATACCATCACCTTAGTGAAACCTAATAGAACAAATGACGAAGCGAACCATGAAACGACACTTGAGGTTAGTGAAACACCTAGGAATGAAACAACCAAGGAAGTAGATGAAGTAGGCAATGACTATTTCAATAAGTTTCCTACGGAAGAAGAACTCTCTCGCCACCCACACTTAGTACGTGACCTCCGTCACATGTATGTTAGGAGAAGCCCTAGGATCAAGTTTGGGAACCCTTGGAATCTTAACATACCATGTTGCATAGGACACCATTTCGTGGCAAAGGCCTACATTGATCGCAAGTCCCCGATAAATATCATGACTAGCACCAACTATAATTGGGTAATGAAGAAGCCTATCCCAACTAGGCAAGATCCCGATAAACCTAGGGTTAGTTGCAATTTTCTTGGTAGAGTTAAGGGATTGCCCGTTTATGTAGGTAGTTTCACGTTTCCTACAGATTTCATAATAGTGGATGATATTAGTACAACCATAGATCCTAGCTTATCCCACGTTATTCTAGGAAAGCCTTTCATAGAAAACACCGGGATGACCTATGATTCGTCGTTAGGAATAGTGAGATTCAAGGATAAGACCGATGATGTAGCCTACCAAATGCCCTTTAAGATTGAAAATTTTTCATCACTATCCAATTATGAAAAAGAAATTAAGCTATCGGTCTACTATAGGAATGAGGAAGATAAGGAGAAGGGAGTTGATTATTTGATGAATAAGATTTTCGGGTTCTATAAGGATTGCTTGAACTTAGGACCGGAATATAGAACCCAGTGGGGAGAGGACGACCTCTTAGAAAGGTGCATCATACGGCACTTCTACAATATGGAATCCCCCAATAGAGACCGTCATGAGGTAGAAGGTGACGGTAATGAAGTAACGTAGGGGCACGACTTCGAGTCTAGCTACAAGACTCATAAATAAAGAAAAGCGCTTCGTGGGAGGCAACCCATGCTTAATTGTTTGCTTGTTTGTGTGGCGTGTATCTTTTATTGATTGTTTATTCTCATATTTAAATTTGTAAAAATGCTTTATTTTGTCTTTAACCTCGTCTTAAATACATATAAAGGTATTTTACATAAGGGATAAGTGTAGGGAGGATTACACACGTTTTCAAAAGAAACGTGAACATGAGAATTACAATTATTTAAAAGATATACATGTGTGTTTGTTCGAGTCAAATGCTTGTATCGAGTCATAATGGATGTTTTGCAGGAAATTTTTCCGATTTTAAAAAAAAACAATTTTTCCAGAAAATCATGCACCGGTTTGTCAGGATAACTGACGGCGTCGGAGGAGCGAAACAACTTACTATTTTTCTCCTTTTTGAGCTACTTATAAATTTTGGAATTTTCCAGTCTTAATTTTCCGTAAAATCGTAAACATCCATTCCACAAGCATTATATCCTAGTTTAGTAAAGTCATATAGTATATATATATATATATATATATATATATATATATATATATATATATATATATATATATATATATATATATATATATATATATATATATATATATATATATATATTGTTACCGCCGATTTTGCGAAGGTTTCGTTTGTTTTCTTCAAGTGTGCGTGTTTAATTTATCAAGACGAAGATACATAAGATGAGAAGGAGCTTTTCACGCAAACATTCTTCTTGAAGAAAGATTTAACCACCACTTCACACGGATCCTACCGAGCTAATCAGGAGTACTAGTTTTTCGCTTTTAATTACCTTTCATTATCATAACTTTGATACTTTCGGGAACATTGGGGACAATGTTCGGTTTAAGTGTAGGAGGAAAATAAAACGGAACTTTGAAACTATGCTTATCCTTGACTATTTGCCTTATCCAATTTCATTTGTGTAATGAACCATGAGAAATATCGGTTAGGGTAATTTTGGCACCAAATTTAAAATTTTTCATGACATATAGGAGTGGGTCATTAGTCTTAATAAAGCGTCTCATGGATAGGAAATTATATGACTAGCACAAAAACCCTTTACCACTTAAATTCCACCTAAAATGTGAGGATCGCCTTAGATTTGTAGGAATTAAAGCATTCATCTTTAATGCTTAGAGTGTGAACCGTAGTATAATAGATTCTAGAACTTGTTTTGTGATGCATTCCGAGATCGCTAGTAAGACTACACTTGTGTAGTTAGGAATAACTAAATGATAAGAGGCATTAGGATAACCCTTGTTTGATACGTAATATAATTACTTCTTCCACATCGGTTGAGTAATTCCCCCAGACCTTTGCGTTGTACTCATCTTTAGTACATGATACCCTTAGTTAACCCCTCAGAGCCTATCCTTTTCGCGGTTCTCATGATGTTTCAGTTTTCCGGAATATCAATGAAGAGCATTGTTTACAATCCACCCCCAAATGTACACCCAAATCGCCTTAGCCTACCTTGTATGCACTCACTTTTAGTGCATTATTGTTATCACACTAAACCCTTAGTTCAATTATCTATTTGCTTGCATAAGTTTCTAAGTCGAGTCATATCCTTTGTACACAGTTTTGGGACGATTGGGAGTCATGGGAAAAGTTAAATTTTATGAAATGACGGGAAGGGAATGTTAAATTCAAATTCCCTTTATTTGCGTAATAATATACTCCAAGTGTTTTGATCGTTTCAATTCTGGTCAAATTAGTGTTAGAGTAATAAAAACTCAAGTGTAGGGATGTGCCTATAAATCCCTACTATTTTGATGTTATCGTAGAGGATGGTAGAGTAAAAGTGTATTAAAAAAATAATAATGATAATAACGAAAAAACATACGGGCTACCATCCTACATCTATCTTTAAATTTATGTTTGTTTATTTCAATTTATCTAGAGTTTAGAGTGTCGAGTCTTGGCTTAGCAACGCCATTCTTCGCATGCTTGCAACATAAAGATTTTTGACTTGCCACCACTAAATCGCCTATCCCACCAAACCTTTTGTTTCCCTATTGTAAGCCTAACGTTACAACCCTTTAAAAGACCTCTTGGATAGTTTTTCCTAGGTGCTTACACCAAAGCGATGGAGGTTTGATCTAGTCTCAAGCCTATGGTAATCTATGTACTAGGACCGGTTAATGAGTGTTTATCTTCCATTTCCAACTTGTTATATTTCATATACACCCGAGAGATGTGAGTATCCAAACACCCCATGTGAGGTGCTAGTATTTAATTTCCATGCTTGTTAAGACTTTTGCGGGGCTTA
This sequence comes from Chrysanthemum lavandulifolium, assembly GCA_022545495.1. Taxonomy (NCBI): domain Eukaryota; kingdom Viridiplantae; phylum Streptophyta; class Magnoliopsida; order Asterales; family Asteraceae; genus Chrysanthemum; species Chrysanthemum lavandulifolium. The sequence continues at coordinate 195,386,070 of CM040243.1, read as the reverse complement.
TATGTGTTGTGAATCATTCTAAACTAATGCTTCATGACCCCTAACTTATAAATTAATTGGCTAAAAGCACATTTGCTTGAGGACAAGCAAATACCAAGTGTAGGGATATTTGATAAGGATTTAAAAGGTACCTTTTTTAGGGGTCATTTAAGCCCTTAATTGATCACTTTTGTATCCGTTACTACTTAATTTCGTTCCTTTTCACTTTTAGGTCTCTTGAAGGCAAATTGTGGAATGACACTTATTCGGACGAAAAGGCGAATATCTGAAGAAAATGGCCAAAGTCAAGAATCGAGACACTCAAGTACTTTGGGCTCAAGGGGACAACGTCGCTGTTCAACCGTGACGCCGTCGCAACATTTTTGTGGCGACTTAGTAGCCAAATTGCTTATTTACAAGAGATGGCATCGGGTTTTAAAGAGTAGGCGTCCGCACTCGGACGTCCTAGATTTGATCAAGACGGCGTCGAGATCGAAGGCGGCGTCACATGCATAAGGTGACGCGTCACAATGATAACGTGGCCAAGACAAAACCTAATGATGGCGACCCGACGGTGTCACAATTAAAGAGTGGCGCCGTCGCAGCTTGTAACACTATATATAGAATCAATTTTTCGCTTTTAGAGGTAGTTTTGTGGAGTTAAAACCTAAACCGAACCAAGGTCGTCTTGTACTGATATTTTAGGGTTCCATACCTATTTTACATCAAGATAAGTGTTTTACTTCATTGATTCAATTATGTCTTCAATTGATTGTGTGTATGCTTGCATGTTCTCCATGTCTGGCTAATTTACTTGTGTGTTTGCTTAGGTAATATGAAACCTAGTTATTGAATATTGATTGACTGTCTATTATCTTAATTGTGATTGTCCTAGTATTGCGATAGGTCATTCGTTGTGTTATTAATGCTTGATTAATTTTTGTTGAACCTTAGCATATAGTTACTAGTGGAATTGTAGGCTAAACATCCAAAGAATACCTTAGAGTTAAGTTTATGAATCCTAGAGATTTCGTTGTCATTAACCTTTGGTAGTTTCAAAGAGTTAGGGATAAACGCATACCCTACGACCTTAGAAACACAACGCATTAAGAATAAGGACGTGACAATTCAACCATCAATAGGAGATAACTAGGGAGTAATAAAATCTAAGTAAACACATTTTTAATCATCATACGAGCACACAACAAAAGACATAGACTACCCTTAGCTTAGTTAATTAGAATAAATAAGTAGAGTAATCGGTAGAAATACCAAACCCCCAAATCCAAACCCAGAGATTCGTACCTTTCCATTTTCTAAAAAATATAAAAAAGGTAAAAAATAATCTTCCTCAACCCCAACCTTAGCGTAGTAACTTCTTACTAGCATTCCTATTCCCCTAGAGAACGATATCAATACCCGTGGCTTACCCTAATACTACACTACAACGATTAGGTTCACTGCCTAGAGTGTTGAAAAACTTGATCGACGAAAAGGAAGTTCCTTTGACCCCGAACGCGCTGCGTAAGCGTATCAGTTCCTGAACTTCCGTTGATTGACCATCGATATTCAAGGTTTCAAAATACAAATCAGTAGACAGTTCGAGATCAGATGAGTTGTTGTCATGTATAACATCATGATCGTCTTCTACTACGATAACATCTCAGGTTGTGTTATGATTCACATTTTGGACGACCTTTCATTGGAGTGGTCGTCTGGCCGGATCTTCAAGGTAGAAGACTTGTTTTGCTTGTGTTGCGAGAATGTAAGGTTGATCTTCAAACGAAACAGTACATGCGAGGATTTGTGTCATGTTGTTTCTAATGGCAAAACGTTTGACTTTATGTCCTTCATTGCTAGTGTCGAACCATTTAACTCGGAACAACACAACTTTGAAGGAGGTATACGCAAACTCCAGAATTTCTTCAGGCTGACCATAAAAAATTTCTCCTTCCATCTCACAAGGTGATGTGCATTTTCCATCATGTTTTACATTTATAAACTAATAGATACTAGGACTAACACATACTAACGGGCAGTGTACCCGATCATTGGCAGACGACACATTGCTGTCATTAAGAAGACTCATGAGCCTAGCAAGATGTTCATTAGACAAAGAGACATGAGAGTTGCTAGCTCTATTATCAGTAACATGATTAACATCAGCAGAAGCATTATTACTAGTAACAGGTTTAGAGTTAGCATTGAAGTTCCTTTTAACATACCCAGCAGGATAACCAACAAGATCATAACATATTTCAACAGTGTGGCCAGGTTTATTGCAGTTAGTACACTTAAGATTTCGATTTGGTCCTCCGTTGTTTGAATTATTACCATTATTGAAACTAGACCCTTTGTTAAAATTGTTATTATTGTTAAACCCTTTCCTGTTATCAAAAGTTTTTACACCATCAAAGGTTTTTGCAGCAAAGGTTGTAGCATTAGGTTTAACAGAATTGTTTCCAGAAGAAAATTTTCTATGAGATTCTTCCCTAGAAACAACAGAAAAAGAAATTTTGACATTAGGTAAAGGGTCTCCGGTTAAAATGTTACTTCTAATAGACACATAATTGTCATCAAGGCCCATAAGAAACTGCATGAACTTGATTAGCTTATTATGTGTTTCAAAGTGTTTTGCAGCCTCATAAGTACAGGGTGGTAAATTGATCATAGAGTCAAATTGTTTCCATAAAGAATTAAGAATATTGTAATAATCAGCAAGAGAGGACCCACTTTGACTAGAGGAATTTATATTTTTATGCAGATTAAAGACTGCTGAACAATCAACTTTATCATATGTATCTTTAAGATCGTTCCACATCTCATAAGCAGTTTTAGCATATATGGCACCAACAAACAATTCAGAACTAAGAGAACTCAAACTCCAAGTAATAATAACAGAATTACAAGTATCTCATTGATTAGCAAGAAGAATTAGAGTTATCTCTCAAATAAGTACCATCAATGAATCCAACTTTATTATGGTTCCTTAAAGCAAAAGTGTTGGGTTCAGTAAATACCCAAACCCCTTAATCTAGGATTTGAATAGAAAATAACCTAAGTGTTCAATCCGTTAAACACTATCATGTCACTTGAGTGCATAGACTCTCGGTGAGCCATCTTCAGATACTCGAGACGAGGCGAAGAAGAAGCCTCTCCACTCAAAGAAGGCGGAACTTATTGGGTGAAAACTAAGTCAAGAAGAAGATGGTGGATTCGGTGAGTGATGACAATAACTCTTTGAATCCCTAAGACCTCTCCAACTGTTAGCAATGAAGACAAACTAAAGGAAGAGATCAAGGCTTTGAAGGCGAAGAATGAGCGGGACTAGGCGGAAAAGTTTACCAAGATAAAACTAAGTCCCCAAGTACTTTACCCAAATAAAACTAAGTCCCTATCTAATAAAGTGTCACAATTCTCATTTTCCGGTCATTTCTCATATTCCATATTCATCATTTCATAACGGTTTGTGCATGGTTTTTCATTTCACATTAAACGTTATTTCATAATTAATTAAACGTTATTGTGTAAACATTATTTTTGAACATTTGACCCGATACTTCCAAAAATTATTCTAATATATTTTAATACTCATATTAAGATTTTAAAAATGTTATTATTAGTTTACCCAGTGTTTTAAATCTATTTCGTATAAAAATTGTTATATTTATATAAATTACGACGTTTTCTTAAATTCAACCCGATAAATAATTATTCAATCAAATCTTTCAAGAAATGTATTTTATAACTCTTATGACCTCAATATATTTTATCTTGACACTGTGAAACTTATTTTATCTAACGCTACCTTAAATATTCAAATGTGTATACAATTCACTAATCTTACTCAACAATACTACAAATTTCTACTTCCATTCAAGTAACTTACATTTACTTACACTTACATTTATACATCTACATACTAATAATAATAATATATATATATATATATGTATTATTACATACATGCATCTACTAGATTTGCTAGATCTTTTATTTATATACTTACCAACCAAGACTTTTACTCATTCATATCAATAATTCAAGTCAAGATCAAAACTCTTTCTCTTCCTCTTCATCAAACTTTCGCCACCATAGGGTTCCAAGAAGGGATCATCAATTTTTCCAAGCTCAAGTGTTTTCACAATCTAGTAACACTCTTTGTTTAGGTTTTGAAATAAAAACCTAGGGTGTTTAGGATAAATCCTTGGTTCACTAAACCTCATCAAGCAATTTGTAAGCATAAAACTTCATCTCTTACTTTTTCATATATATTTCATACATTTCATGAAGCCCTCATGATCATATTTGCATTGTTGTGATTTTATTCATTATCATCCAAGATTATCACCCATATGTGCTATATAAATATTTATAACAAGTATGTACTAGTTAGAAGTTTATAAAAATGAGTAGTTTGAAAAATGGTTTATCAAAGTAAGTTTTGATCTTTTGCTAGTAAAGGTTTGATGTGGTTTATGCTTAATTATATGTTATAAGTAGTCACATAAACCTCAAAAATGGTCTTTTTATCTATTATGGTTCGAATAGCATTTTATTTCTAGTAGGATTGGTGATGAGTAGATTAAGGGATTTTTGTGGTGAAGTTGTGGTTAAACAAGTAGAAAATGGTAATTTTAAAATAAGCGAAGAGCATTTCAAATTTATAATTTTTCCGAAAAGTTAGTCATTTTATAAGTTTTATTAAAGTTTTAGAAAATAGATTTTTAGTTATGAGCGTGGCCTTTTGAGCGGACTAAAGCGGAGTTATAACGAAAATATACGTGGTTTCCAAGTTACGATTTAAAAACTATAATTTTCGGAAAATATTCATGCAGTCCGAATTTTAACTGACCCAAACAGTGGCCTTAAAATTTCTGTGAAGTCTCCAAGTTTAAAATATATTAGTATTCTTCATTACCTTCGCGTGGATATAAAGAACTTGAAAACGGACTTAAAGCGAGTGAGTTATGGTTAGCGAACTTTGAGTCAAAAACGTTTGAAAACACTATTCACAGCTTTGGTAGCTGTCGGATTTTAATCAAGGTTTTGAGGGCCTAAGCGGACGTTTCGGGGAAATGGACGTTAAAAGCAGTTAGTTTTCCTATGTATATTACGTCAAAACCGACGTAAACCGATTTTTCAATTACTAAAACCGTTACATAGTTTTGACTACATTTTCACCATTAGCTCAAAAGTAATTATTTTGACATGGAACCGTCACACATTCAAGTAACAATATTTTTATATAACTAGTTTTCAAGTAGCATATTGGGTGATACGTTTTCAAATTCATGCATTCACGACAACATATCATAACTCGAGTCATAACATTCATTTTAGGTCGCGGATAGTTTCCGAGCCTCACTTTCGTGCACTTCATCTTGTTAGCATATCAATCACATCAGGTGAGTTTCATAGCCCCTACTTTTATACATTTTCAATTACTTTTGGGGGAGATACATGCTCAAACTATTTTCATTTACTTTCACAAATATTCTAAACTTTGACATACTATCGTGAATTCATACCCGCTTTTACTCGTTTAAATTCTTACAAACTATTTGGGAGATACATGCTTAAATACTTGTTTCACTCTTGCGAATACTCAAACCATTTATACAATTTTGTTACAATATACTTCTTATACACTTTGGACATTATGTGTGGGTTATTGCGATATGTGCCTTAATGTGCTAAACTAGTTTTCAATTGTGCAACAACATACAAACTTTAGCAGCTGGTTAACTCTGGGAGCCGCAGAGAGGTATTGATAGTACTATCGGTGGCGACCCCCACCCTTGTGTCCTTGATAGGCTAGACCTTGGTGAATATAATGCATTATTCAAGTGATTCAATGTAACACAACAAACAAGTTAGACTTCACGTGAGGTTCGATTAGGCGTGATTCTTTGCATTAAGTTTATGTATATATCGTATGCACCTATGTCCTACTTACAAACAAGATTGACAATTACATACTTTGGCAATGGATTGTAAACACACAGGTTGCAAGTTTTGTATGGGCGGAACTTGGAACTGAGTGGATTTGCACGGCCTTTGCTGCATCAACATTTCTTATAGACTTTTTCAATTCATTTTCAACAAACTTATGAACTCACCAACCATTGTGTTGACACTTTTTAGCATGTTTATCTCAGGTCTTAAGGTGATAGCATTTCATGGAGCTTTTGGGTCGCATGGCATACATGGAAGTCTTGTGTTTTTAACAATTACCATTCGACATGTTTTGTAAACTCTTGTGTATTATCAAACTTTGTGATTTCTTGTTGTGTAAACTTTAACTTATTTATCGAATGGTAAACTCTTCAAAACGTCTCATTATAGAGGTCGTTTTCTGTATCCATACTTTGTGCTATGACGTTATACCCCAATGACGCTATCGTTCCGCTGCGGTATTTTGGGGTGTGATGATTAGTACGAGCCTTGGTTATAGAGAACTAGGTTGCATTTTGTTCCTAGACTATAACCGCTTTCACGTCGATCCTTTCTTTTCCTATCACCTTACTCACTTTTCGATAGCATATGTTTTCTTAGGTATTCCTTCTAGAACCACCTCATTAGATAACGTAGTTTCCTTGTACCGATAGGGAGTCCCAAAATCTAGTTGGGTCATCAAAGATATGGAGCTCGAGAATAAGCACTTATCTAACTTGATCTCGTGATGTTCTTGTTTGATGAGATGCGAGATCGAGCTAAATAAGTGTTACTATAAAGTCGGATAGATTTGATGATTTTGCCCGAGGATGGGAGTTCTCTTGAGGATATTTGGGAACCGCTGGAGACCAAACCTCATCGTGACTCTAGTACCTAACGAATTTCCTATACACCAAGTGCGACTCTTCCTAGATACTTACCCTAAATCCCTCCTTCATTGTTTAGAATCGGATGATAGGTGGCTACCTATTTAAGTAACACCAATCGCCGGGACATGTATGCTTGGTGGTATGTACATGTGTGAAATGAGGCAATTATAATTATGGTGGCCAACGTAATTATAAGTGCGTCATAACTCACGTGGACATATGCGACCACGCATACGTAGATCGATGTGGACACCTTAGGAACCAATTTGTGGCGTGGTATTATGTTTGAGGACGTTAAGTATGAACCTTTGGGAATTCAACGGTTCTTTCCCTTGCGAGATAATGGCACCAAAGAGAGTAACACGCAGATCTTGGCGAGGTGGTGCGGTACCAAGGGTGGAATGACGGTGGGCGTGGAGGTAGAGAAGGTGGTAGCGACATGGGTAACAATGACAACAACATCTGGCGGAACCCCGATTTTGCCGCCATCATCGCTCAACAACTTCAAATCTTGCTTCCCACTATTATCACACAAGTTGGAAATCATATGAATAACTCGGAAACCACGGAGCGGAATGGCGACACCAACAATGTAGTGGCGGTAACAACAACAACAACATCAACAACAACAATGAATTGGATGCACATATAAAGAATTTTCGGCATGCAAACACGTGGAGTTTGATGGTATAGGAGGTGCTTTGGCGTATACTCGATGGGTAGAAAAGAGCGAGGCGGTGATCGACATCGACAATTGTGCCACACATCGTAGAGTGAAGTATGTTGCTTGCTTGTTATCGTGAAAGGCATTGACATGGTGGAACACACTACTAAAAGCTAAAAGCAGAAGCGACTATAGGCATGACATGGGACGAATTTAAGGCGTTATTGAAAGAAGAGTACCGCCGGACAATGAAATGCGTAAACTAGAGGATGAATTTTATCACCACTCCATGATAGGGGTGGTCACGCACCTACACCGATCGATTCCATGAATTAGCTGACTAGTTCCTCATATGGTTACCCCAATCCAAGAGAATCTCGAGGTACATATATGGTCTTGTGCACGAAATCCGTGGAAGCTGTGGAAACGATCGAGCCGTCTACAATACAAAGTGCGATCATTGAGGCGGGAACCCGGCAGACGAGATGGTTAGAAATGGTACTTTGAAGAGCAAAGTGATAAGAGGAAAGAAGCAAGTGGGTCGAATAAGCGAGATAGGCGTGGTAGCAGAACAACAAAAGGGCAAGAGTTTTGTGGCAACCTGCATGAACAAAGAGAGTATGCGGCACACATCCCAAATGTGCTAAATGTGCTTATCATCACCAAGACCAAGCCACGCGGCTTGTGTACAAATTACAATCGATACGGCCATTTTAAGGAGCGGTGTAAAAGGAATAATCAAAGGACTTGCTTTGAATGTAACAGCCGAATCACCTCCGGAATAATTGTCCTCGATTGAATAAGCCACCGATGCAAGCTCCTCTAGCTGTGGCAATTGAAGGAAATAACCCAAACCACATACTCAATATCAGTCCACCTCGAGGTCGAGCATTCTATATAGGGACCGAGGAAGCCCGCAATCGTGAATCGGTACGTTTTTCCTAGACCATTAAGTGATCCACCGTATTATTCGATTCGGTGAGTCTCCTTAGATAAGAAACCTAGACGCGTAAGTTTTGACATAAACACTTTGACCATACATTCGATTCTCTAAACTTTAGGGTAGAACCTTATGTATCATCGATTGAATCGCGAGGACGCGATTCTTCTATCGAGGAAGAATGTCACAATTCTCATTTTCGGTCATTTCTCATATTCCATATTCATCATTTCATAACGGTTTGTGCATGGTTTTTCATTTCACATTAAACGTTATTTCATAATTAATTAAACGTTATTGTGTAAACATTATTTTTGAACATTTGACCCGATACTTCCAAAAATTATTCTAATATATTTTAATACTCATATTAAGATTTTAAAAATGTTATTATTAGTTTACCCAGTGTTTTAAATCTATTTCGTATAAAAATTGTTATATTTATATAAATTACGACGTTTTCTTAAATTCAACCCGATAAATAATTATTCAATCAAATCTTTCAAGAAATGTATTTTTATAACTCTTATGACCTCAATATATTTTATCTTGACCTGTGAAACTTATTTTATCTAACGCTACCTTAAATATTCAAATGTGTATACAATTCACTAATCTTACTCAACAATACTACAAATTTCTACTTCCATTCAAGTAACTTACATTTACTTACACTTACATTTATACATCTACATACTAATAATAATAATATATATATATATATGTATTATTACATACATGCATCTACTAGATTTGCTAGATCTTTTTATTTATATATACTTACCAACCAAGACTTTTACTCATTCATATCAATAATTCAAGTCAAGATCAAAAACTCTTCTCTCTTCCTCTTCATCAAACTTTCGGCCACCATAGGGTTCCAAGAAGGGATCATCAATTTTTCCAAGCTCAAGTGTTTTCACAATCTAGTAACACTCTTTGTTTAGGTTTTGAAATAAAAACCTAGGGTGTTTAGGATAAATCCTTGGTTCACTAAACCTCATCAAGCAATTTGTAAGCATAAAACTTCATCTCTTACTTTTTCATATATATTTCATACATTTCATGAAGCCCTCATGATCATATTTGCATTGTTGTGATTTTATTCATTATCATCCAAGATTATCACCCATATGTGCTATATAAATATTTTTAACAAGTATGTACTAGTTAGAAGTTTATAAAATGAGTAGTTTGAAAATGGTTTATCAAAGTAAGTTTTGATCTTTTGCTAGTAAAGGTTTGATGTGGTTTATGCTTAATTATATGTTATAAGTAGTCACATAAACCTCAAAATGGTCTTTTATCTATTATGGTTCGAATAGCATTTTATTTCTAGTAGGATTGGTGATGAGTAGATTAAGGGATTTTGTGGTGAAGTTGTGGTTAAACAAGTAGAAAAATGGTAATTTTAAAATAAGCGCCAGCTGTCGAAATTTATAATTTTTCCGAAAAGTTAGTCATTTTATAAGTTTTATTAAAGTTTTAGAAAATAGATTTTAGTTATGAGCGTGGCCTTTTGAACGGACTAAAGCGGAGTTATAACGAAAAATATACGTGGTTTCCAAGTTACGATTTAAAAACTATAATTTTCGGAAAATATTCATGCAGTCCAATTTTAACTGACCCAAACAGTGGCCTTAAAATTTCTGTGAAGTCTCCGAAGTTTAAAAATATATTAGTATTCTTCATTACCTTGCGTGGATATAAAGAACTTGAAAACGGACTTAAAACGAGTGAGTTATGGTTAACCGAACTTTGAGTCAAAAGCGTCTTGAAAACACTATTCACAGCTTTGGTAAGCTGTCGGATTTTAATCAAGGTTTTGAGGGCCTAAACGGACGTTTGGGAAATGGACGTTAAAAGCGAGTTAGTTTTCCTATGTATATATTACGTCAAAACCGGCGTGGCGATTTTTCAATTACTAAAACCGTTACATAGTTTTGACTACATTTTCACCATTAGCTCAAAAGTAATTATTTTGACATGGAACCGTCACACATTCAAGTAACAATATTTTTATATAACTAGTTTTCAAGTAGCATATTGGGTGATCGTTTTCAAATTCATGCATTCACGACAACATATCATAACTCGAGTCATAACATTCATTTTAGGTCGCGGATAGTTTCCGAGCCTCACTTTCGTGCACTTCATCTTGTTAGCATATCAATCACATCAGGTGAGTTTCATAGCCCCTACTTTTATACATTTTCAATTACTTTTGGGGGAGATACATGCTCAAACTATTTTCATTTACTTTCACAAATATTCTAAACTTTGACATACTACTGTGAATTCATACCCCGCTTTTACTCGTTTAAATTCTTACAAACTATTTGGGGGAGATACATGCTTAAATACTTGTTTCACTCTTGCGAATACTCAAACCATTTATACAATTTTGTTACAATATACTTCTTATACACTTTGGACATTATGTGTGGGTTATTGCGATATGTGCCTTAATGTGCTAAACTAGTTTTCAATTGTGCAACAACATACAAACTTTAGCAACTGGTTAACTCTGCGGAGCGGCAGAGAGGTATTGATAGTACTATCGGTGGCGCCCCACCCTTGTGTCCTTGATAGACGAGACCTTGGGTGAATATAATCTGTTATTCAAGTGATTCAATGTAACACAACAAACAAGTTAGACTTCGTCGTGAGGTTCGATTGGTTGTGATTCTTTGCATTAAGTTTATGTATATATCGTATGCACCTATGTCCTACTTACAAACAAGATTGACAATTACATACTTTGGCAATGGATTGTAAACACTGCGAGTTGCAAGTTTTGTATGGCGGAACTTGGGCCGAGTGGATTTACACGACCTTTCTTTGCATCAACATTTCTTATAGACTTTTCAATTCATTTTCAACAAACTTATGAACTCACCAACCATTGTGTTGACACTTTTAGCATGTTTATCTCGGTCTTAAGGTGATAGCATTTCATGGAGCTTTTGGGTGCATGGCATACATGGAATAAACTTTAACTTATTTATCGAATGGTAAATCTTCCCATTTATAGTAAGCGGCGATACTAAAGGATTCTGACGCTATCGTTATTGCGGTATTTTGGGGTGGACATAAAGAATCTTCCCATTTATAGTAAGCGGCGATACTACTAATAGCTTGCCGCGACTAAATAGCAAAGTAAATGTCGAATATATCTATATTCGTGATTTACCGTGATCAATGTGTTTGTCTTCTAGGTTAAAGTTAAAATCATACTTGTATAAATAGCATAAGAGAATGAGTGAAAAGTTTAAGCTTGTGAATTGTAAAACACACACACACACAAGCCAACTTTTCACTCCTCCAATACAACTTTATCCTTGAGCTAGCTCGGTGGGTTCTAGAGTTGTGCTCGGACTTAGCCCGAGCTTAGAGAGAGTCACCCAAACTTTGTTATTTCAATCCCAAGTACTATTCGCAAGTACTTGGGTAACGTATTCTTTTGATTTATTTCTAATAAGAATATGATGTTGAAAATTACTTAGTGTGTTTTACTTACGTTAATTTCGGTCATTATTCACTATTAAATTGTTTTAAGTACTTAATTGTTTTTAAACAATAGTGAATAGGGAACAACAAGTGGTATCGAGCCGGTGATTATAAAACCTTTTATGCCGCTCTAAAAGTTTTTAAATCAGATTCCTATGGTGAAATTGATGTACCCCAACTAGTCGATAAAAATGGTGGAGCTTATTCAATTGTTGCCCTAGACTTGAAGTTGGCGAATTCAACAAATGGAAAAAGCGTATGCTTTGCTATTTGATTGGGATGGAACCTTATTATATCAAGTGTATTAATGAGGTCCATTTGTCCCAAAGCTACTTGAAGGTTTGCCCAAACACAAGCTCGATGGACTCGAGGATGAAAGGAGAGTGGTCAACCGGGACCAAAGACTCAAAAGTATCATCATATCATGTCTTCCGATGATATAATGGAGTCGATTATAAGTCGTAACACGGCTAAACAAACACAGGATGACTGGTCCATAGCCATGAAGGTCCATCGATACCAAGGAAAATAGGATAATGGACACGAAACTTGAGTATAATACCTTGGGGCTAAGGATTACGAAACTCTCTCAAACTTACACCGTTACAAAACTCTTTTAAATGGGCGGCTAATGATGGTGTTAAGTTATCCAAACATGAGATAAATGTTGGTTTTGTTAATTGTCTCCACGAGAAATGGTTGAACTTCTCTCGGGGACTTAGAAATGCAAATCACATCCAAACTCTTGAACTTCACGAAATTTATGGGAAATTTGTCTATGAGGAAAACCTCATCAGCAGACGATACCGACTTAAAGAAATCTCGGGAAGTCAAGAAGTCCCGACCATCACCTCACCTATATCAAGCGCCTTCTTTTCTAACAATGTGGTTCAAGATTTTCAAGAAAATTCGGATGATGAGCGATGAGAGATCAAGTGAGGAGTACCTAAATGACACGAGCGTTGAATTTCGTGAAAGGGCACTCCTTGCAAACTCTCGAAGGTTTATTAAAAGAAACAAAGGTTTTCAATTGCTAAAGCAAATGAGGACTTGAATGCTTTAAGTGTCACAAAAGAGGCCATTTGCAAAGGACTGTTTTCAAAAACAATTTATGAACCCTCTTATAGACCATCGAGGTCAAATCGGTCCTCGAGCTTTAGCAAATTTTAACCTAAAATCTATCGGTCTCATCAAAACTTTCGAATAAATCTAACGAGAACAAAACAATAGATTTTGAAGCCAAGTATAGGAAGATCAAGGCTAAGCTTGCATTACTTGAGGCGGTCCCTCGAGAACCAAAAAGTGTTCAATATGTGGGGTAAAACAAAGGTCTTGTTCTTTGAAACCTTTGGGATGAAGAGCCGGTCTCATCGAGATGATGAAATGGTGCATGTCGGACTGCGATGGCCTCTCGAGAGGAAGACAAGCTAGGCTGTTGGAAAGAATCATGCGAGAAATGGAGAATGGGTCAACATCACAATGAAGAAGGTAAATATTCTACTTTCTATAGATGATGATTCGATTGGCGATCCTATATGAACTATATCAATGTTGATCTTAAGTTTGTAGAGGAGCAAAGACTAAATCTTTTTCTAAGTACAACAAGTTAAGTTTTGAATTGAATAAGTGTAGGGATGAGTTACTTGTGTTAAAACAAAACAAGTTTGAGGCTATCACCTTACAAATTCAAAACTTGAATTAGTTAAAAGAAATCGGGCTCTTCAAGATGAACTTAAGAAAGAAAAAGAAATCATTGATAGTTGGACCAACAAGAATCCAAGAGTCTTTGATCTTGTGGGTGCTCGGTAGCAAAAAAGAGTCATAGGTGAACATCATCTTTCGACTCTCACAACAAAGACCGAGTCCTAAACCATTTGTGTCGGTGGCATGATTACCAATATGTTGTATGTTCCCAAGCCCGGTGATTGGATTGAAAGACTTAATCACGAGAGTAAGCTTCCTAACTTTGACTCGGAAGAATTCTAGAGCACGAAAGTCAAGCTCTAAAGAGCATGCTTGGACTCCCGGATGTGCCCTAGTGTGCTGAACACATCTCGAGTCGAAGATGAATCTCAAGCACCACTTCCACCTTTAGAACCTCTTGAGGTCTTGATCCTAGCTCGAGCTTACTCCATTACATTACAATCCACACTCTCCTAAAGAAAGGTCGGACTTGGTAGAACCATTTTGAAAAGACCATCAAAACCAACTCAACAAGAATCCACCCCTTTTGAAAATTCCACATCCTCGGTCCCCTGAAGGCGATCGATTCAACAAGCGGTGAACTTGTGAGGAAGCTAAGCGACAAAATGGAATCTATTGAAAGGTCCACTGAACCAATCAAGGAGACAAAGTCGACTTCCTCTAGTTCCTCAAAGTCAAAAGCCACCACCAAAAACTAGCAAAGTGTGTGATGTGCCACTATACCGGTCATACCAGCGACAATTGTTATAGAATCCTTTTTGCATGATCGTAAAAGGATGATCACAGGCTAGCGACCACTTGCAATACGTGAGCTCTCTCGATCAAGAAAACTACACCAAAGTTGGTCATCGGTATGCTTCTTCATCCAAAGCTCAAAAGTTGAGAGCAAAGCCTTTTCCTCCTTGCCCACATTGTGGCTTTAATGATCATCATACGATGATTGTCTTATGAACATATCTTTGTGATATTTGCGGTAACACGGCTCATAAGACATCTCGACATGACAATGTCATCCATGCAAGGAGAAGTTCAAAACAACCAAAATCCACCGAGTCATCCTCGGTCTCTAAATGCAAAACACTGTGGTAGCTCATTGCACTCCACCACCGACCATGAATCGATTGCTCAATTCAAAGAGACCATGAGACCCAAGCCCACTAGTAAGTGGGTCACGAAAGAAACTAATTCGGTTTACTACTTGTGCGAGAGGCATGCTAGGGAGCCTATCGGCATCTAGGCGGTGGATGCTCAAGAAGCATGGTGGTGTGAAGGAATATCTGCACAAGTATGTAAAGGAACCAGGCCAAAGGTAGTATTTGGTGATAACTCATCATGTCCCACGAAGGTTATGGTTCGATGGCGCAATGGAATAGTTTTCTCTAGGATTGCTTATGTCAATGGTCTCAAATACAATCTCATCGATGTCGATCGACTATGTGATGCTAAGTACATTGTACAATTCAATGACAAACAAGGTACCATTTTCAATGCCAACAAGGAAGTTGTGTTGATTGCTCCTAGGAGGCGATGTTTATGTCTTAGACATGTCAACTCTCTTTAAAGATGGAACTGTCTCTTTGCCAAAGCCCTTTGAAACTATCAATTGGGCGTGGCACAAGAGACTCTCACACTTAAACTTCAAAACATCAACAACTTGGCAAAACAAAACAAGGTCCTTGGCTTACCATCCTTTGGTTTTGCAAAAGATAAACCATGCTCGACTATGAAAAGGCAAACATAAAAGAGCATCTTTCAAAACCAAGCAAAACTTCTCTATCAAAAGCGCCTTCACCTCTTGCATATGGATCTCTTTGGACGATCGGTCCTAGATCAATCCGACATGAGAAGTATACACTTGTCATTGTTGATGAGTATTCAAGATACACTTGGGTATACTTTCTTTCCAAAAGAGTCGAGGCGGTGATACTATAATGTCATTCATCGGGAACATTGAAAACCGAATGACATTACGATGAAACAAATCGAGCCGACAATGGTCTTGAATTTAGAAATCTTGAGCTTGAGAGTTTACGTGATGAGAAGGAATCTCCCAAAATTTCTCATCTCCTTATACCCCGAACAAAATGGGGTGGTGAAGGAAAAGCAGAACTCTCATTGAAATTGCAAGAACCATGTTAAATGGCTCGACCCTTTCAAAGCATTTACGGATGAAGCGGTTAAAACGACTGTTACACTCAAAGCAGGTCAATCATTGTCAAAAGACATAATAAAACTCCATATGAGATATTCAAAGGTAGACTTCGACATCGGCTACTTCCATGTGTTTGGATGTCTGTGTTTATTCATAACCACAAGGATCATCTAGGCAAGTTCGATGCTAAAGGCGATGATGGATACTTTCTAGGTTACTCGCGATCTCCAAAGCCTTGTGGTATTTAACACAAGGAGACAACAAGTTGAGGAAACCTATCATGTCACCTTTGATGAAAGTATAGAAAGCATCGGGTTCACCAACACTTGATGGAAGAAATAGGAATTGATAACTCATCAAGATATCCTCGATGAGTACAACACTAAAACAATTCCTCATACCAAGGCGATCTTGACATCTCATATTATGTCTTGCCTCACAACTGTCACAACCAACTATCGGTGAATTCATTGATAATCGATCGGTCCCTCTTGGGATAGGTAACACGATCCAAATGATCGGGATCCTATAACTCAAGAACCTCTACCGAACAAGACACCTCAACGGATGATCTAAATGATCATGTGGCTCTTGCACTGAACTCACTTTGAACTCCCGGTGACATCTTCAAGCTCATATCCCGGACCACAAAGTAAGTGGACAAGATCTCGGGACATTGAGCTTGTAAACATCATTGGTGAACCAGCGAGGGCATGCTCACTAGAAGCATGGTCGCTAACTTAGCTGCGACTTGACCAATGAATGTCTATATCTTGATTACCTATCGAGATAGAACCCAAAAGTGTCATTGAGGCTCTAAAATACCCAAGTGGGTTCGGGCTATGCAAGAAGAAGCTGCAGTTTGATAAAAACAAGGTCATGACCTTGATCAAATGTCCTCGGGATGTAGTAGTCATAGGAATGAAGTGGGTTTTCGAAACAAAGCGATGAAAATGGCCTTGTCATTAAAAACAAAGCCGGACTTGTAGCCAAAGGTTCTGATCATCAAGAAGGCATTGACTATGATGAAACATTTGCTCTGTTGCAAGAATGGAAGCCATCGGGATCTTTCTTGCATATGCAACATACATGAACTTCGGGTCTACCAAATGGATGTTAAAGTGCATTCTTAAATGGTGATCTCAAGGAAGATGTATATGTTCGACAACCTCCGGGCTTTGAGAGTAGTGAATTCACGACTATGTCGCAAGCTTGACAAAGCCCTTTATGGACTTAAACAAGCTCCCGGGCATGGTATGAAACTCTCTCGGCCTTCGATACAAAACAAGTTTGTCGGAGGAAAGATAGACAACACACTGTTTGTCTATAGAACTCAACAGGATGTGATTCTAGTCCAGTGTATGTTGATGACATCATCTTTGGCTCAACAAACTACAAACTTTGCAAGCAGTTTGAAAAGCGATGACAAAGAAGTTTGAAATGAGCATGATGGGGAACTCACATACTTTCTTGGACTACAAATCGAACAAGCGATAAAGGAATATCCATCAATCAAGAGAAATACACGAAATCTCTTGAAGAAATATGAGATATCGGCGTGCCTCGGTGAAGACTCAATGGTCCCACCTAACAACCTTGGACACGATCTCACGGCAAATCGATCAATCAAACTCATTTAAGAGGGATTGTGGGCTCACCGATGTATCTAAGCGCTTCCGGACCGGACATTCAATTCTCGATCATCTAATAGCAAGATATCGGTCAATCCTAAAGAATCCCATCTCACGTGACCAAAGAATACTCGGTACACGAAGGAACCCCAAACCTTGGACTCTATTATCCAAAATGCTCGGGGTTTGATCTCGAGGTTACTCGATTACGATTATCTTGGTGTAACATGGACGAGAAAAAGTACCTCGGGGTCTGTCAATTTCTTGGAGGAAAACTAGTTTGTTGGAGTGCTAAAAGCAACAATCGGTGGCTATGTCCTCGGTGAAGGTGAATATGTAGCTGCTATGCGAGGATGTTGTGCCAATGTATTATGGATGAAAAGTCAACTCGGTGACTATGACATCCATTACAAAATGGTGCCCATCTTACGTGATAACACCGGTGCTATTGCAATCTCCAACAACCACATCCTCCACTAAAGAACCAAACACATTGATATCGGATATCACTTCATCGGGGATCACATAATGAAGGAGACATTGAACTTCATTTCATCCCTCGAATATCAATGGTGATATCTTTACAAAACCCTTGGATGAACCTACCTTGAGGAGAAAATTTGAATTGGGAATGCTTGACATTGAAAGTCGGTGTCGAAAACCAATCTCGATAAGTTCTACGAAATGGTTCATTCTCCACGAACATCAAAACAAACCTCTCCTTGAATGAGTAAGACTCACTCGGGGTCCACGATGAAAGCATTGAATGAGTAACTAAATGCTCCAAGTATTAGTTACTTAAATGTCCTAGGTTGGTAATCCCACCAATTTAATATAGGAATACATGTCTTCTTGTCGGGAGTATCATCATTTACCTCACCCCACTTGGCATTAAATGCCTTCTCTCACATAAAATATCCTATGGATATTTTATTACTGCTAAAGTGCACTTTTCTTGTGCATTGCAACTATTTTCCTTGAAGGCGGATTTCTTTGCGTGAAGTGGTGGGTGGCATTAAATGTGGAATATCAAGCGATTTCAAAATGGTCTTTACATATCACGTTTATACAAAACCACCCTCTCACTACTCTATAAATACCTCTTCAAAACCACAAAACACACACAAATTATTTTACGCAACTAAACTCTGTCAAAATCCTTTCTCAAATCCGAGAAAAATTTGTGTGTTCTCAAAATCTTTAAAACCTCTTTTGGAAAACCCTCCTTGTAAACATTTACAAAGTTTTCATCACAAACTTGAGAGATCTAAATACTTTGATTGTTCTAGTCAAAACATTTTTTAACCCTAAAATCTTCTTTGGAAATGGCTAGAACACAATCTCTCGGTTTGCTTCTCGATGGGTGGGGATCTTACTAACGTTGAATTTAAAACAAATAATGTCATAGGAAATTTTGAATACCACGAAAATGTCCCAACCTATAAAGACATTATAAAATTTTTATTCAACGCCCACTCAAAACGGCCTTTGTAAAATGTCCTCGATCTTGTACCCAAACTACCTCGGGGAGTTTTGGGCTTTGACTAAAGCCTTTGACCCGACACCTTCTCTCGATGAGAATAACCTTAGACCACTCGGGAGTATCTCATCGAGTTCGGTCTTAATGGGGGCAACAATACACCTGGATTACAAAGCGTTTTGCACTTCAACGGGGTTAGATTATAACAAAGGTTATGTCGCCCATCACGAACCCTCCACGGTGAAGGATGGGTTAAAACAAATCGTTTTAGATCCAACTTTTTGGACAAGACCCAGTCACTAAAAGCTCATTCCCGTGGCTTGGAGGATCCTCTTCACTTTTGTGATTCGGGTCCTCGGCGGGAACCACTCATCCAGCGAACAAGTTAACTCTATTCGGTTGATGATGGCATCTTGCACGATGAATGGGGTCCTTTGTCGACATAGGGAGATCATTTACGGTGATCTCGTAGCGAAGCTCTGAGCAAAACTAGGACGGCACGTTTCGTATCCTAGGTTTGTCTCTTGTGCTTGCAATCGTTCTTGGGTTCAAATTATACTCGGGATGAAAAATTTGGAAATTTACGGCATCTGAGCCCATCAAATTTTCAAAGGACCCATCCCTTGTCACTCCCATTGAATTGGCCCACATGATTCTTGTAAACAATCAAAGTGGATCGATGTCTCAAACCCTGCTCCTAAAAAGAAAGGGAAGTCTCGGTGGGACTAAGACTAAACCAAAGTCTCGGGGCCACGAGGCTTGAGGAGCCTGACCTAAGAGGCACAAAAGCCCGAGACTAAGCAGACACCCCTTGACCGGGCAACAACCACCCCGTGACAACGAAGGACAACGATACATCACGGTCGGTGCCCTTGGTCACACCTACTACTCCCAAGATCGGAGGAAACAAACAACCCGGCGGTAGGGGGCGCCTTCCACTACGCTGATGATGACATTAACAAATCCAAGTCTTTGTGCGAGGGCACACCGATCGATCCCAAAGACTCGGGGAAACAAACAACCCACCGATAGGGATACAACAATCGCGACTCCGCCAAAGGCACTGGAAACACCCACCGGTGTCTCGAGGTCAGCTGGGGACAAAGACTCGGAGGAAAGAAACAACCCGCCGATCGGAACCCAAAACCAATCGACTCGGAGAAGGCACTGGAAACTCCACGATTGTCGAGGGGTCAACGGGGACAAAGACTCGAGGATATATACCACCGGCGATATGGAACCCATCACCAACCCCTACTCATAATTGCGATGTCACCGGTATTCTATTCTCGGAGGATGAACTTCTTTGGCGAAGATGAAATTTTATCACTGGAGAAGAAATGGACGCCGAGGTTCAATCGAACAAGAGCCTCGGCTGATCCAAAGGAGCATCTTGAGTCACCATTTCATCCGAAGATAATGACTCGGACTCCTCATCATCCACTACTGGGAATTTAACCGTTTTGACAACATTCTTCCGATCACCGAAAAGGCGGTGGTTCGGTGGATCACTAAAGCCTCAAGGAGGCGTACCATTGGGGTTCTTGAACAATTTTGGGATCAACACCTTTGAAGCGGCGGCCCACTCTGGCGATCTTGATCGATGTGCTCACCTTCAATGAAAATGTTCATGAGCACGAGATCTCATGTACCAACACCTCGATTTGGATGAAAACACGGTTAAGTTTCTCAAGCATCTTGATCATGTGGAGTTACAATTGATGAAATCGGGGATCTTTGTTAAAGAGGACCCGACAATCAATGCCAAAATCTTGGAAGCCACCTTTGAGGTGTATGTGAAAAATTCATCTCGACTAAGCGGGCGATTGAAATGCTCCAATCGCCAATGTTCGGGGTCTCAATCTTGATTCGGTCTCTTGAGACCTCGGTGGACTCATTGAACACCCAGTAGTTGCTATGGCTCGGGCCTCGTCTTCCATGGCACGGAATCTTGGTCCCCGGATGGCGCTTTGGAGCTTTCTCGGGCTAACTTGGATACAAAGGTCCTTTGGTCTTCAGCGGATACTTGAGATTAAGGCTATGATCCTTTGAAATATATCAGGCCTTCAGGGTCAAGCATCTCCGTCCCCTCGGCACCAACTCCAACTCTTGCCCTCACTGAAGTTAAAGCAGCAGTTGAGGGGAGAATCTTCTTGAAGAAACTCCTCTTCACGCGAGGGGAGCAAACACCTCCGATGTCAGTGGCTCAACATCATCTACACCGGTCTCGGCAATACCCATATCCTCACTACCACCACAAACATCAACAACAACAACATTGACGGTCACAACAACAACACCACCCTTAGTTGCATCATCTTCCTCGGGCCGGGACAAAGGCAAAGGCAAAATGACAAGCTGCTTGAGCACGAGAAGATTCCTTATAAAATCGGCGACTTTGAATACTGCTCACACCACAACGGTGAGTAAACATCTTGCTAAAGAAGAAAGAAGAATGAAACTAGGCGAGGAAGAGAAAGGAGCAGAAAGCAGCAAAGGTTGTCGTAGAAGAAGGCGAGAACATGGGATTAGATCCAAGCAAGCTTCAAAAGGGTCGAGCGGGGCAAAGTTCAAGGATGCTCAGTTGCTCGGATGGTTGCAAATGAAAGCGGTTTGAAGCAAAGAAAAGAAATTTGAAGTTGTCGGGAAAACGAATTGATCATTACAAGCTGGACAATGACAAGCGAAGGAAGCTGAGAAAATCGCGATGTCAAAATCATCCCAACTCAAACCACTAGCAATGAATGTCTATAGGGGTGATAAGAGACATTTCGAGATTCATGATCCCTTAACTTTCGTTGATTTTGGGATCACCGAACTCGATGAGCTTGGTCCAATCATTGAAAAGAAGCAAAATAAGGTGGTCAAGGACACGATGAAGATGCTCGACAAAAGATATGAAAGGTGAGAGATGCACCACCCAACTGGGAATTGACTGCCTTGGCGCACCTCAAGGATCTCAACCACAAGCATCCACCGGCAAAGGAAAAGAGTTGAGTTCGACTGAGATCAAAGTGCACGGCTTAGAATGCAACAGAGCTGCTGAGGTGTGAAATTTGTGGCTGTCTAGTAATTGAAAAGCACGAAGAGGGCTATTTTTCATTGATGTCTACGGAACCCAACATTCCAAAGGTGGAGTGATATCGATCAGGGGAGTGGCTACTATGATCGACTATATTCGGTGGCCTCTCGGATCCAATCCCAAGCAAACATCGGGTTTTGTCAAGACACGAATGCTAAGATAAGAGACCATCTGACGGAAACACTCATCACCAAGAAAGTGAAGCTTGAAGCACTAGGAATCCATACGGGTGACATCATGTTATCTTTTCTTTGTACTAGTGATAGGAACCATGTAAGATGATTAATAAAGATGTATGTTTTGTTAAAATACTCGGTGTTCCATATTGTATTCATTAGTACATTCGGTGTAAGAAGAAGCCATTTGCTCACTTACATCGATCAAACACTTAGGCTATTTGTATATCCAAATAGGGGAGGCTGTTGGGTTCGATAAATACCCAAACCCCTTAATCTAGGATTTGAATAGAAAATAACCTAAGTGTTCAATCCGTTAAACACTATCGGTCCTTTGAGTGCATAGACTCTCGGTGAGCCATCTTCGAGATACTCGATGCAGGCGAAGAAGAAGCCTCTCCACTCGACAAGGCGGAACTTAATGGGTGAAGACTAAGTCAAGAAGAAGATGGTGGATTCGGTGGTGATGACAATAACTCACTGAATCCCTAAGACTCCTCTCCAGCTATTAGCAGCGAAGACAAATGAAGGAAGAGGCGAAGGCTTTGAAGGCGAAGAATGAGCGGGACTAGGCGGGAAAAGTTTACCCAGATAAAACTAAGTCCCAAGTGCTTTACCCGGATAAAACTAAGTCCCTATCTACTAAAGCCATATCTTCCCATTTATAGTAGCGGCGATACTAAAGGATTTCTGTTAAGGAAAGAAGCTTCGCCGCGACTACTAATAGCAAAGTAAGCGATGTCGAATATATCTATATTCGTGATTCTGTGATCAATGTGTTTGTCTTCTAGGTTAAAGTTAAAATCATACTTGTATAAATAGCATAAGAGAATGAGTGAAAAGTTTAAGCTTGTGAATTGTAAAACACACATACACACAAGCCAACTTTTCACTCCTCCAAATACAACTTTATCCTTGAGCTAGCTCGGTGGGTTCTAAGAGTTGTGCTCGGACTTAGCTTTGAGCTTAGAGAGTCACCCAAACTTTGTCATTTCAATCCCAAGTACCAAGTACTTGGGTGTCTTTGATTTATTTCTAATAAGAATATGATGTTGAAAATTACTTAGTGTGTTTTACTTACGTTAATTTCAGTCATTATTCACTATTAAATTGTTTTAAGTACTTAATTATTTTTTAAACGATAGTGAATAGGGAACAACAAAAAGTCATGGCAATACTCCATATTTTATAATTTCATGTTCCAGTAAGTTTGATAGTCACAATTGGAGTGCCATTAGTGTCATTAGGATGTAGGTGTAAAGCATCATCAAAACACAAATTCATTTCAGAGGAAGATCCACCATCTTTATTTTTATTTGTATTAGCATCATCATCACCAGCCATAGTAAAGACAAAGAAAGCAGATAAACAATTAAGCAGATAACACATACAAAATAGAACAAATAATCACAGAAATCACAGAACTCAACCGGATCTAATCTCCAACCTTAGAACAATAGGAATGAAAAGACAGAATTTAAATAACTTATACCCACGAAGTAACAAGTACCAAGGCAGTGGATTGGGGTAAACCAGAGGAGGTATTCGTACCACCTAGAGGTGACAGATCTAGATGTTAATTTACCCGTTTACACCACAAATACTTGAATATTGTTATTCTAAAATGAAAGTGGACTTACAGAGCAATAGGTAGCGGAAGGAACAAATCACAATCACCCTAGATTCACTTAGTCTAGGGCTGATTGCGAACTAGAAAC
Source organism: Chrysanthemum lavandulifolium (assembly GCA_022545495.1). Classification (NCBI taxonomy): domain Eukaryota; kingdom Viridiplantae; phylum Streptophyta; class Magnoliopsida; order Asterales; family Asteraceae; genus Chrysanthemum; species Chrysanthemum lavandulifolium. The sequence continues at coordinate 195,362,207 of CM040243.1, read as the reverse complement.
AACCAGCAATCACTCCAGTAGCAAGAACCCCAAAAATCAAAAACATTATGGTTTCAGGATCAAGCCCTAATTTTTCAATTAATACCCAATACAGGAAGAGCAATCAAATTGACCACCTTAGAAATCCCATAAACACTTTTTGTTATTGGCGGAAGGATCAAGATGTAAGATCCCCAAATTTCTAGAAACCCTAGAAATTAAATCCACAGTGATTATGAGCCTGAGGCTCTGATACCATGTGAGAAAGTATCAGAACAACAACAGAATCACAAACAAGTCTTTATTTAAACCAGAACCATAATAGTCGGCACAGATAAGCTGACTTACAATACACAATGTTTGTAGGATTAGATTATTATCAACAAGACAATAACCAAACTATTATAAAGGAGAGACAGATCTTAACAATGATCAAGAGAGAGTGTGCGTGTGTGAGATTGATAACACATTGTTGTGGGTCATACAAACCCTAGATGAATGAGTTTAATATATAGGCATAAGAGAACCACAAAGGCCCTTCAACTTCTCTATCTTGTACACAAGCAGCAACACATCTCATTTTATCCTTAAAAGGCTTTGTTTTGTCCATGATTAGTCCCTGTCAAAATAAGCTGCAAGACAGACATAGCTAAAAGCATAATCAGCAACTGATAAGCCGATATGCTTGTGAAATAGATTATGATAGCTTATTCGAACAAAATTACTTCACTATCCAACTGTGACAATATATATAGCCAAAAATTTGGTGTGTATATATCCACGAATACACATAACATAGAGAAATTACAATATGTTTGTTTCATTTCAAACTCTACTTTTTTCTATTACAGCATTGTTCATTTTATTATTGCTCTGGATTCCAATTAGATGGCTTACATCTGTGTCTCAAAAAAAAAAAAAAAAAAAAAAAACTACCACCATCCCTAAGAAAGCTTCCAATTATTGGAAACCTCCACCAACTAGGCTCGAACGTGATCCATCACTCTTTCAAAGCCTTAAGCCAGAAGCATGGACCATTAATTTTAGTTCACCTGTGCTTGTAGTCTCCTCTGCTGAAGTAGCTCAAGAAATCATGAAAAGCCATAAATTAAGTATCCCCGATAAACTTAACTATGGGTCTAAGAACATAGGGTTTGCTCCCTATGGAGAGCATTGGAGGCAAGTCAGGCGCATTGCAGTGCTCCACCTTCTAAGTCATAAACGAATTCAATCATTTCGACAAATTCGAGAAAGAGAAATGATTCATATGATTGACATGATTGACAAAAGTTGTGGTCTCGCTTGCTAACAACATAATTTGTCAGGTCGTACTAGGAAGGACATATAGTGACTTAAAGTTTAAGGACTTGCGAAGAAGATTTCAGGCCCTTCTAGTTGTTGTGAGTATCGAGAGTTATATTCCAAGGCTATCGTGGGTGGATTGGTTGCGTGGTTTAGAGGGAAGAACAAACAAAGTTGCTAAAGATATTGGCGATTTTTTAAAGGGTTTAAGCTATTAAATAGCCACGTATTTTCTCCAATGTACCGATATGGTATCCGTACTTTTTTTGCAACATGGTTAGGTAATGTACTTTTTTTTCTGTGTCGATATGGTACCTGTACTTTCTCCAATCTACGTGGCTTGCCCAGTCACTTGGGTTTGTGTGACGTGGCTTGCCAAGTCAATTTTTTTTCCTACGTGGCTTGCCTACGTGGAAAAAAATTTAAAAAAAAATAAAAATTTAATTTGCAAAAAAATTATATTTTTTTTAAATTTACGTTAAAAAAAAAACCTTTACGTTTTAAAAAATTTACGTTTTAAAAAAAAAAAAAAAACCTTTACGTTTTTAAAAAAATTTACGTTCTTTTTTAAAAAATTTAAATTTTTTAAATTTTTTTAAAAATAATTTACGTTTTAGATCGAAAAAAAAATTAATTTTTAAAAAATTTACGTTTAAAAAAAAAAAAAACCTTTACTTTAAAAAAAAAAAAAAAAAACCTTCGTTTTTTTTTTAAAAACCTTCTTTTTTTAAATCAGAAACAAAAATTTTAAAATTTTTAAAAAATTTACGTTTTTTTTTATAAAAAAATGAAAAAATTACACGTTAAAATGGCAGAAGACCCACCTCTCTTTTTTCTCTGTAATTCTGCTTCTAAGAGCACTCGGTATGGGATACCGATAACATGCCATTCATTCCAAGTATGAACCAATAACATGTTATTACCATACCGTGTTATGTAACGTTGGTGTGCCAAAGGTCCCCAAGCCATTTGAATGGCTCAAGCCATTGGTGATGTTGTGTGTGTATTGTGAGTGAGTGGGGTATTTTGTGGAACCCAATAACATGTTAGTGGTGTGTTATGAGGGATGATGTTTTAATTATTGGTGTGTTATTGAAGAGGTGATGAGGTGGCGACTGAAGTGGCATACCAATAACGTGTTATCCGATCTTCCCTCAGAGCACAAGGTAAGGTAGGAATGAATAACATGTTATTCGTATGCTACATTAGCGCTACATCAGTTTTATAAAAAAATTTCCAAACGTGTAATTTTTTCATTTTTTTATAAAAAAAAAACGTAAATTTTTTTAAAAAAATTAAATTTTTTTCGATTTAAAAACGTAAATTTTTTTTTTAAAAATTTAAAATTTTAAAAATTTTTTTAAAAAACGTAAATTTTTAAAAACGTAAGGTTTTTTTTTTTTTTTTTTTTAAAAAACGTTAATTTTTTTAAAAAATTTTTTTAAAAATTAATTTTTTTTTTTTTTTTTTTTTTTTTTTTCCACGATTTCATAAAAAATTTTTTAAAAATTAACGCCACAAAAACTAATTTTTTGGGCAAATTAGATTTTTTTTTTTTCACGTCTACGTCAAAAAATTGACACTACCCAACCAGGTCACAAAAAAGTATGTTGGGCAATATCGAGATTGGAGAAAGACGTGGTCTATAATCGACATTAAACCTTTTTAAATAATGTTATTGAAGATCATGTGAATAAAACAAAATGGGGATGGCGGAAATGTTCAAAGCCAAAATTTAGTTGATACCTTACTAGGGCCCTTTTAAATAATGTTATTGAAGATCATGTGAATAAGAACAAAATGGGGGATGGCGGAAATGTTCAAAGCCAAAATTTAGTTGATACCTTTGTTTATGTTTGGTTGATAAAATATGGTATGAAAAAGTGTATGGATATTTGAATCTTGTAGTGGTAAAAAAGATGGCCCTACTGAATGGATTTCATAGACACCAAATCCACAGAATGAATCTACGACTATGATATACCCATTTCATTCCGCCCACAAACAAAAACAAAACAAACACTTGCTATGACTTTGAAAGTCATAGTTTCATTCCCTTTTATGGGAACCAAACGGACCCGATGTTCATAGAGAAAATACAAACAACTTTATATTTGAAAGAAATACAATGAAAGCTTTTATCTTGGTAAACAAATTCATCTCATGAGTCATGACGATTAAAAGTAGTCACCAGTATTAATAATTAGCAGTCTAGCAGTTTACGTTGCGGGCATGCATACATGACAATGTGTTTTAGAAAATTGAGAAACACATATATAGGCAACAAGCCAATAACCATATGGGGAATTTAAATATATATGCGCTATATGATTAGACATGTCATTCATACATTATGCATTTTCAAGTATTTCTATTTCTTGCATGATGTGTTTACTGCTGGAACTGATACAACCTCCACACTTCTAGAATGTGCACTTAGCGAGCTAGTAAGACACCCACATACATTTAAAGAGTTGCAAACTGAGGTAACAAAAATAGCGGAAGGAAGATCCATGATTGCAGAAGATGATACACAAAATATGCATTACTTGAAAGCTGTACTGAAAGAGACCTTGCGATTACACCCTCCAGTCCCACTACTTATTCCTCGAGAGTCGAGACAATATGTCAAGTTAATGGGGTATGATATCGCACAAGGTACCCAGGTGATGGTCAATGTTTGGGCTATAGCAAGAGATCCTTTGCTATGGGAAGAACCGGACAACTTTAAGCCAGAGAGGTTTCTCAATAGTTGTATTGACTATAAAGCGCGTGACTTTGAATTTCTACCATTTGGTGCCGGTCGAAGAGGGTATCCTGGTATTCAGTTTTCAGCAGCTATTAGCGAACTTGCTTTAGCAAATATAGTGTATAAATTTGATTTGGCATTGCCAAATGAAGGAAAACCTGAAGAACTGGACATGCATGAGATTTTCGGACTAACTGTTCATAAGGAGTCTCCTTTACTTGTTATGACAACTCCTCCTTTCTAGTTATTGCTCATATTTTGTAACTTTTGTAGTGCAAAGTATAATTTTTTTATGATGAACGCTGAAATAGTATCTCTCTCCCAAAAAGCATGTTTTTTTTCTTACTGATGCACAAAGAATATATTTTGTTGCGAAAGATTGATATGAGAAAACATAAGTAAACGTGCCTCTGCTTGAGCCTCCAAAGATAAAGGCACATGAACAGCCATTTGATCCCCGTCAAAGTCTGCATTGAAGCCCTTACAAACAAAGACTAGCTAAGCAGTTTACTTCATTGAAGAGTGGATGTAAATACTGTTTTACTGTTAAATCTCGAGACAAGATTTTGATTCAATTTTTCATTATTCTCAGCTACTGGGATATCTTAAGGATACTCTATCTTTTAATATAAAAAAGTTCTCTAGGAAATCTAGTTATAATACAAGATCATAAAGGTTGGATACTTTCATATTTTTAGCTTTTTGTTTTGGAAAAATAAAAGGAAATATTGAAATGTTAAGATGTTTTATAAATCGTTATTTGAAACTCAACATGACAATAGCAAAATTTAAAGTCAGAGTACACAACCTCCTAAAGATCAGAAGTTAATGCTTTTGCTTAATCAATGATTACTTTCAGTTTCAGAATGTTCATGTCATATATGCTACCACATGAATCAAAACTAGTGAACCAAACTTCTCAAATAAAAAGAAAGTTAATAGTAAGAGAGGATATACCGAGGTTAACTAAACAAAATGAAAACAATTCATTCCCGATTCCAGTAATCTGTAAGGATTGATCATGAAGATTACTTGCGACAGTTATCACAAGGATTGGATCCATTTTTGCACACTCTTTGGTTGAAAGATTCTCCAAAGTGCTCAAGTAGCATCTGTCTACGGCATTTTTCCTGCAGATTAAAAGAACATAACCACATTCGTATTAGTGTGACTAATCAGTTAAAAAAAAATAGAAATACATAACCACAAGAATAGATCTTATACTAGTGGACTAGGATTTAAAGTAGGGAAAATGATAAATTTAGGCATCAAAGTTGCCACGTTTTCCTTTTCTGGGCATCGAACTTTTTTTTTTCCTATTGTCAGAAGATTGAACTTGCTAATTTTCCTTTTTGGGCATCAAGTTTGATTTTGTGTCATAAAGGAAAATTAAGCAAGTTCAATCTACAATAGAAAAAAAAGTTTGATGCCCGAAAAAGGAAAAAAAGTTCGATGCCCGAAAAAAAAAGTTCGACCGTTAATTTTTTATTGCAACGTTAGTCCTTTTAAATCATTTTTAACGACCGTTATTATATTATTGCACCGTTAGTCCTTTTCGCCCGTTCTACACGTTTTCGTCCGTTCTTACACGGTTTTCGTCCGTTTTACACGTTTTCATCCGTTTTTCACGTTTTCGTACATTTACGACGTTTTCGTCCGGTTTTGACGCTCGTCCGCTTTTGCAGTTTCGTCCGTTTTTGCAGTTTGTCCGCTTTTGCGTTTCGTCGCTTTTGCCGCATTTCGTCCGTTTTACATTTCTTCCGTTTTACGTTTCGTCCGTTTTGCACAGTTTCGTCCTTTTTGCGTTTTCGTCCGCTTTTGCGTTTTGTCCGTCTTGCGACTAAAACGCAAAAGCGAAACTGCAAAACGTAAAAATGTAAAACGGACGAAACTGCAAAACATACGAAAAACGCAAAAGCGAACGAAAACGCAAAACGGACGAAACGTGCAAAAAGGACTAAGCTGCAAAACGGACGAAAACGTAAAACGGAAGAAAATGTAAAACGGACTAAATTGTGCAAAAATGCATTTAAAATGTGCAAAAGCGGCGTCTGCAAAACGGACGAAAATGACTAACAATGCAATAAAAAATTAACGGTCGAACTTTTTTCTAGGCATCGAACTTTTTTCCTTTTACGGGCATCGAACTTTTTTTTCCTATTGTAGATCGAACTTGCCTATTTTTCCTTTTCGGGCATCAAGTTTGATTTTGTGTCACAAAGGAAAATTAGGCAAGTTCGATCTTCTAATAAAAAAAAAAGTTCGATGCCCAGAAAAGGAAAACGTGGCAACTTTGATGCCTAAATTTATCATTTTCCCTTTAAAGTAATCACAAACAAGTATAACAGTTTTTTGTCGGCAAAATAAAATAGAACTTATACTACTGTGTTGGTGTCTTTATAAGCAGATTTTAGATGAGCATCCAAAAAAGAATCATGGTTTACCTATAAAAGAATTAGATAAATATGTTTACCTTCTGTTCACAATACTCTTTCATCTTGCGAGCTTGATCCATTGCTAACTTAAAACTTTCTTTTTTACCACGTCCACTTCGTAACATGCAGACTATACGGCTAAAATCTTTTTTATGATATAAAGCAAGGCATTCTGAAGGAAGATTATCTCTCCCTGCCCTTCCAGATTCCTGATAATAGCTTTCAATAGACTTGGATAATGTATTGTGAATCACAAATCGCTGAAAACGATGGTTACAAAAATTTACTTAGCTATCCACACACATGTATAGTTAATTATACACACACACACACACACACACACACACACATACACACACACACACATATAATGCTTCAGTTAAAAATTTACTACCATCTGTTGGGACTAGAACCAAAGATACCCATATGGCTCACTTTTAACATACACGCTAAATATGACAATTTCAACCAAATAACTTATGACTTAGTCGATTCTCGTTATTTTACAAGTCAAATGGGTAAAAATGAAAGATTAAACAGAGTCGGGTCGAAGTAGCGCATTTTTATTATTTTTTTTTTCCAAATAAAGCATTTTTTTAAGTCATATCTTCATAATCATGATTTATATACTAAATATTTATGAATGACCTGAATTTTTTGGACATAATATGTTTGTCATCCTGTAAACAATAAATTACCGGTTTGACCCGTTACCAGTCATTCTGATCCACCCAAGCCTATTTACTTTGCACATTTTAAAAAATAATCTACAAGTGAGATCGGTTATATGCACACACAAAGACTTACAACATCAGGCTTGTCTATTCCCATGCCAAAGGCGATAGTGGCACACACCACATGAACCTCTCCTGTGTGCCATTTCTGCTGGACAGTCATCCTCTGTCGAGCAGACAAACCCGCATGATAATATACTGTTTTAATCTTGCATTTTTCATTTAGAAACTTTGAAACTTCTGCACATTCATTTTTTGACAGGCAGTACACTATCCCAGAGGAATCTTTGAAGCGATCCGCTAGCAGCTTTCCTAGCTGCTTTAGAGGCTCTTTGCTTTTTTCAAGCACTTCATATTTCAAATTTGGTCTGTCAAAGCTTGTCTCCAGAACAAGAGCATGTGGGATTCTTAAAGCTTTCAAAACGTCCTGCAAAAGGCATTTAGAATCACTTTAAAAGCAGGATTGGGTCAAAAAAGGGTCATATATGTATGCATGGGTCAGGTTAGGCTGTGATGCCCTGAAACACTTTTCCAAAACTGTTCAACCTTTTTTTTTTTTTTTTTTATTAAACAATAGTGTGTCAGATACGATAACAGAAAATATAATTTTACAATGATAATATACTTTTCAAATATAACAATTTAGGATATAAAATTCCCAAGGTAGACGATTTTGACCGTATCCTGTAATTAATATATATTAGTTTACTCATTCAACCCATTAGAGATAAAACAAAACCAAAATCAACCCATTCATAAGTATATGGTTCAGTATTCCCAGGTCTATGTAAGTAATACCTTACGAACTGCCTCTGTTGCAGTAGCAGTCAACGCCATTACAGGAACATTTGGAAAATTCTGCTTTAGACACCCCAATACTCTATAATCTGGGCGGAAATCATGTCCCCACTGGCTGAACAAACCAAAGGCAGAAGATAACAATAAGAAAAAAGGTAATGCAAAAACAAACTACTGTAAACGGGTAAACGGATGAGGTTTTCCTTGTTCAGGTTACCCGGGAAGGGCGAGTCTTTGACTCAAATGTACGCGGCCTAACCGGGGTATCCCGTGACCGTTTCTAAACTCTTTTCTTGGCCACCCCCATGATGTTTACCCAACGAGGCTTGAACTTGAGACCTCTTGTGAAGACATCAGGACGCCTTACCACTAGGCCGAGTGGTTCAACAAGAATCTATTGTATATATGAAAAAAATCGTCTCTAAGACTCATAAGCTTAAATAGAATAAAACAGGACCGTACCTTACACAATGTGCTTCATCGACAACAAATCCAGCTAGTTGTGCCTGTAAAACATTTAAAAATGCTCACAAACATCATATATTTTTTCTGTTTTTTAATCTTTGGTTTTACGGATGGACATGGCTTGTTTGATAAAAATCTAGAAACGAACCTTGCGGTGCAGAGATTTTAAGGTGTCTTGAAATGATAAGTTCCCAGCAATCCTTTCAGGAGTAACATACAAGAGCTTGCACGATGGTTTGTCTCTCCTAAAACATTAGATAATCTAAATATAATCTATTCGACAACAAAAAAGATTGTTTTTTTTTTTTCTTGAAGTAAACAAATAAAGGTCTTGCCTTAACTCCTGAAGTACAACACTTGCTTGAGAAGTAGTCTGTTGTGAATTTAAAAAAGTTGACGGCACTCCATACTTAAGGTTCAAAGTTATTATCTGATCCTGAATGAGAGACAGTAAAGGGGAAATAACGATGGTAACACCTGGCTGCATCGTTGCTGGTAGCTGCAACATAATCATATAAATATCATCGTGATGAAATAACAGAAAGAGTCTATCACGTAAGGACATAAACAAGGATATAATTAACCTGGTAACATAGACTTTTACCACCGCCAGTGGGCATGAGTATGAAACAATCACGCTTCTCCACAAATGCTTTACATGCCTGATGCTGTAAGGGACGGAATGTTTTATTACCAAATATCACAACATTTGCTAATTCAAGATCATCCAATGACTTCAATTCTTCATAGCTAAGAGTTCCATTTCCATTACTTGAAACCGTGTCCGGGCCTGTCTTCTTACCAAAAAATGATAAAACCGAAGTTTGAGTAGTTTTCATCTTCCCATCCTACAACACATACCAAACAATTCACATCTTTGTTGAGAAATAATTCTAAAATTTTCAGTTGTTAAAATTGTAGAGGTGTTAGAAATACATATATAATCTTTCACCTTGGTTTTTGAAGTGCTTTCATCTAAATGTGGGATTTTACTATTAGATGAAGAATATGTAGATTTTATATCCTTCTTGTTCGAGATATCAAAGTCCATATCGTCATCTTCACTTAATTGTATAAAGTTTTTATGTTTCTGAACTTCAGGCGAGTCATCCAATACATGAACATAAGGTTCCTTAACACCGTCATCATCATCAGTTTCGTTATGTTTCATCGAGTCCTGGCTAAACATATCTGCAAGGGTTCCACAAGCTTCAGTCTCCAACTCTTGTATATCGTCCCAATCTTCACTATCTTGCATAGTTTCAGCAAGTGATGCAAGAAAATCATCACCACAATGCTCCACAGTGATAAAGTCCCGCCCATCATCGCCTACACCATAAATTAGTGTGTAGCCATTTATTAAATTTAGCCAATTTCAGGTATTGTTCTGAATTCTGATCCATAGTGCTCATACTTCAAATCCTAACGATTCAAGTCAAACCAAGAATATGAACTACCACTACTTACTAAACACTCAAACTTGACCACAAATCACAGAAACGATCACATTTCACTAAAACTTCACCAATTGATTTTACATGAGCATTACTTATAATGTATGGAAAGAATGAATAATGACAGAAATCAAATAAAAGAGAGCAATGTAATATAGTGTTAAGCCGTTTAATCATTGTACAATTATAGTCATTTTGTAGCAGACTGACCAAAAGTAAAAAACGACAACTTCTGAACAGCTTACTATTCTTCTGCTTACAAATAAAGTACTTATAAAGTGCTTAAACATAAGAGCTTATATGTAAACCAACTTAATTTAAAAATAATGCAATAACACTCGAAAAAATAATAATTCAATTGGTCTGGAAATAATGCTTATTTTATGTCAACAAAAGCAGAAGCAGTTTGATAACTCAGCTTAAAAATAAGCAGATAAACAGAAAGCATAAATTAGCAATCCCAAACACCCCCTAAATCCAATACAAACAAAATTAATATTTGAAAAGAAACCCAAAACCCCAATAATGAAAATAATATTAGGGTTTAAGAGAGAGATACCATAGAGATGAACAAGACGATCTAAACAAATGCGAGCAGATTCTTTGTCAAACCCAAATTCAAGTGCCAAATTTATCAATCTTGATTTCTCCATTTCCATTTTCTTTTTCTCCATTTTCTTTCACTCCCGCGCTTCTTCTTTTGTCTTTCCACTACTTCTTGGGAGAGAGGGAAGTCTTTTTTTTTTTTTTTTTTAAGGGGAAGTAATATTAGAGGGCCCACTAAGGTTCAGAGATAAAAATATGGTTATAATAACGACATTCGTGCCGACATAATCAAGTCTTATGTTTTAAAAATTATAACCAATGTTTTGAAACCCGGGTCGACCCGGCCGGGTTAACCGGTTGGACCGGTTACGGGCAAAAAGCGGTCAAAATAACTGGGTTTAAAACCAGGTTAGCAGGTTAGACCAGGGTTTTGAGTGACCGGGTCAACCCGTTCTCGAAACCCGGCGGGTTTGGTTTTTTTCAAATTTTTGATAAAACCGGGTTGACCGATGGTTGAACCGGTTGACCGTGATCGAACCGGTTGACCGGTTATTTTTTATTTTTTATTTTTAATGGAAAACCGGGTTGACCTGGTGACCGATGACTCGACCCGGTCGATTATAAACCCGAGTTTCAAAACATTAGTTATAACATTTTTTGAGGCTTGATTTAAAACGGTACAAAATATGAAACTATTTATATATTATATATTATTAGGCGAGTACCCGTACCTAGCGGCAGACAATTAACGATATGCGATATTGTGGTAAGTGTTTCGTAACCTCGAGATCATCAAAAAGAAATCGATTACTAACCTCGAGATCATCATCAATATTCTTTTGATTTTGCATATCCATTACTGTTTCCTTCCTGTTGTGAAATACAAACTTGTTTTGGGTTGTTTATATAGGCGAAATACGAAATTTTGAAAAAACAATTTTACCGCCCATGAAACAATGAAATGGCTGGGGTAGTGTGGAAAATGGAAATACATTGAAGTCAAAATTGAATAGTTACCATGCAAAGATACCATGCAACAAATACATTGAAATCAAAATAAATACTTTCCATGTAAAATTAACATGCAAGAATAGTTGCCAAAGAAACATGAATTTCGCTCATGTTATGCACTTTCCATTATTTCACTTTTTACTTTTCCAATATTGATTGTTGACCATTTCTTATTTTATATAGTAAAGATATCATATTTCATATACATCGAGTTTATAAAAAATGTTGTACATAAGGATATAAATCAAGAAAGTATCATTGTATATAATCTTCTTTATTTCTTTAAAAACACAATTTTTCATCGAGTTAAATTCAAAAAAGATATCACGCCTCGCGTCTTTTCACGCCTCATCTCACGTCACGTCTAAAATTGACGCCTTAGCCTATTGTGTAACGCAGAGGTCATGCATCGCGCCTTAACGGCGTCATAGCGCTCCTTTAGAACCCTAACAAAAAACAGCCAAAACACAACAAGTCTATAAACCATATATATATATATATATATATATATATATATAGGGAGCCGTTCTTGTGGTGACCAAACTTAAAATAAAAACAATAGGGACTGATCTGGACCGTTGGATGTACCATTTGAGATGAAAACTAGTTTTAGTTAGATAATTAATACATAATGGCAATTTTGTAAATAATTAAATTATATGTGGCATTTAGATATAACATTTGAAACTTGATTTGCATGGTTGCGTCATTTTCTCATGTGTTTTTAAAACTCACAATTTTTTTACTGAAAAGTGCGATACATATATTCTAACTAGCTTAGAGACCCGTTGACACCGGGTTAGTTTTTAAATAAATAGATAAATGAGATGATAATAAAAGTAATAACGTAAATTTGTTAAATTTAAAATATGTGTGAGTCACAATCGATAAGTAAAGTCAATAATAGATGCTATGGGGTCATCAGCATTATCTATTAGAATATCTTCCGGCACATCTATAGAAACCTTTCCTTCGTTTGGTCCTCCAAGCTTGCCGTCTCCCACATACAATATCCATTCTGCAAATTCTCTTCAAGAAAGCTTCTTTCTTAGTAGCAATATCCATTCTTTCGTCATTATCTCGTTCAAAGTTTTGATGAATGGTGATAACCAACTCTAAACCTTCCATGCTATCCTTCTCGATGAGCATCAATCATATCTTCAAACCGGTCAACCGAGTCATGGAAGAGTCAATCCATTCTGGGCATCATCTTGTTGCATGTTCAATGGTGGTTTGATATGACTTGAGAAACGATCATTGTGGAGGTTGATTTGAAGATTGTGGTTGAATTTCTTCTTCAGTGAAATATTTTGAGAAGTGGTTTGAAAACCCAAGATGACACTGCAGTTGAATTTGTACGTTTATCACGTGAACGTGATTCATCATCTTTATCATCCGATACTGCGTTAGCACAGGGGATATCTTTGCACGATGCAGATGCACGCTTCTTATCAGCCTTCTTCATGGATTTGAGTATAGCGTCTCGAAGTTCCTCTTCGTCATCATCATCAATTATCTTCTCAAGCAGTTGACTTTTGAGATCAACAACATGCAAATTTGAAGGTTTTGTTTCAAGAGTTATCGGGTGTGTTTGAAGATGAGTGGCTACAACACCTTGAATCTTGTGATTAACATATGTGCGTAATGCCAGTGGTAGTACTTCATTAATGCACCGCTTTACCTCTGTAGGAAGAACCTGTTGAAGGATTTCCTCAATCTGCCGAGCAATGGAAACTTCAACTGCTGATGTTGTTCTTGAAGTTGCTTTTGTTGTGTGTCAACTTGGGTTTGAAGAGAAGTGTCATTCTTGAAAGACTTGAAATTTATCTTTTCGGTTGTTTGGATGTTTGTCGAGAAGCGGAACCCGATCTTAAACGTGGTTTTGAAGGAACATTCGTCTTTGATCGTTGATCCGAGGATGTTGGAGGTGGTTGGGTTAGTGATGTTGGAAGGCGAACATCACTTTCGGATGTGGTTTATTAGTGAAAGCATCATCAAAATCTTCATTCTCGATTCATCATTGTTGATGAGGCTTCCGATCGAGCTAATAAATTGATCGATTCATCTTTGGATGAAGAGAGTGTTTCGATTTTGAGTTGTCCGATTCGAAAGATTCTGATTCATTCATGGGTTGTTGAGGTTGTTCAGAAAGCACCTTAGAACCTGATCCTGCACCCTTCTTCTGCAATCTTTCAAGACCAGCTTGGTGATTATGTTTGGTGATGACCAAGGTTTTCTTCAGAATTGCTTGTTCTTCTTTGTGAGTGCGAGGAGATCGAAATGGTTGAGTTTGACTACTGATGGTTTTACCACGTTGTCTTGCAGCTTTTTCTTGTTTCACCTGAACAATATTGAGAGTTTCTGCTGGATTATCATCTTTGGCTTGATGACTAACCTGTTCTTCTTCAGCAACATGATCTGCATTGGACAAATCTTCATCAAGCAGCAAAGTGTTCTTGTGTTTGGCAGTTTTACTGGTTCGTCTACCTTTAGGTTTTTCAGAAATAATCCCAACTGTTCCTGCTTTTTCTGCTTGATCATACATCATGTAAGCGGTAGTCTGCTTGATGCCATCAGTCATGAGACGATCGGGAATTCTTAAACCTCATTTGTTGTGCTAGTGGTTTGAATTTTAACATTTTAAGCACATGATCCATTTTAGGAGTATGATACTTGTCACCACTTTCAAGTCGTCTGCTGATGCGTGGATCTTTTGCATGAAGTATTCAATAAGAAGCTTAGTGTAACAGCAAATGGAACTTTATATTCTTTCTTATTGCTAAACCGCCGTGTTTGATATATCATATCATTCCAAATAAGTTGCATAATCAATATGTTGTGTATTGATCACTCCCCACATAATTTGTAGAAGTTCCAAGCGTGGGTGTTCATGTCCAGTTGCCTTGCCTGTGACAGAACGACTAAGTATGGAATACAATGTTAACCATGGTTGAGGAATGAATTTACGGTTCACATCGAGTCGTTTGATGTAGATTGGGATGACTCATCATAACCCATTCTTCGAAGAGATGCAACAATTTGTGAAAATGATGGAGATGGCGTGAACGAGGTGTGAGGCGGTATATCTTCTAAAGGAAGTTGAAGGACATGACGAAGAGCGCTAACATCAAATTGGATTGGCGTGTTGTCAATGAATCATCATATCTTTTGAATCGTGATCGATCGTGAGTATGCGAATTGATTTAAGTAGACCTCAGGGACACTAGTAGACAAAGTTAGAAGATGCCGACAGAAGTGCCTCTTAAGAATTTCCACTATGATCTGACATGTGGGAGGACATTGAATTGTGTCGAAATCAACGCGAGAATTTGTAATCCCAATATTTCTTTCATCTTCAATGGGGTACATATCCTTTCTTGTGAGAGATCCTTGAGACATTGAAACCTGAAATAGATCATTTGCCAAGATATCCAAAAAATTGTAATGACATGTTAGACGAATAACTCATATGATCCTAACATACAAACAATGTAAACAAGCATCAAGAAATCTCGCCATTATGCAACCATGTAATCAAACTTGCCAATATTACATGTGTGATAGGCAAACTCGCCAAACAGTTAACCTAAACAAATTCGCCAAACACAAACTCAGTAGAAACTCGCCAAAATTCATAAGTAGAGTGTATAAAAGGCAAACTCGCCACTTTTGAATTTCTTGGCAAACTCGCCACTTTTGAATCCCTTGGCAAACTCGCCAAGCTTATATTTTACTAAACTTGCAAATGAAACAATGGTGGCAAACTCGCCAATCTTAGATCGTTTTCAAAACTCGCAACGAAAACAAACGTGGCAAACTCGCCAAAGTGCTTAAGTACATACGAAACTCGCAAGTATTAAGAAAACCTATGGCAAACTCGCCAAACTTCATATTTAGACAGCAAATTCGCATAGATCATGTGTATAAAACAAACTCGCCACTTTAGAACCCCTTGGCAAACTCGCCATTCTAATCCTTAGATACTCGCAAAAATTCATATGATAAGACAAACTCGCCAAAAAGCATAAGATCAAATGAAATTCGCAAATATTCAAACAAACAAGTACGGCAAACTCACCAAAAATTAAAACCTATTAACAAATTCGCCAAAACACATAGATTCATATCAAACTTGCAAATATTCAACTAATCTAACAAACCCTAACCCCAATTTATTCGCGTATTCCATACACAAATCAATTACAAGCAATCCCTAATAGTTGATTTTCATGAATAAACAACGTGATGATTAGATTCACATAATCTTGTGACCAGATTCGAAAGAAAAACAACATTAGAATCGGTGATGGCATAAAGAACATGAAAAATAATCTCAAGAAAAACAGATTATAATACAACAATTAGAGATGGATGCTTACAATCGACTTGGAAGTAAAAAACAACTTGATATGGATCGAATGGAGAAGATGAAAAAATATTCAGCAGCAGTTTTTTGATATTGGGGTTTAATGGTTTTTTGAAGAATGAAGAAAGAGAAGATCTGATAGGTAAAAGAATGAGAAAATGACACTTTTAGTCCCTAGAGTAATAAAAACGTTTTTTTTTTTTTTTTTTTTTTTTTTTTTTTTTTTTTTATAATGAAAATGATAAAGAAAAATCTTTTTGGTTTTGTATATATTTTATAATTTTGTATTTTGATTTTGAAATATGTATTTACACAATGTTAATGATATTTGACTTTTAAGAACGTTTGATTAAATTTTCCGGATCTTACGAGTCAAACACCGCGATACCAATTTGATGGACAAGTTCAAGAACCTCTTGCGTGGCAAAGCTTTAGTGAACAATCGCCAATTGGTATTGAGTACCCAAAGTATAATTCAATTGTACCCTTTCGACATGCTCTTTGATGAAATGATATCGCAGAGCGATATGCTTTGACTTGGAATGTCGAACCGTGTTGGGGAGATGGCAATCGCACTCTTGGAGTCACAAGACATTGGTATCTTGTTGAATACAAAGCCGTAGTCCATCGCCAGATCTCATCCAAATTATCGAGCACGATGTCGACATGGCAACGATTTCGCTTCGTTGATGACATGGATGTACGCCTTGTTTCTTTCGCCAAGACACAAGTTTATCTCCCAGAAACCGAACACCACAGATGTACTTTTGCGTGTATCTAAACACCTGCGTGATCAAGACATCAAAAGCGATTAGTGTAAAACCGAATCCTTCTGATACCGATTCCCAAGTGAATGGTTCCCTTTACGTAGCGAAGGATTCTTTAGCCTCATTGAGGTGTCTTTCATTGGTCTTGATCGATAACGGAGCAAAGATATACAAGAATACAATATCGTGTCTCGCTGGTCATTAGATACATGAGAGACCCAATAATACTTGGTATTTTGTAGGGTCAATCACTTTCCCATGTAAATCGTCGACTTTGGTGAGGTTGCGACATAGGTGTGTTATAAGTATCACAACCGGGTCATTCCATGTTTCTTTAAGATTTCAAGAGCATATTTGGGTGATTTAAAATATGCCACGGGAGATTGATGAACTCAAGTCCTAAGAAGAACTTTAGTTCACCCATCATGGACATTTCAAAATTTTGTTTCATTAATTTTGCAAAAGCGTTTGAGTACTTTTTATGTGTTGAACCAAAATGATATCATCAACGAATTTGAACAATTAAAATATCCTCCCGTGACGTTGAATGAAAATGTTGGATCAACAGCCTTTGGTAAACCGAGCGAGAAGAAATTTGGACGATTTTGTCGCACTCATGCCCGTGGGGCTTGTTTAAGACCATAAAGAGCCTTTTTGAGCT
Source organism: Chrysanthemum lavandulifolium (assembly GCA_022545495.1). Taxonomy (NCBI): domain Eukaryota; kingdom Viridiplantae; phylum Streptophyta; class Magnoliopsida; order Asterales; family Asteraceae; genus Chrysanthemum; species Chrysanthemum lavandulifolium. The sequence continues at coordinate 195,344,940 of CM040243.1, read as the reverse complement.
TGTACACGTAGTTAGGATGATCGAATCAACGAATCCTTCCGGTTGACCCACATAAACTTCTTCACGGAGTTGACCATTTAGAAACGCCGTTTTACATCCATCCGATAAACCGTGATATTCTTGTGTGCGCAGATGCCGTAAATATCCGCACGACTTCAAGCCTAGCCATCGGTGCAAACGATTCTTCATAATCGATTCTTCTTCGAGAATACCCTTTAGCCACAAGACGAGATTTGTTATGAATAACATTGCCTTCAAAGATCCGGTTTGTTTTTCGGATCCATTTGAGTCCAATGACATAAATCCTATCCGTCTTGGAACAAGTTCCTGACTTCGAGACGCTTGAACCGATTCAACTCTTCTTGCATTGATTCAATCCAATTGTCATATGTCATAGCGCCTTTAATGTTTCGTGGTTCATCTTGACAAACGGTGAGTGCATAAACACAAGTTTCAAGATCGCATGAAGTCGTTGTCTCGTCATGATCGGGTTGGAAGGATCACCAATCACATTTACTGCGGATGATCTTTTGTCCATTTATGTGTCGAAGGGTGATGATTGAATGTTGCACCGCATATTAGACGGATCCAAATTGCGTGAAGATGACTCGCCAATGTCGGGGAATGGTTGGAGCCGAGCAAATGGATCAAGAAAGCATTTCGCCATAATCATGCGGGTACTTCATGATTTTGTGATTCATCACCGTGTCGTTGTTGGAAGCAATGTGTTCTTCGTTGATCGAGAATCATTCAGAGGTGCATCCGTGCAGCGCTTGTTGTTGTTGGAGCAGTGTATCGGGTATTGGATTATGATCGGGGTGTGCAATGAACAATGATACATCCGAGCACTACTTTCGTGAATCTCATCAAACAGGAGGAGCAAACAAAGTTTCCAATTGTTGACGAGTGAATTCCATGGTGGAACAAATTGATGAAGAAGGAAAGTTTAGACGGTTGGATGCGGTCCAAGCGATTTTGCTCGAAGCCATATCGGTAAGCTCATCAAAGTTAACATGAACGGTTTCCATCATTTGGCGAGTTCGGACGATTCCAAATTTTAAATCCTTTCGAATTTTCACAAGAACCAATGAACACTCCAATGTCGCTTTGGTGAAGTTTACCAATATCATCGATCATTTTGGATAGCAAAGTGCACCAAAACATGAAAATATCGATATCCGGTCATGCGGTTGTGAACAATCTCATATGGAGTTTTATTATGGCGCGTATGAATGATGGAACGGTTTGAGTAAAACATGCGGTTGAAAACAAATTTACCCATAAGAATCCGGTAAGTGTGAAAAAATCAACATTGTTCGAAAGCACCTCCACTAATGTCCGTTTTCGTCTTTCAACAACACCATTTTGTTCAGAGTACGAGCAATCGAGGTCGATGTGTGATTCCAACTTTCTCAAAATATGCACGAAGTGTTTGATTTTAATTGGCCCATTGTCTGCTCGTATAACGCGGATGGTGTTTTTGAGTTGAACTCGAATCTTTGAGAAAGGTGATAATCATTGTTGGAGCTTGATCTTTAGTTCGGAGAAAATAGACCCAAGTCCATCGTGAATAATCATCAACAATAACCGAATGTAACGTTTTCCGCTCATACTTTGTACACGCATGGGGCCACATAAACCATATGAAGCAAATTAAGAACATGGTGAGAACTTGGTTACGGTTTGGAAGGAAAGTTAGATCTCTTGCTCTTGCCTTGTTCACAAGCCGAACATAAATGATCTTTGGTGTATCGAACCTTGGAAGACCATCAACTAACTTATGACGAGCGAGTTCACCATGGTTTTGAAGTTTAAATGAGAGAGCCTTTATGCCATAACCATGATTTTGTTGAAGTTGCTTTGGAGAGAAGACAAATCGGTGAAGATGCAATCATATCGGACATAGGAATCGTATAAAGATTTGTGCTCCGATTGCCGGTGAGTAAATCATGTCCTTCCAAATCACGTACATAACATGTGTTGGAGCGAAACGCAACTTCCAAATCAGCATCACAGAATTGTCCAACTGAGAAAAGATTGTGTCCAAGACCTTCAACATAATAAACCCGACTGATCTCTATGTTTCCATTAACATAATCTCCATATCCCATTATTGCAAAGAAATGATCATTCCCTAACTGACAAGACCGATGAACTTTGAAACAAAATTTACTAAGAGCTTTAGATTGCTCGTCATATGCCGGGTACATCCGCTATCAACAATCCACGTAGCGAGTTGAATCACCGCAACACAAGAAGACAAAGAGGGTGGTATGATAGAAGCGGTGGAACCCAAAGAGTTAGTGGGTTCCATTATGTTAGTGTTACATACATTTGCACATTTAGGAATCCATTTAAAACTTGATGTACTGCCGCAACCATTGTTGCCATAACCAATTATTTTTCGCTTTGGTCTTAGTGAAGTCACTAGGTGAGTACACTTTCTTAGGAGATGTTTTTGCAAGAATGGATGTGTCTCACATTTCTCGAAGCTACATTGTGCACCTTCCCTAAATTCGATTTTGCAACTATAGTGGACCTAGAGGAGGGCCAATAATGATTTCTTAGAACGAGCTAACGGAGAATTTGCAACACATTTGACATGATTACGGACATCATACTCTTACGACAAAAACACAGAAGCATTAACGCTTGAAACGTTTACAGATTTATCATTCGTTACATCGACATTAGAATTACAATTTGCCAAATTTGAATCTAAAGCGGATGCAACATGATTTTATTCGATTTCCTAAGATGAACTTCTACTGATGTCGGACGAGTGCTCTTTCTATGTTGCGAGATCCTAGTATTTTCTTGTTGTCTCTTACTCTGGATCTTCTAACATTAGTAGACTAACTATTCCCGTAGAAGTGGAAGAAAGCAAATTAGTTCCCTGAGTTTTATCAACTATATACATGCCAGGAGCAATCACTTTTGTTTTACTAGACTTGCTAATTTCATGTTTAGCTAGCTTTTCTTTAAGCTCAATGATGATGTGTTTTTGATCCTGAATTATGGAATTTAATCTTCCTTGGTCACCCAACATTTGTCGAGTATATTCAACATGGTGATCAAGTTCTTTTGACGCCGTAATCGAGCAGGTTTGAGAGAATCAAAATCGCTTTTATATTCCTGCTTGACTTGTGCAATCTCTTGTTCATATTTGAAAATTTGACACTTTAACGATGCATTTTCATCATCAAGACATTCGACTTTTGAAATTCGCAATCGATCCAAAGACACCTTTTCCATGTGATTTTGTAAAGCAATTTGATTCAATTGTCTTAGACCGACACCATTGAAGTCTTCGCTAAGTTCGTAAATCTCCATTGAAAGTTTAGATTGGACATCATCATTTTGTGAAAACATTTTTTCATTTTCCTCTTTTAATTTCTCAATTTCATGTCTTAACATCCGATTGTCCATTTCAACGTTTGAACCATATTGAGATTCTCGTGAGCTAACACAAGATCATTCACGTATGCGATTCACAATATATAACCACGTAGCAATATTAGCGAAGAGCATCTTCTAACAATTGATCAAAGGCATTTTGAAGATCTTGGTTTTGCATTGTTCTTGTGAAACACAGTTTTCAAGTGTGTTAAAAGCTTCAATCATTGAAGTCACTGTTGTTGAAGTTCCCTTTCAACATGTGTTGCACAGAGGCGCAAATGTGCGACATGAGGTGAGATTTGGGTTTGAAACATTTGTCGTTGCTCTCTTGCATAAGCTGCATTGAAAATTAGATGCTTTAACTCGAATTTTTCTCAATTGCCGTTTCTAAAACGAAATATCTTCCATAAATGTTTGAAAGTACCGTAATACTAAACAAGATTTAGGAGTTTTGGCAATGAGTTGCTTTTGCAAGAAGGACGTAAAGGACCATTTATTTGTGCAACATTGTGAACGGGCCTTCAACACAAGATGCCTCCGTTAATTCGAGAAAGATTATACGATGGTGTTGAAATGACATTTAGTTTGTAAGACGATTTTCTCTTGTGTAATCATATGGTAAAATTCCATTTTTCGCATGTTTAGCGACTTGATCATCTTGTGCCCATTGTTCCTCACAATCAAATACAACAAGTTGCATGCTTGGATCTAAAAGACATTGAGCACTATATAATTTGGGCATGTCCTTGAGTCGTGTGAAGAAAACGTGGGTGATTATACCCAAGAGCAAAACGTTTTGAGTCATCGGGACTCGGAAGTAAAGTTGACATTTCAATCTGTTTCCGAGTGACCAATCTTATATACAACAGTACCAAAATCTTTTAACCGTCTTTCCAATCGAAGAATTTCCTCGATTTGATCATCAATGCGTTTCTTAGATTGCTTCTTGAATTCGTAAAAATTTGACCGACTTTTGAAAAATCTTGTTTAGTATTTGAAAGTTCCGTTTGAAGATTTTCAATGTTTTCAAGTTCGAGACTTTTCTTGTTCAATTTTAGAAATCTTTTCGTTATTTGACGCAACAATTTCATGCATTTGATGTTGAAGATTTTGTTCGTTAACGTAAGATTTTGAAAGGCCACTTCAAAACTTGTTTCTCGAATGGTTTTGTTTCAAAATCATTTATTCGTTTTCGACAACTCTCAAGTTCGATCAAGGAAGTAATCTCACCCTAAGGTTTTGGTTTATCTCATTACATTTTTCGGTTTTGGCTTGCAAGGCGAAGTAATGAATTCGATATTCGAATCGGACCATGAATTGCTTCACTGTTCAATAGGCTCATTATTTTCATCATCACTTAGATCATCAAATGTAACCACGGGTTAATTTGATCAACTTCATTATGATTAAATAATGATTCATGTTGAACAGTTGTTGCTCATCGATGCGAATCTGAGACACAATTTCATTTATGAGACATATATCGCTGTCGTACACGAGATAGACCGTCTGTGTCATAGACCGGTCCATTCATTTGCTTGATCGATATGATGTTCTTGCATATTTGCCATCAAAACAACGCAGCATTTGCTTCCAAATCTTCATATTTATCATCCGAAAGAGTATCCGCCATAAAACCTTGTTGAGTTTCACCGAGTTCCCTCCCGCTTCATCCTTATATGCCATCAAGATGACTTGCTTATAGTAATCTCCTCCTCGGTTCGTGGTTCGGGACAAGCATTAGCAAGATGTCCTTGCTTTTGCAATTATAGCACCGAATAGTAGATCCCGAAGCTAGGTGAATTCTGTTTCCACAACTTGAATATTTCTCTTGAAGTTATTATTACCCGATCCCCTAGCGATGTTCGACCATTCCTGAGTGCAGAATACCCACTTGTAATCATCTGACCACCACTAGTTCTGCTCGAACCTCAACTTTGCCACCTTGGATAACCGCGTGACTTTGGGATTTGATGATGAACGAAGCGATTGTTTGGTGAGTAGAGAACTTGAGAAGGCTTTAGCAATAAAGGCCATTCCATGATTTAATGCTTCAAAGGCATCAACTTGATCATCATTGATTTGAGCGAGTATGCGATGTTAGTATCTCCTTCGGTGTGAGTTGATGAGAAGGTGTGGGTGGAGCATAACTAAAGTGAGCGTTGTTGTTGATCAAAAGCATGATTTGACTTTGGGTAAGGAGTTGGATAACCATGTGCCATGAGAGCAATCGATCGACAATTGGTGGTTGAGGAAACCATGTGTGCCACGGGCTTCTTTATCTTTAAGAACTTCATATTGATGATGTCTCGAGATAATCATACAATAACCCATGCTTGACATCATGAAGATCCTTGACTTGTCGAACAAAAGTAACATACTTGTGCCAATCCGTCCTAAGGAGTTCGTAAACTTGGTGTTAATAGCAATGGTTGGAAGATCAATCTTATGTCGATGCAAATCATTGACCACATTTGTGAAACGATGATAATATGATTCAAGTGATTCCCAGTGCTCAATGGTAAACACATCAAAGTTGTGATATAGCTTAGACTCCATATCAACCTTATTCGCGGTGCCTTCCATTAATGGATGAATTTGTTCCCACATAGCTTTTGGGTTGTACGTGCATCAATACTTTTGTAGATTGGATTCGAATTCCAAGAAGTATTTGTTGCATAGCAAGCTCATCGGCTTCAAGATGAAGTAGTTGTTCGGTGTTAAGCGACTAAGTGGAACAATTGTGATAGTATCGGTCTCGATTGGAGCAATTGTAGGATCTCCGGGAACAGTTTCAGTTGGCATTTGAAACGGTCCTTCTAATATCACCTTCTTTAGATACTTACCATGAGGTTTCTTAAGTTCCATATACCTTAGAAATCGACTTGACCATTGAACATAATTGCCTGGTGTAAGCATTGGAGGACGTGTATCCGACCCAGCTTCATGAATCGATTGTTGACTTGTAACAGCTTCACACATTTGAGAGAACCAAGTTTGTTGTTGAGGGATTTGTGGAACCGTTGGCGTTGGTTGTATACCTTGTTGAAGATGTTGGGGAGTATATTGTTGATTAAATTGTTGCTGATAAATTGCTTGTTGTTGATTCCATTGTTGATGTTGTGGACTGAGTTGTTGTTGTGGTTGTTTATTATAATTGTAGGGAAAGTAGTTAGATGAAGGTGGTTGAGACATATTTGTTGATTGATGTTGATCGTGAAAGATAATTAAGGTTGAGATTGATTAGACTTAGGTAGATGAGTAGAAAGCTTGACAGAAACTCGCCAAATATTCAGAAACTCGCCAAATATTCAGAAACTCGCCAAATATTCAGAAACTCGCCAAATATTCAGAAACTCGCCAAATATTCAGAAACTCGCCAAATATTCAGAAACTCGCCAAATATTCAGAAACTCGCCAAATATTCAGAAACTCGCCAAATATTCAGAAACTCGCCAAAAATTCAGAAACTCGCCAAATTTGCAAACTCGCCAAAAAATTTAGAAACTCGCCAAATTTGCAAACTCGCAAGAATTAAAGACGAACTCATGGGCTTACTACACGAATCGTGAAATCAATTACAAACATTTATAAACCATATTAATTAACGACCTATTACAAATGAAATGACCTACACTTGATAATTAAAACATGTTCCTAACAGAGACTCTTTTATCATGTCCTTATGTATATGTGTATTGGGGAAAATGGTTATCATCACGAAAAATATTAGCATCTGCACCATCTTTAATCATTTGGTTTCCACCAGGTCCTTCTAGAAGACGATCTGTAAACACTTCACAATTTTCAAGTCCGACATACTCAAGAGTTCCTCCATTGGACTTCTTCTTGATCGCCCCCATGCGACACCGACACGGAATGTATTAAAATTTATTTATATGAGAAATCAGAATGAAATATTCTTCGGGACAAAGAATGACGAAAGATATGAAGTGGAGTAAGTGAGAAAACTTACCTTGAATAGCCTTTAAGGCCTTATTGCTTCCTTACGGATATAAAGGCATGAAATTCAGGTCCATATATCATAACTAAACATAGTTAAGTATGTAACAATATGAACTTATAATTTACCTGCGAATCCAATTTCATTTTTCGCCTTTCTTGACCGACCCTTAGACCGTGATTACGCAACAAACACATTTATTCTACTATGAGTGAAAAATATCTTCCAAGCATAAGCCAAAACATTCTTAACCCTTGCAACTTTAATACCAACAACCCGCATAAGCAATTCTCAATTCAAAGCGACCTTTATATCTCATTGTTCAATAAGAAATCCAACCAACCCAAGAGTAATTACAAGAATAAGCAATCACATACTGACCACTATTAGCGATTCAATAAGCAATTTGAAATTGAGATAATTCCAAAAATATGCCTAATTTTGAAAGTTGGTCGCATTACCACCAAACATGGAATTTTCTCAAACGTTGACTCGTTGTGGACCAACTTTCAAAAGTTGGCATATTTTAAAATTATCTCTAAAAAAATACCGAAAGCGCTTTTAATAAGTGATTCCAAACAACCCCAAAAGTATTCATTTTAAAAATAATTAGTACATCCGTTATACGAACATTCGATACGAAGTTTCAATATGAAACCTTTCAAGTTACCCTTGATTCCCCGTGATAACTGAGCAACTCTTTTGACTTAAGCAATACCTACTCCACTAAACTTGTTAGCATAATCACGCACGTTAAGGAAGCACCAAACTCATAACAACATTAAAATTTCATATACTACTAAACCTTAAATTATGGGTGAGAAAATAGTACATTGTAGCCTCTCTATTTTTTTTCTCGCAATAAACGGATATGTTTTATTATAACCGTTTTTTTAGTTATACATGTTTCGCACATTTGGTGGTTGTATAACCAGTTAAAATGGTTACAGTGTGGGTCAAAACAGGTCAGGTTGGGCCGACCATCAAACGTATTTAGTTTACTTTATAAATGGACATGCTCTTTGATGTCGTAAAAGAGTGTTTGGACATTGATGAGTGTGTAAATACTCATCATTTTTGGTTAAATCTGAACTGCAAAACACTTAAAAATGCTCAGAAATGCATCAAAATACTGAAAATATCTCAAAATTGCATTTTATATGTTTCGGATGCAAAATGTTTAAAATCGATGAAAATGAGCTAAGTTTGCATAATTGCGGTTTCGGTCCCCAAGTTTCAAAATTGTCGAAATAGTCCCCGAGCACTTAATTTCAAAGACAAATCACCAAAGGTCCTTTTAAAATCATAACTTGTCAAAATTAGTCCTTTGGTGAAAAATATCAAAAGTTTTGAGAAATTTCAAATTTGGTCCTTCAAGTTTAAAATTGGCAAAATGGTCCTTGAAATTTGAAAATGTCAAGTTTGGTCCTTGTACTATTGGAGCTTGTCACTTTTGGTCCCTTGGAGCAACTTTGCAAATATGGCAGCCTTGGTCCCTTGATTTTCAGAAATTGCACATTAGGTCCTTGTTTATTAAAACCCTTTAACCCCTTGGCCTTGTCAAAACTGCATTTGGACCCCTGCCATAACCCATTGTGACCCCCTGTCAATAACAATTTGGACCCCCTTCATAATATTAAGCTAGTCAAACCCAGTTTGACTCACCCCTTTTCCCTCTTCACGGGTTTCCCTCCATCATCACACCTTGCCTGCAACTCCTGCCCCCCTCCATCATCATCACTCCTACCCTCCAAACACCCCAAGCCAAGATGCATTTAATGCCTCTTCAACCTAACACTCAACCCCAACTGGCATATATGTGTTTTGGCGCCAAAATAAGATCAAACGGCTAAAATCTCTTCAAGACATCCAATGGTCCAGAATTATGATGGGATTAGCTCAGAGATGAGAGAGAAGATGTTTTGCTATAAAAAGAGAGGAAAGAGAAGAAATTATTAGTTAGTTTTAATTTTCTTTGTATGTCGTTTTTAGAATAAATATTTTAGTTTGAGTTTTAAAATGTAATCTTTTGTTTCTATGATCTAAATTCAAGTTATGTTATCATTGTAATCTGTTTTTAAGAATCAATTTCAAAGTTTAGCTAAAATTCATGGTCTTGTGTTTACTGTTGCAAATTTTAGTTTCCAACTCTTATGTACAAACTCTTAGTAGCTTATTTTTAAGCTCAAACAAGCTTACTTAAGCTTTTATAGCTTTTGTAAGCTTATAAAATGATTCAATCAATATTGGTTCTGGTCAACAAAAGTCAAACTTGGTGAAATTTTGGTTCAAGCAGTTTGGAAATGGAATGGGTTGATGCAGAGTTGATTTGGGTTGGATTTGAGTAGCATAGTGTAGTTTTGGGTTTGGTTTAAGCTGCAATATCAGCTGGAACACTTGTGAGTATTATTCTCATTTTCAGTTTTTATTCAGTTTACAGTTTGTGTTTGTGTTTGAGCCTGTGATCATTAAACCTTTTATACCTGTTTAATTAGTTGTCTTTAGGTCAAGTAAACTCAGTTTGATCAATATTACATGCTGGTTCAGTAGTTGGTGTAGATTTAAGTTCAAATCAGTCCAATAAGGGGTGTTTGGTTCAGAGTGTTGTGCTCCCTTTGAGTTGGTTTCAGGAGATAATATGTGCTCAGTTAGTCTACTTTAAGGCTAGTATAAGTAGTTTTAGCATAATTTCAATAGCCCATTCATTATAAAGTCAAAATCTCATTCAACTGTCTTAATTTGCTTCACTGTTGAGATTTTGCAAAATCAAAGGCTTGTTTTGTGTTTAGATATCATTAGCTTAGGTTGCATTAGTCTTGGTTTAACATAAAACATCAAATTCAGTCCTTAAATTAGTTGCTAAGTTCATTAAAGTCAACTTTTCATTTTTGTCAAAAAGTCAAATTTGCAAAAACCAGTTTTGAACCAACCTAAGTTGATTTTTCCTTGATTCAGTTTTGGGCCAAATTAAGTAAAACTTTGGGTTTTATAAGTTCAACTGGTCTAGTTTCTTATTAGGATTTTTGTAGATTTTTAGTAATTTTTCATAAGCCCCAAAATGGCTTGTCAAATTGGCAAAATGCTCTATGCACCGACTCATCAATCCGAGTCTGACAGAGTTTGTGCACTTTGCACCTGAGCTCAATTGAGCTTGTCCAGGTCTAGTTTTTGGTTTATAGGTTCTTGGCCAGGTCTTCTTTAAGTTCCAACATTTTTTTTCTAGTTTCCAGCTTATTTAAGTGCTTATTCTTAGGCTGCAAGTAGTGGCCCAAAACTGTTTAAGCACTTTTAAGCCAAATCATCCAAATCTTTGTAGATTGCAATTCAGAGGTTTAGGTTAGTTGTATTTAGTTGTTTTTAAGTAGTTTTAGCTTATTATAACTTCTGTGTTCAGTTGGGTGTCTTTGGTAGTCATTTGCTTATTTCAAAGTCTTATTCATAAGCACTTTGCGATCTTGCATTTTCTTACACATAACCTACTGTTTTTATATTTTCCTAGATTCACAATATTATTTTAGACTTATCTTGAATTTTTCAGATTTTTCTAAGACAGTTTGCTATTTTCTTGATTTAAATCGGTTTTAGGCCTTTTTAATTAGCATTTAATACAATTAATTCGTAAAAGTTTCAAAAAATAAATTTTCATTTTCCTAGGTTAAGATAAATATAAAAAGTCAAAAAATATTTTTCCAGATTTTTCTTAGTTAAATTTGTCTTTTTAAGCAATTTAAGTAGTTTTAAATAGTTTTTAATTCATAAAAATACAAAATTTTCTTTAAAAATACAAAATAGTTTTGAAAATTCTTTTAGTTATTTTAGATTTTTCCAAGTCATAATTTTATTTTTCTAGCTTTATTTCATATTTTCTTGTGTTTTAGGTTATTATTAAATAGTTAAAATTAGTTTTTAATTAATAATAATTAATTAAATAGTTATAAAATAATTTTCTTTTCTAAAATTTTCTTTTATCATTAGGTTTGTAAAAATGTCATTTTCATATTTTTAGGATTAATATTGTTTCAGTTTTACATTTTCTTTTGTACGTAACGTAGTTTCAAATTAAGTTTTATAAAAGAGAAAAAATCAAAAACATCATTTTAAAGATAGTGATAGCATTTATTTAATATAGTTTATCTTTTTAATTTTCTTTAATTTGCATTTAAGCCCCTGTAATTTATAAACTTTTTCTGTAGTTATAATAATTCAACTCTTTTCTCGTTCAAATTCTCTCGATCACTATTCGTTTGGTGATTCATCGCACAGATCGCTGGGACATAACGTCCCGGGGAAACACTATACTCTCCTGATCTTCATTGCATTGGTGTCTGAACTGTTTTAAGTTTCTTACGGTTAGCCATTCACAAGTGGCTAGCTTGTGTGAGATAACTTGACGGTTTGGCACGAATCAGACATGTTGTTTGCTGTCATAAAAAGGGTCTTGGAAAAAAAGTGACAAATAACACACCTGAATCTGACCGAACCCGGTCTGAACCCGTTAAAAAACATTTCAAGTTCAGACATGTTTAACAAATGTGTTTTGATCCTTTACGTACCCGCATTCACACAGCACGTTCACACACAAAAATAATCATTTAGTTTCAAAATCGCCACCAACACAATCACGAATATATTTTCGAGTCTGTTGTAGCATTCATGAGATAAAGGAGTATTTTGGCTTTTGGAGTGTAGATTTAGAGAATGTATTGGTATATGTTATTAACGCAAAATTCATACGAAATTGGATGTAAAAATGTTTTGTGGGTGAAGCGTACCTGTACCAACACGCTTTTATCGCTACAATAGCCTGGTCCATCCTACTGATCTCTAAATATCAGTGACACAACGTTGACCAAAAACCCGAGGAAAATGCCACTCTAATGCCTCCGTTTACAAATGGCAATCTAGATCCTCTACAAATCACGTGAACACACCCTCTAAACACGTCTTGCGAACACACCCACTCAACCATGGTCACCTGTACCATAACGTCACTGATCAAGGTACCAACAAAGGCACTTCTTACTAAGCTCGAGTTCATCTATGCGATTTTGCAGGTATTCAAGATGTTATTTGCTTTGACTTCCACCAATAAGCTCACCAACCTAACATAATAAGCCAATATGGGTCAAACTTAAGTGAAACGGGTAGACCGTGTAAAAATAAAATAGTTTATCTAAAGGAGGGAATGAGTCAAATAAGTGAAGTGTTTGTACTTTGTAGCTTTCTAACTGTATTTGTTATAAATATATTAAAGAAACATAATACCCGTAAGTTGATGTTCAATGTGAAACATTTCTAAGGCCTATCTTTGTTCTATAGCACATCCCTGTAAATGCACCCGTAATGATGTGCCTATATATAAGGCTAAAAGCCTACATTTGTCACTACTGAAGTGTATTTAACATGTTTGTGCATACCTGGCCTCATTGAGAATGGCAGAATTCGCCTCTGTAGAGCAAAGACTTTTGTCACTGCTTTCTTCCCAGCTATCGTCTGCACAAACATTCAAGACATACAATAAAAGTTAATCAAAGCTTATGAAAAACAAATGTTTGAGAAATAAGAAAAACAATAGTCCACTATCAAAGCAAATCGTAAAAACACATTTAGATGGTAGCACGAAATACAAATAAGCTAATACTCACTAACTTTGCTTTCGCATACGGATCCAGACCAAGAATTATTGCCCAATTGGCTGCAAACCTTACGGGTTGCCCCGACAGTCGAAAGGTAATAATGCCCGCATTCACATAGCACGTTCTTTTATATACAAAATCGCCACCAACACAATTACGAATATTTTTTCGAGTATGTTGTAGCATTCATGAGATAAAGGAGTATTTTGGCTTTTGTAGTGTATATTTAGAGAATGTACTTGTATATGTTATTAACGCAAAATTCATACAAAATTGGATCTAAAAATGTTTGTGGATGAACCGTACTTGTACCAAGACTCTTTTATCGCTACAATAGCCTAATCCATCCTTATTACTCTAAGAAGAAAGTGAGAATTTTCTTCAAACTTGCTCACCGAGATCACGATTTAAACACCTCGTTGCTATGCAGGATTGCAGATTGTTAACAATCATGTCCACGAATCGAGTTACATGTGACAGAACATACACATCATCATATATCATATTAAATCATATTAGAAAAATGTCACAATTTGATAATAACTAAAAAATTAATTTTGGACACGTGTGGTGAGGTTCGGACCATGCATGTTTGAGCATTACCTGTTTGACCCGTGCCGCTCTTAGCTAATTCATTGACCCATTTGACCTGTTATTAAACAAATATAGCCCACACTGAGTTGTATATGGAGCTAAAGAACAAAGTATTTTCTGAACTAATGCAACAATATAACTCAAAAAAAGGATGTCAAAACTTGCCCGTGTAACCTACAGAAAGTCGTTAACAATTACTCAGCTTGGGCTCGATATTTCTTGAACCTGCAAGATATATAGTCAATGATTATATCGAAACACAATTATGTTGATTATAAATTGGATACGCAGAACAAATAAATTCTAAAGACTAATTCCATTAACAACAATAAGGAAAATAAGAACTAAAATAATCAATGAAACATAAAAGTATATACAAACCAATTTTAGATAGTACATGGTGGACTCGAGCCAATCCAAAAACAACCTGCGAAATTCATTCGAGAAAAACAATATGGGCATCTTAACATGACATAAACAACCTGCGAAATTCTTAATTAAGGTATTTGTTTAAATTATACTAACCTTTTCTACATCAGAATCGTTTACGGTGCACCTGCCTCTTCTCACGCTCTTTCTCATCACCATCCTACTGATCCGTCAACGATCTGCAACAATAAAAAGCAACAACCACATCAATCCAATACATTGCCTATACTACTAATGGCAAACACATTTGAACCCCTGTGCCACATAATGGCAAACACATTGCCCCTTACGTTTTGCTAATCACAGAAACATAAATTAGGGAAGTATTCTCCTAATTCATGAAATCACCAATTTCCCCCAATTTTCCACAACTAATTAAATGGTTAGGGTTTCACACATAAATCATTATAATTCGATTTAATTACGTTTTAATAAGTTATAAACATAATATAAATAACACGCAAAAAAAGATTACGAAACAGAATTTGATTCTAAACTGAAACGTAAATAGGAAAAAAATTAACAAACCTACAGATTTACAAAATAAGAACATCAAATTGGGCTGCCAAATCATATATGTTACAATTGGTAATCGAAAAAAGAGGAGATTTAAACGTAAGGAGCAAGTGATTCCATGTATTTTCATCAGCAAATGATTTTGTTAGACTTATGGAAACGATTTGTGAAAGAGAGAGAGATTTTTGATATAGCTTCTTTGATAAGGATGTGTAGAGAGAGAGTTTTGTGATGCACCTTTTAAAACGTTTTAATATAACAATTGACTTTTAAAACGTATTGAAAAAAAATTCAGTTTCTATAGCTTTAGTTTGAAAAATGTAAAGCATAAAAGTATTGTACATAGTAGCTAAATAAGGAAGTGCATTAAACGAATTTTTAATGCTGGTAGCTTAGTAGACTTGTACAAAAGCTTATTTTATTATATATAATAGATTTAAAAAATATATATACCAAGGCTTCCAGATTTGTAGTCTTCAATTTAATGTCATTTTCACCTTTTCATTTTATAAAACACAAATATAAAAACACATATTTTAGTATAATCTGGAACTTTGAATTAAAAACACTTTGATACACATGAATTTATATATTATTCGTAATGCACAATACGTGATGCACATGTATTATTAATACACAATTTGCTATTTTTAATATTTTAAAGTAACCTTTTTTATTACCGATTGAGATCTATATAACATCTCATAAGCTAGCTTTAACATACCACGATAAACTAAAGATATATTTATACATGAATAAAGCATTGATACACATTAAAAAGTAACTGATATATATAAAAAATTGTTCATATATTTACAACAAAAAATACACATCATCTTATATCATATACTTACATTATCTGGTATACACAACTCAAACTCAAGCAACCATGTTACAATGATAGATGTAAAAACAACATTTGAGACCTCATCAGAAAGACACTTGCTACATTAATCCATAAAACCCACATCATCATAACTAACACACAGATACATCAACTAAAGTTGTATTCAGTTTTTTTAGCGATGCACATATTAACACCAAGAACATCTGATACATGAGCAGCCATGAATAAGAATGGTTCCGGTCAAACTATAGATATGGTTGTGTGATTAGGTTAGAGAGAAGTGTATTTGAGTGTGTGTATGAGTTAGTTGAGAGAGAGTGTGAATCGATGTTTGTGTTTGTGTTGTGAATTATACAGTACTATTTTTTTTGGTTCGATTTATATAAGGTTTGAGGGTCGGGTGGCTAAATCTTAAAATTAGGTTGGGAGCGAGGTTTAGTTTTAGGTTGTGTTTATTGCTCTTTTATAAGATGGTATATATATATCTATACATTATATATAAGAGGAGGCATGCCACATAAAATGGCACTTGGCATCCCATAATGCCAAGTCATATTTCCATGTCATCATTATATTTATGTGGCATTTTTTTTTAAATGACATGTGGCATTTTAATTAATATATGTACAATTTTGTTTAAATAAATTGTAAATTTCGTTTTTTTTTTTTTTTTTTTTTGTTAATTTTGAATTTTAAAATTTTTTATTAAAAAGAAGACATTTGTTGGAGTTGAACTTGGGTCATTCATGTGTTTTGTAAACAACTTACCACTAGAGTAGATTGTTTTTTGATTTATATATTTCAAATCAATATAAATAAGGAGATTATAAAAAATTCTGGAATTTTTATTTTAGGTATGTATTTTTGAAGATAACAATTAAAATAAATTATGATATATATTACTTAAAAGATAAATATACCATATATATTTTTAACCTATTTTTTTTTGTGTATAAATACACCCTAATATCTTATTCCTAAACATAATTATCACTAAAACTATAATCGACTTTTGAGTTTAATAGGTGAAGAATATCGACTTTTTTGTTTTACAGGTGAAGAATCCTTTTTTTTTTGTCGAGTTTGAGTTTAACATATTTTTTTTTATCATATATCATATATTGTTTTTACTTTGTTAACAGATATCTGATACAAGGATGGAGTCCCAAAAAGATCATATATTGTTTTTACTTTGTTAACAGATATCTGATACAAGGATGGAGTCCCAAAAAGATCAAGGCATGTTAAGACAAAGTGCAAGGATTTCCAAAGGAAACAAAGATAATAATGCTCAATGGTAGGTTTTTTCTATTGTCATCAACAAGTTTTTTTTTTTTTTTTATTATTATTTTTTTTTAAATTATTATGTTTTATGTTAATTTTATGCATGTAATTAAACTTCATTATGTTTTCTAATATTCAAGAATCAAGACTCAAGCTAAGAAAATATCAACAGGTTTTGTTTTTTTTTTAAATTATTATGTTATCTTTTATTTTTATGCATGTAATTAAAATTCAGGAATCAAGAGTCAAGATAAGAAAATAAGAAAAGGAAACCAAGAAACAATCCTAAAGTAGCTGCTACTAATGTTTTTTGTCCATCAACATGTTTTTTATGTTATATTAATGTTATATGAATGTTTTTGAATAATCTTAGTTATATGCATGTAATTGAACTCCGTTATGTTTTATAATATACAGGATGCAAGACTAAAGCTAATCAGAATCCAAAAGGTTCCACATCAAAGTTAGTATGCATATATAGCGATTGCTTTAGATGTCAATTGTTAACTGTAGCATATACATATTATGTTTGAATGAGTATAGGTTGTGGAATTGAGTTAGTCTGTAATATGAATGCACTTCTGTGTATTCCAGTATTTTTATAAGTTTTTAACAAGCATTATATTGTGTCCATTTGAACATGGGTAGGTTGTTTATAGGATTTCAATTGCTATAAATAGGTTTGACAGTGTTAATAGGTGAAAGTGTATTTCTGTACAATTGTTGAATACGTAGTTTATATTATTACAATTGCTAAAGTCGTTGGATATAGTATAGATTGTTGTTTTTGTTGGTTGAAAACACTTTGTCAAATCTGTTTTTAACACTGCACAAGCAATGCTTGGAAGCTGTATACGTAGTTTACAGGATTTCATATGCTAAATTCGTAGGACATAGTATGGGTCATTGTTTGTTTTTGTTAAAAACACTTTGTCAAACATGTTTATGTGTTTTGGTGGTAATTTATTTTTACACTGCAGCAGCAATGCACTTATGTCCAGTCCATGTTTTTTTTAAGGTTTTAATCAGAGTTTTAATGTACCTTATAAGCTAATATTTGTGGAAGCTGAATATGTAGTTTTTAGGATTACAAATGCTAAAGTTGTTGGACATGGTATAGATTGTTGTTTGTTTTGTTTAAAAAGGTTTTGTGAAACCTGTTTATGTGTTTTGGTGGTAAAGGTTATTTAATACTCTAGCAGCAATGCACTTATGTCTATTCCAGTCATCTAATCATAATGTTTACTAATGATACCATACCATTAACACTAATTGTTTATATCCGGTGAGTTTATATTCCTACAACATATAATTGTTTATAATGCTTCTGTCGAACACACTTGGCTTGATTTAGGTTATGTTTTATCTCTAATAGTGGGTTGATTTAGGTTATTTGAGTTTAATCTGATTACAAGCTCATTATGGTGTCAGCGTTATTTGAGTTTAAACTAATTGTAATGTTAAGATTATTGAGGATGTTTTCCCTAATGTTTATTTTAATGGTAATGCTACTGTGAACATGTATATGAATGTCTACTTCTTTGGACAGATGGACAATATTTTCTCCAGGTTTATCTGATGTTTCAAGTTTATCAAATTACATGTCATTCCAATGTTCTCAGTATGCCATCTTAATATATGTCTTACGTTGTCTTTTTATTGTAGTTTTCTTTGCCAGGCTGAGAAGCAGTTGAGACCAAGCTGGATCCTCATACGTGATGGTAACTGGGGTGTTCCTAACACTACCAAGTGGCTTAATGAAGTTTTATCTCCTGGTGGCAGAATTGGCATCGATCTTGTGGGTAATATTTGAATTCTCGTGACGTGTTAGCATTACCGTTTGATTCTCACAAAAGTTCTATCAGACTTTTAAAAGTCATGCGTGATTTGTCTAACCTATATTGGGTCGTAGTGATTTTACGATTTCTCATTATGCTGGAGAGGTAATTTGAGTTTAGAATATCTAAGAGTACAAAGATGCTATCCAGACCTGAATATTTGCCTATATGTATATTCAGGTTCAATATCAATCTAAACTCTTTCTAGACAAAAACAAAAATTATGTTGTTTCAGCAAGCAAAGCAAAAGGCAAGATAAAGACGTTAAGAAGGGTAGTGAATCAGTTAAGGAAAATGTGGTTGGTCGTGTTAGAGCTATAAGGTCAAAGGGGCAAGCCGGTTCCAATGGAGCCTAAGATGGTTCAAAAACCTGTAAAGAAGGCGGGTGGGAAAAATGTAAATCGAAGAAAATCCGTCATGCCCTGTAAGAATAGCAAAGTTGTTCTCCAGGGAAAAATCGTGAATTTGTTTCCTACATATGATTTAGACTTATCGAATTACCATAATGACTTTGTGTTCTTCTTATGTGTTATTAGTTATGCTTGCTATCTGTTTTACAATATTTGTTTTCATGGAGTTCATATATTAGCATTTGAGTTAAGTTAGAGTATACGATCATGTTTCTGACCTTGATAATGTTTCAGACCAAAAAAGTTAAGAGTATAGATGATGGATGCCAAAGGTTTCCACTTTAACTGATCACAACAGGAAGGCTATAAAGTTGGTGTGATTGAGATAGATCTAACTGAGCCCGATAGGATTGTAGGTAACTTACTACAGCCAGGTGGATACGTTAAGCTGATCGAGTTGGTTCTCAAAGGTATATGTTCTTGCTAGCATTCATTTACGTCAAGATAAAGTTAAACTATCATATCATGCTCAGATTGTCTGAAAGTAATGTTACAAAGTAATTATCAGATGTATTGTACTATGTTTATATCTTACTTTTCGTTAACTTCTTAGTGTAAGTATTATATAGTTGATCATAGCATTCTTCTATGTGTTTACATCATTATTTTTTGTTAACTTTGTTTTATACCTGGTTTTGAATTTTATTTTAAATGTTGTGATAAGAATGGATGGATGGAAAAGGAAGGTATCAAAGACTTATTATGAAGTATCGCGTAGTAGAAGGTATAACAGGAGAAATTGTGGCCCAATCCGAGGGATGTTTATAAATCAATATAATCTTTATGTTCTTATATATGTGCCTTTGTTTATTTCTTTATTTGGTATTTTTGTTTTTGTGAATGCAAGAATTAACATTTTTCATTGATTATCCTTTGGACAAAAATGTTAGTGAAGCAAAGGGTGTCGGCATTGGACGTTCAGAAAATGAGGTATGAAATGACATACTCATATCACAATATGGTAGAGATAAGTTGTTGATTTAACCTATATTATGCTTTGAAGTTGAGTTTTAGTATTGTTTGATCATTTCATATTGGTTCAAATCAGTTTCAACAAAATTTTCTTAGATAAAATGCAATTTAGTCATTAAAAGGGGTATTTGGTTTAGTATCTGTCATAGTGATCAAAGGAGTTTCTGTGGTAAAAGTTGTTTCAAACTATCCATATTAGGTTCATTTAGGCCATTTACATAATTTACATAGTCCTTTTTACAATATAGTCAAAATCCTTTCATATCAGTTAACTGTTTTAAACTTCAGATTGCATACACTTAAGAGTAGGTTAGGATAGTGTTAATTTAGCTTAAATAAGTGCATTTACAACTTATAATTTCATTTCTAATCATCTAGGAGTAGTTTAGTTTCATTAAAGTCAATTTATGCTAATCTGAGGAAAGTCAAAATTTCCATAAAGTTTTCTAAATAAGTTTTATTTTTGATTTTTAATTTCCTCAATTTTTATTCAATGATTATGATATTTTGGGTTTTACATATTTGATAGCTTGTGATTTAAAATATGATTTTTTCATAATTTTAGAATTTTTCTTAGAAGCTTTTGAGAAGCTTGAAGTTGGTAGTTGAGAGTGATCTGTCCTGTCACAACTGCACTATATCAGCATGTTCTAAGGTTAGTTTAAGCTTATTCACTTGAGTTTGTTGATTGTATTGTGGTTCCCTTAGTAGCTTATTGTAGAATCTGAGTTTAGGACTTACCTTAAATGCTTTTTGGTTAGCTTATTTTGATATGCAAGTCATTTTTCTGCTTATTCAGTTTGCTGTATCAGTCCCCCTTTTGTCCTAATCTGCTTTTATTTTTTATTTTTAATTTCCTCATAGTAAGCCCAAATTAGCTGAAATTCGGGATACAAGGTCTTTGGTTGGTGGTTGGTAACTTGATATTTTTAGTTTATTTTTATGATTTTTCTAAGCTAGCTTAATTAGTGCTTAAAGTAGGTAGTTAAGGGCCGTTTGGCATATTGAAGTTTGAACCTGATCTTGTGCCTGATCTGCTTTTAGCTTGTGCTTATAGGGTCTCTATCAGTTGCATTAGGGTAGTTTAAGATTTTTGAGGTTAGTTTTAGCTTGTGGTAGGTTTTCATAACAGTTGGAAATAAATAGTGATTGTCTGCTTTTGCCTTGGTCTATCTCAGTTAATTTAGGTAGCATTTAGTTAAACTTAGCTTATTCTAGCCTGTTGCAGCTTATGGTAGCTTGTAGATGCTCATAGCTTATGTTTCCAAGTGCTTATTAAAATAGTTTCATTCCCTATTGATTATCCTTTGATCCTTAGTAGTTTCTGTTATTTTTCCTAGCTTCTCAGTAACATTTTAGATTTTTCTGGAATTTTTCATAATTTTCCCTGTTCATTTACTATTTTTCTGGAATTTTTCATAATTACTATAAGTTGGTCCTTTTAGAATGTTTGACATGATAAATCTTTGGCACCTCGCAAATTCATTAAAAAGTTTCCAATAAAATACTGTTTACTTATATGTGTTGATGTAAATTCTATGTAATATCAGATGTTTTGGAAACCAATGGAAAAACGACATATATAAAAAGTAGCTTATGAGTATGTGTTTTACAAATAGTAGCTTTAAGATGGAGAAATAAGAAATAATTACTTTAGGATAACGAAATAAGTATGATTTAGATTGTATTATTTGTGTGTTAATTGTGATGGTAATGTTCTAATCTTAAAGTGTTTGATTTTGCAGCGGCGTGTCAGTCATTTTTGCTCGATATATAATCGAATCAAGTAAAGAAATCGTGGATACATATGAACGAAGATGAGTATTCTGAAAAGTACTTGTTTTCCGAGTGGGAATGAAGTATAAACCAAAAGAGGAGTTTTAGTTATTTTAGGCTACAGTACACATTTATTTTTACGTTTTAACCCCTTTTAAGTCAAAAGAGATACAAGTGATGTAGTTGGAGATTGTGTTTGTTCTGGGTACAAACAATATTTGACTTTTATGATATGAAATATTAGACTTTCGTGATCTTTCCTTTTTCTGTTGCAATGGGTTGATTTTGGTACAATTCATATGTGGGTCTATTAGATATTGGCTTTCTCCGTCTTTGCCCCTCTTTTGGGGCTATAAGTTGTTTCGGGTAAAATCAAGTCAACAGGGGCCTGCAATGGGTCCAGATTGGATTGACTTATTTTTATCAAGATAACAATATTAAGCATGAGCCTGGAAGGAAAAACTGTGAGCATTGGGATATTTTTCCAAATCAGTTGTTTGAAAGTTTCCGTTGTGGTCCTTATGGATTGAATTATTGCGCTGTCTTTCTTCGCAATATGTAATTGCAACAATTATCAACTATAGTTTCCAAATGCGAGGTGGTCGAATGGCCAAAAGCTACTTTGGGAACCTAAAGTTTTCTTTTGATAAATATTGATGTGTTTTACATGTTCACTGTTTGACCCGCATTTGACAAGAAAACTTCTCGTATAGTAAATTATGCATAATACATTTATTAATTCAGATTCGTAATTATACATAATACTATTAGCCTTTGAGATGTCACACCCCAAAAATATCGCAGTGAACGATAGTGTCATTGGGGTATGACGTCATAGCACAAAGTATGGATAAAGAAAACGACTCTATAATGAGACGTTTAAAGAGTTTACCATTCGATTAAATAAGTTAAAGTTTACAACACATGAGATTCCAAAGTTTGATAATACATAAAGGTTTACAAAACATATCGAATGGTAATTGATAAAAACACTAGACTCCAATGTATGACATGAGACCCAAAAGCTCCATGAAATGCTATCGCCTTACAACCTGAGATAAACATGCTAAAAAGTGTCAACACAAAGGTTGGTGAGTTCATAAGTTTGTAATAAAACGATCTGAAATACTTTGAGAAATGTTCACACAGCAAAGGCATTGTAAATCCACTCAGTTCCAAGTTCCGCCCATACAAAACTTGCAACCCATTGCCTAAAATAGAATGACAATCATGAATATGCGCATTAAGGTAGTTAAAAGTATAAATGTCACCACAAGGGTCTTCCAACAACTCGTGTTGGATGTTCCTCCAACGCTCACGCTAATGTATCCATAAAATGGCCTTCCAACATATAAATCTTTGGGATGTTCCTCCAACGACTCACATTGGGTCAGTATCCAAATAATTGGCCTTCCAACATATAAATGATGGGATGTTTGTTTAAGTCTAGTCACTACACGCACCAAGTCTAAAGTATAAGTAATATTGTTTGGCAAAAGAGTTTAAATGTTTGGATAAATAAGCATATATCTCGCCCCAAATAGTTTAAAGGAATCTAAATGAGTTAAAGCGGGGTATGAACTCACCTGGTATGATTGATATGCTAACAAAATGAAGTGCACTAAAATGAGGCTCGGAAACTATCCGCGACCTAAAATGAATGTTATGACTTGAGTTATGATATGTTGTCGTGAATGCGTGATACAATGTTGTTCATGCAACTCCATATGATATCCATACCACTTGTACGCTTTGGAAATAACGTTTATCGTCAAAATATATGTTTATGACATCCCATCGCTTAAATAAAGTACTCTACATGTAGTTATGTTGAAACAACTTCCTATGATAGTCGCAAAATGGTGCACACCGAGCGTTAGGAAACGAACTCAACAGCTTTTGGAAAGCTTGTGTTATTATCTCAAAGTTTTAGTATTTAAGTTTCCATCCTAGAGGTCTCGATCACAAAGAAAAATATTGGTTAAGTATTGTACTTTAGTCCAAAATATAGTTTAAAGGATGGTTTTCGCCAAGTTTGAGTGACTATATGTTATTCGTTACAACTCCGCTCAACAAACGGTTTAACATTTTGGAAAATATGCTAGGCGAACTTACTTTTACTAGAAGACATCACGTTATAAAAGTTCTACATCATTGTTAAAACGTCCGCCAACATGGTCCTTTAGTTGCCGTAGTATGTTTTAATAGAGAATATATTAATTTTGCTAATAGAATAAAGTTACGGCAACTTGGTTTATCGTGTAATTTAATCGTTACAAGTCCGTTTTCACGTTTTCTACATCCTTAGATTCGTGTCAAAGTATACTTATATATTTTTGATAAGTCGACACAATTTATAAAGCTTAAGACTCATTTTTGACTCAGAAGAGTGACATTTTCATCTTGAAATTTCGAAATTAATAGTTTTCATCGTCAAACTTGAAAATTCATATCTTCTTCGTTATAGCTCCGTTTTAATCCGCTCAAGCGCCACGCGTTTGCTTTTAAAGTGTATTTTCTAAATATCTAGCCCAAAATATTATACCCACTGTCGGATTTTCCCAGAATTAAAAATATGGACAGACCCTATTTAAAACGTGTCGAAATGAGTTTTTCTCGCGCCAAACCTATTCTAACCCATTCAAAACAACTCCGAAGCTATTCTAATCCTACCATACACCTTCTTAGGGTGTCATGGTTTCCTAGACATCACCAAAACTAATATATAACAAGGAATAATTATAGGATGACTTATATATTCATAACTCTTAAAAATCAATGAAAAAGTGGTACAACATCATATGACTTGCATGTTTCTCAAATAAATGATATGACCATAATAATGAATGTGAAATAACAACATGAATATGAATGCTTACAAGAAGTATGATGAGGTTTAAGGACAATGGGTTTTTCCTAATCACTTGAGGTTTTTATTGCAAAACCTATACAACAAGTGATACTAGAGTGTAATAAAACCTTGTCTTGAAAATGTTTGATGAAATCATCTTAGTCCTATGTGGTTGCCGGTTTGCAAGAGAAAGAGAGGAGAGGAAATAGCTTTTCACCTTTTGATATTATCTTGTATATGTTTGTTTAATGTATAATACTTCTACAAGTAAAGAGATATTTGCAAATCACCAAGTGACTCACCCCTTGTGTCGACAAGGGGTGTTAGTCATCCACTTTTATTTTTATTATTTTTCTTTATAGTATAAGTGTAGATATATGTAAGTAAATTGAAGACTTGTGGTAAGTTGTGGTCACATTTGAATATATAGGGTAGCGTTAGATAAAAATAAATTTTCACGGGTCAAGATAAAATATATTTAGGTCATAAAAATTATAAAAATACATTTCTTGCAAAATTTGAGTGAAATAATAATAATCGTGTAGTATTTTAAGAAAACCGTCGTAATTATATAAATATAACAATTTATATACAAAATAAATTTAAAACACTGGGTAAACTCATAATATTATTTTTATAAACTTAGTATGAGTATAAAAATATATTGGAATAATTTTTGGAAGTAATGGATCAATTGCTCAAAATAATGATTACGCGATAACGTTTATTTAATAGGAAATTATATGTTTAATGTGAAATGCAAAACCATGCATAATTTGATATGAAATGATGAATATGGAGTTTGAGAAATGATCGGAAATTGAGAATTGTGACATTCTTCCCATGTCAGAGGAATCACGTCCTCGTGATTCAATCGATGATACTTAAAGTTCTACCCTTAGGTTTCGCGAAATCAAAGTGTATGGTCAAAGTGTTTATGCCAAAACTTACGCGTCTAGGTTTCTTATCTAATGAGACTCACTAAATCTGAATAATACAGTGGATCACTTAATGGTCTAGGAAAACGTATGCGCCACGCATTGCGGGTCGCCTCCGTTCCTAAATAAAATGCTCGAGGTCGGGTGGGTGATATTGAGTCTGTGGTTTGGGTTATTTCCTTCAATTGCCACCCCTAGATTAGCTTGCATCGGTGGCTTATTCAACCGAGGACAATTATTCGGAAGTGATTCGGCCGTTACATTCAAAGCAAGTCCTTTGATTATTCCTCATGTTGCCCACGTTAACCGTTGTTATCGGTCTTGCACGCCTCTACATCGGCTTGAAAAATGGCTCGACCGATTTCAAATTGTACATAAGCGGCAAGGCTTGGACTTCGGTGATGATAAGCACATTTGGCACATTTGGGATGTGTACCGCATACTCTCTTTGTTCGAGCACCGGTTGCCAAAAACTCTTGCTCTCTTGTTGTCTCGCTACCACATCCATCTGCCTACTCGATCCACTCGATTCTTTCCTCTTGTCAACGCTCTTCAAAGTCCCATTTCACCATCTCATCTGTTAGGGTTCCCGCCTCAATATTGCACTTTGTATTGTAGACGGCTCGGTAGTTTTCACGGCCCACGGATTTCGGGACAAGACCATATATGTACCTCGAGATTCTCTTAGACTCGTGGGTAACTAGATGAGGAACTAGTCCGGCTAACTCATGAAATCGGTCTGTGTAGGCTGCGTGACCAGCCCCTATCATGGAGTGGTGATAAAATTCATCTTCCGGTTTCGCATTTCATTGTCCGGCAAGATACTCTCTTTCAATAATGCCTTAAATTCGTCCCATGTCATACACATAGTGCTTCTCCGCCCCTAGCCTTGTAGTGTGTGTTCCACCATGTCAATACCTTCCCCGATAGCAAGCAAGCAACATACTTTACCCTCGATGTGTGGCACAATTGTCGATGTCGATCATCGACTGCCTTTCTACCCATCGAGTATACGCCAAAGCACCTCCTATACCATCAAACTCCACTGGTTTGCATGCTGAAAATTCCTTATATGTGCATCCGATTCTGTTGTTGTTGTTGTTGCCACTGCCAACTACATTGTTGGTTTCACCAGTACCGTTCCCGTGGTTTCCCGAGTTATTCATATGGTTTCCAACTTGTGTGACAATAGTGGGAAGCAAGATTTGAAGTTGTTGAGCGATGATGGCGGCAAAATCAGGGTTTCCGCCAGCGTTGTTGTCATTGTTATCCATGTCGCTACCGCCTTCTCTACCTCCACACTCACCTGTCCTTCCACCCCTTTGCGCCGCACCACCTCGGCCGGTCTTTGCGTGTTACCCTCTTTGGTGCCATGATCTCGCAAGGAAAGAACTGTTGAATTCCCAATGTCTATACTTAACGCCCTCAAACATAATACCACGCCACAAATTGGTTCCTAAGGTGTGCCCCACGATCTCACGATCGTGTGGTCGCATATGTCCACGTGGGTTGTGACGCATTTATAATTATGTTGGCCACCATAATTATAATTGCTTCATTTCACACGTGTACATACCACAACACACATGTCTCGGCGATTGATGTTTTTGAAATAGGTAGCCATTCTATCATCCGATTCTAAACGGTGGAGGAGGAATTTAGGGTAGGTATCTAGGAGAGTCGCACTTGGTGTATAGGAAATTCCTTTAGGTGCTAAAGTCACTATGAGGATTAGTCGCCGCTAGTTCCCAAAGTATCCTCAAGAGGACTCCCATCCTCGGGCAAAATCATCAAATCTATACAACTATATAGTAACACTTATTTAGCTCGATCTCGCATCTCATCAAACAAGAACTCACGAGATCAAGTTAGATAAGTGCTCACATCGAGCTCCATATCTTTGATGACCCAACTAGATTTTGGGACTCCCTATTGGTACAAGGAAACCACGTTATCCAATGAGGTGGTTCTAGAAGAAATTTTAAGAAAACATATGCGCACGAAAAGTGTGTAAGGCGACAGAAAAGAAAGGATCGACATGAAAGCGGTTATAGTCTAGGAACTAAATGCAACCTAGTTCTCTATAACCAAGTCTCGATATTAATCATCACACCCCAAAAATATCGCAATGGAACGATAGTGTCATTGGGGTATGACGTCATAGCACAAAGTATGGATAAAGAAAACGACCTCTATAATGAGACATTTTAAAGAGTTTACCATTCGATTAAATAAGTTAAAGTTTAGAACACATGAGATTCCAAAGTTTGATAATACATAAAGGTTTACAAAACATATCGAATGGTAATTGATAAAAACACTAGACTCCAATGTATGACATGAGACCCAAAAGCTCCATGAAATGCTATCGCCTTACAACCTAAGATAAACATGCTAAAAAGTGTCAACACAAAGGTTGGTGAGTTCACAAGTTTGTAATAAAATGATCCGAAATACTTTGAGAAATGTTCACACAAAGAAAGGCATTGTAAATCCACTCGGCCCAAGTTCGCCCATACAAAACTTGCAACCCATTGCCTAAAATAGAATGACAATCATGAATATGCGCATTAAGGTAGTTAAAAGTATAAATGTCACCACAAGGGTCTTCCAACAACTCGTGTTGGGATGTTCCTCCAACGCTCACGCTAATGTATCCATAAAATGGCCTTCCAACATATAAATGCTGGGATGTTCCTCCAACGACTCACATTGGGCTGTATCCAAATAATTGGCCTTCCAACATATAAATGATGGGATGTTTGTTTAAGTCTAGTCACTACACGCACCAAGTCTAAAGTATAAGTAATGTTGTTTGGCAAAAGAGTTTAAATGTTTGGATAAATAAGCATATATCTCGCCCCAAATAGTTTATAGGAATTTAAATGAGTTAAAGCGGGGTATGAACTCACCTGGTATGATTGATATGCTAACAAAATGAAGTGCACTAAAATGAGGCTCGGAAACTATCCGCGACCTAAAATGAATGTTATGACTTGAGTTATGATATGTTGTCGTGAATGCGTGATACAATGTTGTGCATGCAACTCCATATGATATCCATACCACTTGTACGTTTTGGAAATAACGTTTATCGTCAAAATATATGTTTATGACATCCCATCGTTTAAATAAAGTACTCTACATGTAGTTATGTTGAAACAACTTCCTATGATAGTCGCAAAATGGTGCACACCGAGCGTTAGGAAACGAACTCAACAGTTTTGGAAAACTTGTGTTATTATCTCAAAGTTTTAGCATTTAAGTTTCCATCCTAGAGGTCTCGATCACAAAGAAAAATATTGGTTAAGTATTGTACTTTAGTCCAAAATATAGTTTAAAGGATGGTTTTCGCCAAGTTTGAGTGACTATATGTTATTCGTTACAACTCCGCTCAACAAACGGTTTAACATTTTGGAAAATATGCTAGGCGAACTTACTTTTACTAGAAGACATCACGTTATAAAAGTTCTACATCATTGTTAAAAACGTCCGCCAACATGGTCCTTTAGTTGCCGTAGTATGTTTTAATAGAGAATATATTAATTTTGCTAATAGAATAAAGTTACGGCAACTTGGTTTATCGCTTGTAATTTAATCGTTACAAGTCCGTTTTCTACGTTTTCTACATCCTTAGATTTGTGTCAAAGTATACTTATATATTTTTGATAAGTCGACACAATTTATAAAGCTTAAGACTCATTTTGACTCGAAGAGTGACATTTTCATCTTGAAATTTCGAAATTAATAGTTTTCATCGTCAAACTTGAAAAATTCATATCTTCTTCGTTATAGCTCCGTTTTAATCCGTTCAAGCGGTCACGTGTTCGTTTTAAAGTGTATTTTCTAAATATCTAGCCCAAAATATTATACCCACTGTCGGATTTTCCTGAATTAAAAATATGGATGACCTATTTAAAACGTGTCGAAATGAGTTTTCTCGCCAAACCTATTCTAACCCATTCAAAACAACTCCGAAGTTATTCTAATCCTACCATACACCTTCTTAGGGTGTCATGGTTTCCTAGACATCACCAAAACTAATATATAACAAGGAATAATTATAGGATGACTTGTATATTCATAACTCTTAAAAATCAATGAAAAAGTGGTACAACATCATATGACTTGCATGTTTCTCAAATAAAATGATATGACCATAATAATGAATGTGAAATAACAACATGAATATGAATGCTTACAAGAAGTATGATGAGGTTTAAGGACAATGGGTTTTTCCTAATCACTTGAGGTTTTTATTGCAAAACCTATACAACAAGTGATACTAGAGTGTAATAAAACCTTGTCTTGAAAATGTTTGATGAAATCCTCGTCCTATGTGGTTGCCGGTTTGCAAGAGAAAGAGAGGAGAGGAAATAGCTTTTCATCTTTTGATATTATCTTGTATATGTTTGTTTAATGTATAATACTTCTACAAGTAAAGAGATATTTGCAATCACCAGTGACTCACCCTTGTGTCGACAAGGGTGTTAGTCATCCACTTTTTTTTTTTTTTTTTTTTTTTTTTTTTTTTAGTATAAGTGTAGATATATGTAAGTAAATTGAAGACTTGTGGTAAGTTGTGGTCACATTTGAATATATAGGGTAACGTTAGATAAAAATAAATTTTCACGGGTCTAGATAAAATATATTTAGGTCATAAAAATTATAAAAATACATCTCTTGCAAAATTTGAGTGAAATAATAATAATCGTGTAGTATTTTAAGAAAACCGTCGTAATTATATAAATATAACAATTTATATACAAAATAAATTTAAAACACTGGGTAAACTCATAATATTATTTTTATAAACTTAATATGAGTATAAAAATATATTGGAATAATTTTTGGAAGTAATGGATCAATTGCTCAAAATAATGATTACGCGATAACGTTTATTTAATAAGAAATTATATGTTTAATGTGAAATACAAAACCATGCATAATTTGATATGAAATGATGAATATGGAGTTTGAGAAATGACCGGAAATTGAGAATTGTGACATGAGACGACGGAGTTTCGCTTATTCGGTTGTCCTTTTTTTTTGTTAGTGTTTAGTCTATTTACCAAGTGACTAAAATACTACTTTGACGTGATTTTAAATGTCTACCATACCATCAGGTTACGTGGGGTTGCCTAGAAGTACCAAAGCAACCCGGAGTTTCTTTATGGGAAATTGAGCCACGAGGTTCGGTTTCAGAATTTGGAAGCTTCGTGTCAACCTTAACGAAGAGGTAACGACCAGGTTTTCTGTTGTGCGTGATTTTGCTACTGATGCTTTCAATGTGGTCGTCCATATGGTATTCCCACTTGCTTCTTAAAAATTTAATCAAAAGTTTGTATTATTTATCGTTTTTCTCATAAATACTTATGCAACTTAATTGTCTTAATTGCAAGGCTTCCAATCAAGCACATTCAGAAGAAAAAATAAGACTATAAAAGAAATGAACCTGATATGTAATGAATTGAACAAGAATGTTTGAATTCCTAATTACAACGAGCTTTATGGCAAACCAATTCTAGAGGTTGTACGTGTGGATGCTTGCGAGGTGGTTTTTCAGATTCTGTGTGGTTCTGAATACGCCCACATGTGTACGAATGAAAAAGGGCATGATGTTTTCCGGTTACCAATATTAAACTGTTCAGAAAAAATATACAACCGTTTGTCTCACTGGATTAAGCGTAGTGATTCTCCTAGACTTATCTCGGATGGTTCAGTGAATCAGCTTATGCACTTGGCTGCAAAATTGGCATCTTTAATTGAATTAAAAATTATTTTAATAACCTTACTTCATATCGGTACATCAACTAAACATGTCACATCAAACCTTATGTGTCTACATGTCAGGCTGGTTCAGAGGAATGAAGTTGCTGTTTAGAAATGGTGAAGGGACTTTGTCTTAAAATGAATGAGGATGGATCATGGTTTGTTATCTACACGCAATTTTTTGATTGTTTTACTTAGCTACAAACTGATATCTTATGCCGTGTTTAATTTAACTTTTAATTACTTTTTACTATATATTTGTTCTAATAAAACCTAAAAATAAAAACCACAAGTCATACCCGTCCATCGGACGGATTTTATATATATATATATATATATATATATATATATATATATATATATATATATATATATATATATATATATATATATATATATATAAATAAAGAAAAGAAAGAAAAAAAGACAAAAAAAACACGAACTTAGGTTTACCTTTTAAATCTTAGGTTAATCCCCACCATTAGATCAAACTAAATAGATGGTGAAGATTTGTCCTTTGATAAGCATGAATTTGTAAGTAAACAAAATAAAATGCCTCTAGTTTCTTTAAAAAAAAAAAAAAACTTAATTTTTATATGTTGTTACAGTTATTAGTGTAATAGATGTTCAAACATTAATACTCATATTTAAAATTTTAGACTCAGATTTTTAGTAAATATTTTTTACATTTTTACTTATCATATGAACTAAACATTTATATGTTTCTTATGCATAACTTTCTTAATGAGCTAATTTTAGAAGAGACCGGTCGTCTCACGGGTTAACCTTTTTTACACCGCTAATTTTTTTTCTTCAAATAGATATAAGCTACTTTGAAATTGGGCTTGTACATAATATCATGACACGTACCCCTTAGGTGTAAAACTTGTTCTCTAGGTGTTCTGTTGGACGACCTGTATTGGCGGGCCGACTTGTATCTTGGGCGACAAAAGTTTTGTCATTTAGTAATTTCTTTTCACTAAATGACAAAAATTTGGCCGCCCAAGGTACAAGTCGGCCCACAGTATAAGTTGCCCGACAGAACACCTAGGGGACAAGTCTACACCTAGGGGGATCGTGTCATCATACTAATTAGTAGCCTAATTTCAAAGTAGCTCATGTCTTTTTGTGGAAAAAATTAGCAGTCTAGAAAAGATTAACCCGTGAGGCGACCGGTCCTTTTTTAAAATTTTCTCCTATTTATTTCTTATACAGTATATATTAAAGATCATTTACATATCAAACTTTTTTTACATATCAAGTGATCAATCTACACCCTATATCTTTATTTAATCTAATAGATGAGATTACCCCTAATAATTTTAAAAACCTACTTTCATCATTTTTTTCGAATATTAATATGTCTCAAACCGCTAATCGTTAAATGAAAAAATATATACAATTACGACGAACATTTAGTTATCTTTCTATAAATAAGCACTTTGATATACTTCGACAAAAGTTTTTTTCGTGTTTTTCACCTTTTTTAATTTTATTTTTTATTTTTTTTCGTGACTGAAATTTGCATGAAAAATAACATGTGATTAAACATTAATTCGAATATTCTAATAATATCACATGTGATATTATTAGAATATTCAAATTATTTGTTTAATCACATGTGATTTTTCCATGCAAGTTTCAGTAACGAAAAAAAAATGAAAAAAAAGACCGAAAAAATGTGAAAGAAAATGTCGAAAGTATATCAAAGTGCCCGTCTATAAAAATGCAATTAAATGCTCGTCGTGATAGTGTAATTATTTTTGCTTAACGATTAACGGTTTAAAAAATATTTAAACTATAAAAAAATATGTGAAATATTAAAATGCTTTTAATGTAAGCCATTAATTTTTTTTAGACAAAAAGTAAAAATGTATCTCTTATTATATGAGAAAAGTTTAATATGTAAAATAATTATATTAGGTTCAAACTCAATAGTTAGTAAAGTTAGATGGTATTAAATTTATTTTTGTAATAGATCTTCAAACATTAATCTTGTATATAATAATAACGTAATTACGTTATTTCAAAGCAAGTAAACCAACCTTATATGAACCCAACAAATGGTGTATAATCAATGTGTCATTAAAAAAAAAAAAAAAAAAAAAAAAAACTTGGAGAAAATGTTGTTCGTGAAAGATATAAAATTAAAAAATTAAAAAATTTCACAACCACCAATCACTATCCAATCTTGTCTTACGAGTTTCACTTGATTCGACGAAAAAAAATGTTAGATCATCATATTGTAACACAAGGATCAATATGTTAGAAATAAGGTAAGAAGTGATCGGATGACCACAAACAATACACACACGTATGAAATGGAGAATGTTATGCGTAGAAATATATTGAAAGTGAACAACCAACCTTCAAGTGAAGGTTTACAAGTCTATTTATAGGGAAAGAACTAGGGCAACACACAAGTTCCATTCCTTTCCTTATTGGGCTTGGGTCAAGGCTTATGGGCTTTCTACATAAGCTTTGCCATAATTACTAACATAAAAGCCTAATTAAGCAACATATTACATGTTAATTACAAACACTTGAAATATAGTTTAGGAGTGATTCCAACATTCTCCCCCTAAGTGTTGGTAATTAATGACTTAAGTAATATTGAAATGTTGTTGGTGCTGATGTAATAGATGCTTTGACGTCTTCTGACATTCTTCTTTCTTATTCTTCTTTCTTGTGAGAAAAAATGCCTTGATTCTAACAATCTCCCCGGTGTGAGGATCTTGTTTTCTTTGAAGTTTTCAGCTTTGACGTCTTCGTTTATCTTTGTTCTTTGTTCTAGTGTGGATATGGTGATGTTATGTTGTGGTAATCTGCATCAGGTCTGCTTCGTTGCTCAGGTGTCTCCACGTCCTTCTCCAACATGCTCACACGCTTTTTGACGTCGGATATCAGAATAGATGTAGTTCTCTAAGTCTTTATACTTTGTTGATTCTTTGGCTTGAGGAAGAATCATTCTGACTTTTGTGTTGCCTTTCGAGAGAGCTTCAATATGTGTTGTTGTTGGTTTGAGCATGTGGAGAATCTGCACGATCGTCTCCCAGGAGCATCCATAAGAAGAAAACATAAGAATGGGTTAGTGATAAACACCAATTGATCATTGTGGTTGTTTCTTAAAGAGTTGACCACTACGATTGTTCTTCTGATGAATGTCTTGATTCCATTCACCTTGGTCGGGCGAATCAGCCGTCCGAATCCTATAAGGGACAGTTGGCATTACATTGAACAAGTTCGAGTAATGACCCACATCTTCAGGACTCGATTCTTGAAAGGAATCTCCTTAGCGGGATTTCCAAAGACTTACAAGTTCGAACTTCGAGCGTGTTAATGTGATAGTGTGAAAACACATCTCTAATTCTTGCAAAGGTCGTTCTCGAATCAAGTCCCTCAAGTAGGATAACACGATGTACCGAAGTACATATCTGATTCGGTGAGTCGAGGTACACCAAGCATTACCCCACGATCAGACCGTTTGAGACAACACTAAGCGTAACCACAAGGAGTTACGGTGACTCTTGTCGTGGTCGTTTGATGTTGACCACGGCGGAGTTTCCATTCAATCACTAAGGATCACGGTTGTGAACCCTCATAAATGTTCTCGACAGTTGCTAAGATCGTGAAGGACTCTAGAATGTATCACTTTCGTCCTTATTGTTGAACGACAAGTGATGAAGTGTTAAGTGTTCCTAAGAGATCTTTTGATGAATCTCGAGGCTCTAGACTCAATAGTGCACTTTGGTTTTCCTGAGCGGAGACTATGGAGAGGGTCTCCTTCTTCAATACCAGCCATCTCTAAGAGAAAGCCGATAGTTTACGTAGGGTTCCATGTGAGAATGAAACAAGCCTCTGTTGAGAGAAACTTGAGTGGCTAAGAAGGTTTAGTGCATGCGTCACTGGGTCCATGACGACTTTGATCTTCAATACCGGTGTCATCTAGTGACAACCAAGAGCATATGAGTTGAACCC
Organism: Chrysanthemum lavandulifolium; assembly: GCA_022545495.1. Lineage (NCBI taxonomy): Eukaryota > Viridiplantae > Streptophyta > Magnoliopsida > Asterales > Asteraceae > Chrysanthemum > Chrysanthemum lavandulifolium. Next base: position 195,309,736 of record CM040243.1, on the reverse strand, counting down.
GTGTCCGCCCCTAAGTTGAATAACTGAGGGCTATTTCTTTTCACCCTTTTCATTACATTTCTTTTTAATTCTTCAACTCCTTCTTTCTCCGATTCTCATTTCTCCTTTTTATAATCATACCTAAGGACTTCTAAATTCTAAATATTGGAGGTGTCCTTAGGTAGATCCCTCCGGCTCTGGCGGATCATAGGACGGTTATTCCTAACCTTAGTCACCTTATAACTCCATGACTAACCTATGTTGCCATAAAACCATTATCATGAAAAATCTCTCAAAGTGGTTATGAGTAAAAACATTTTGTACCACTGTGAGAGTTTTGTATTTAGCAGAAATACGCCCCCTCAGCACGTGCTTAAGTGTTAAGACAGGAATCTGCACGGTGAGAGAAGAGCGCGCACTTTTGAATTGATTGACTCAAGATAGACAATTCCTTGCGAGACACGGTTACGTTGCATAGTTAAAGAGTTACATTGTCAGCTTTTAGGTGACAACTAGCTCTAATAACTACCTTGAAGGTGTGGACAAACCTCGAAAGGTTGTCAAACCCGTCAAAGTTCATGTCTATCAAGAGTTTCTCGAAAGGTACAATCTACTCGGATAAGTCTTGGAAGACAAATATTTTTGATGTATGACAGTTCAGATCTCGTCAATTCATGGGTTAAGTCTTAGCACGAGGATTAAATCACAAACTTCACAACATATTTGTATCATCCAATTTATCTCCCCCTCAAAAATAGTATATAAATGGTATTTTGACGAAATTTTGATATCGAATATGTCCATTTCGAGTTTTGTGGGAAGATTTCCATGAAGAATCATTTGTGAACAAAGTTTTAAGCAAATACTCCCCCTCAACAAGTGATATTAACTTTTGAGGTTTTGAAAATTATAAGGGGAAGTACTTGTTCTTTTGAGCAAAACTTTGAAAAGTGAAAGTTTTGATAAGTTTTACTCAAAAGTAAGAAGCTTTCGCTCCTTTTATAGGATTGTGGCACTGATGCGTACGATAGGGTCCTTTCATTACAAGTACGGGTTGTACACTGTTATTTGTGCACAAGCCATTGTCAAATATAGATCAACACATCCGAATATTAATGAAAGAAACAAATCAAGGAGTACCAGGAAGTCCGTCAATAACACCAGGAGTTCTTTCTGGACGTTGGTAGCCTGTTAGAGAAATACTCGGACGTCCACCCACGAAGCTCTCCAATGTCCTTATCTGATCACGAAGAAACAACCTTTCATCAATCCTTATGATTATTTTCTTCGCATCCCTCTTTTGCCTCGAATTCCACCTCTTCTTCGACCCTATGCCTTCATGAATCTCCTTTAACCTATATGCCATCCCATCCCGAACCTTCTTCAAAGTATGATCACAAAAGTTGTGAAGCTCATTACATGCCATGAAACAGTTATGGTGAAGTTCACTGCGGTAGACAACGCCAAACTTTGGTTTCGTGAGAATGGTGTACTGAGCCAGGTGATTGATATCGGGAAGGTCTAGCTGTGGTTTGGTGAGATTAGCACGTTTTTGGTATGACTCCACGACAAGTTGAAGGTCTTCAACACGTTCCTGGATGATGATGCTTCTGATGAAAATCAACAATGATTTGATGTACTAAAGCTGGATGTTGGTGGAGAAATGTCGCATTCGACCTTGTACCTTAGCAAGATACATGTCTTCAATGTCATTGAGTGACAATCTCGGAAAATCCGCTTCAGAAAAGTCATATTCCTGTTCGTCTTGGCGTTTGGCTACGATTTTCTTCAGGAATGAGTAGACCCACTTAGTAGACAGTGACATGCATTATAGCAACTATCCGTTGGTCACTGTACACCTCTTTCTTCGATTTGAGTACCGCCACACGTAGTAGATTCTTCTTCGTTCAGGCCAATGATGAATTCCATATAGTGCATCGAGGTCATACTTAACCACATTATCAACGAACATATGTGTGGTGATATGTGCAAAAACACATATCATTTCTTTATCAAAATAAACCCAAAATAACCAAGAAAGAGCCGTTTATTGTTAATATTTGCGTGTTTCTTGAGTTTATGCATGTGCAGGTACGGATATGAGAAAACAGACAAAAGAAAGCCAAAACCGAAGAAAACCGAGCACGAGAGAAAGAAGAATGCAAAAAGCCGAGGCTGGGAAAGGAATTTGCATGATTGGACAATCAATTCTCAAAATGACAGTTTTTGTCCTTGAAGATTCAGAATTGTCATGTTTGGTCCCTTGGAGTTTTAGAATTTACAAATTCAGTCCTTGAATTATTGGAGATTGTCAAGAAAGGCCCTTGGATTACTTTTTAGAAATTACAGCCTTGGTCCCTTGAAAATCAGAAGTTACATAATTGGCCCTTATGTTTACTCATGGATCCAATCTTTGTCCTAGTTCAATCCTTATACACTTTTAGCCCATAATAAACAAAAGCCCAAGATCCAACTTTTCTATACCCGGTCCATTTCACAAACCAACCGGTTTAATACCTCAACACGTATTTTCACTTACACCTGTGGTCAGCAAGTCAAACAAAACCAAAATAATATTAACAAACCAAACGCGCCCAAAAAGCTGTAAACCCATCCCAGTTACCGTTTCACCATCTCCCTAAATATTACCCTGCTCCCCACATTTACCCGTACTTATAATGCATCTAGAAGCCTCTGCCACGTCTGACACATGGGTGTGTCACAAGATTGCCAGGGTGGACGAAGGGAGGCCTCTGATTGGTTGTAACACCTCATCAGGGTGATCTAAGGGTGGAAATTAGATTTGATGACATGATGATAAGATCAATGGTCGTGATTAGAAGCCTAGAAGCATCTCAAGCCTCATTCTTCTGCTATAAATACCCTGGATCAGTCACAAGTGAAGATGTCCAATTTTTCACGCATTTAGAAAAGTTGTTACCACTTTGATTTCCTATCTTTAGTTTAATTGTTTTCATTTACATTCAGTGTTATTTCAATTTTGTAATCCCACTTTTAATGCAAGTTACTTGTTTAATTTGAATTCATTGTCAAATTGTTAAACTTCTAAATCTGTTTCTAACTGCTTGGAAAGCTTTAATTTCTGTTCATATAGGCTCATATAAGCTTACTCAAAGCTTATGTGAGCTTGATTCTGCTTAATCTGTTCTCAATTTCAAGTTTTTGGAAATAGTCAATAAAAGTCAAAGTTGCAGAAATCATAGTAGTTTGGTTCTGGATTGCTGAATTAGATATGGAATTGGGTTGATTTGAGTTTGATTTGGGTTGATCGTGTTACTTGAATCTCTGTTGCAAACCATAGTGGTTGGACCTTCCGTAAGTTTTCATAGTTTCATTTTAATCTTAGTAGTATTAGAGTTGATTGCATTAGTTGTTGTTAATTTGAGTTTTATCTAGTTTAGATTCTATACTTAGTAGCTTAATTGATTTCTATATTGAACTGTTATAGCTTAGTTATTGTTTCTCCATAGTTACTGTTTCATCATATAAAATCTGCATTATCTGCTAGTGATTGATTCTGAGGTTATCAGTTGTTTAGATTTACTCATTTAGGTTATTTTGGTCATATGGATTTAGATTAAGTGTTAGCTTAGCTTGATTATGTAGTTTTGCTGTTTAAAATTGCATTTCATTTGGATAAAGTGGTGTTTGGATTAGATAAATTAGAAAAGGTAGAGGTCATTTTATTATTTAAACTTAGTTGCAGTTGTCTCTATTATTCATATTTAGGTAAGTTAGACTGCTATTTTGCTTATGCATTTATAGAATAGTCAACTTTTGTTTTTTTCCACTCTTAGCGCATATCAGTTTAGCTTAAGTTTGCATAAGCCACAATTTAGGTTTAGAGTTGGTTTAGTTAGCTTTTTCATGTCTTAGTTTAGCCTTTTATATCATTCACAGAGATTTAGAAGCTCATTAATTTCATAAAAGTCAAACTGCTTAAGATTTGTTAAAAGTCAAGTTTCATTTTTATCTCAAATGTGGTAAAAGTTGTTTTTCACAAAACTTAGTGAACCTTTCATAGCTTCATCTTTTGTTCAATTCAAGTGAAATTTTGGGATAAACGAGTTCTGTTGGTCTACTTTTGAAAACTGAATTTTATGAAATTTTTAGAAATTGTTTTAAGCACTAAATAAGCTCTTGAGCGAGCTTATTTACTGTTTCAAAGACTCAAAGATTAGGTGAGTGTTATCGATTCTTTTCAAGCTTTGCATAGGTTTCAAAATAGCTTGTTTTGAGCTCTAAATTGGTCCAGTTGTTGTTCTACTGGTGGACTTGAGTTCTACACATCTGGTTTTCATTTTAGCTTATTGAATAAGCTAGTGCTTAAGCTGCAAGTAGGGTGTTTGGCTTGTTTTAGCTTATTTGAGATTTCAATCCAGATCTTTATAGCTTATTCATTTTTGGTGTAGGTTAGTTGCACTTAGTAGTTTTTAGTTAAATTTAGCTTATAATAGCATCTGGTAGATTTTGGTACACTTTATTTGCTTATTGCTTATTATAGGTAGCTTATTAGTTTTAAATTTCACATCAGTTTGTATTTCTAACATACTGGAGTAGTTTGCTTTATTTTTCTTAGCTTTCTAATATAATTTTAGAATTTCCCTGAATTTTTCATAAATTTTCATCACTGTTTGGTATTTTTCACAATTTAAAACAGTTTTTAGGTATTTTTAAATAGCTTTTATTGCAATTAAATCAGAAAAAGTTCCAAAAAATAAACTTTCAATTTTCATAGATTAAGATAAATACAAAAAGCAAAAAAATAATATTTCTAGATTTTTCCTAGCTTATTTTGTAATTTTTAGCCATTTAATTAGATTTAAATAGTTTTAAATTCGTAGAAAATAGAAAATAATCAGAAAAATACAAAATTAGTTTTGAAAATTCTCTTAGGTTATTTTAGATTTTATAAAAATAGTTTCATATTTTCCCCTTAATTTTCATAATTTTTAGTATTTTAACTTAGTTTTAAAAGTTAATAATTAGTTTTTAATTTGAATAAATTCCAGAAAAATCTTAAAAAATAGTTTTAATTTATAAATAGTTTTCTAATATCATTTTTAGTATCAAAGTAATTTTAGATCATTTTTAGGAGTTAGATTAGACGTAGTTGCATTTTATTCGCGTTTCGTTTTAATCCCGTATTTGCATTTTAGTATAGATTTGCGTAGTTTGCCTTAATTCTTATGTTTTTTCCCATAGATTTTAGTCCCATTTACTTTCCTTATCCCGTAGTTTAGATAACACCATTTTATCCCCTTCTCTTATTCAAATCCCGATAATCGCGACGTGAGTTGGAAATTCCATTCAACCCTCATTCGGAACGATCTCGGTGCTCAAACCTAACACGTTTGAGTTACCCAAATACTACAAACTTCTCATTATTGGTTTTTAGGAGAATCAATTTTTGGCGCCGCTGCCGGGGAGGGCTTGTAGCGAGTTTTCGTATTCCGTCTCGAATCGCGTGCATTTGAAGATCCTTCCCCGAGTGAAGTTACCGTCGTTTTTGTAAATATATATTTTTGAAAAACCCAAAAATCTAAAAACACCAAAACATTCTTCCTAGAGTGTTTACAAAACCATAAAAATTAAAAAACCAACAAAAGAAACTGAAACGTCAATTGTTACGTCGGCTCACCTTGAAGGTACAACCTATAAACGGGGTATAAGGAAAGTCTTGACATTAAATTGCGGATCAAGAACGATCCACTCTTCGTTTCTCGCCATTGCAGATTTTTGAGAGCCACCGAGCACCGGTTGACGTGACGGTTACAAAAATATTGTGTTTTCTTAAATATAAAAACCCAAAAAGATTTTATTTTTAAAAATTTGTTTTAAAAACCCAAAAATATTCTTCTTTTATCCTCTTAACCCGATAATTCTTTTCTTTTACCCTCTATATGTTTAATTCTCATGGAAACAATCAAGTATCGTCATTGTTTTCATTGCAAAGGCCGTATGGAAGAGAAACAATATTGTTGTCTTAATCCAGAATGTGTATGTGAGCGATGTGGACAACCTGGTTCTAAAAAATCTTGCTATTAGTGCGACTTAGCCGACAAACAATCTCTCGATGACTCTAAAAGTTTTTCTGACCATCCGCCACAACCCGAGATATGTTCTTATCGTCGTTGCCTTCATTGCCAAAGCCGTATGGAAGAAAATCAATTTCGGTGTTTGAAATGTATATGTGATTGGTGCGGAAATAATTGTCGGAATGGATTTTGTGATGTATGCAATAATTTTATTAATCCAATTCCAGATCTCGCTCGTCTTTATGCACGGCTAGAACAAAAGAGTGCTCTTTATAATGACATAATTGGAGAACCCTCGATTCCTACTCCTTCTCCGGTGAGGGAAATGGAATATGTGTCTGAGCCCGAAGTGACTCCCGAGCCTATCACGGAAATGGTGGAAATCGCTAACTCTTATCCGGATAATTCTTCGATTTATCAGCTCTTGTGCATATGGTGCAGAGGACCCGAATATGGTGGGAATTGTCCCGGTTGTAGCAATGGAAAATCAGGAACCGAGTTTCACCACAATCCTTACTATGAGACAACCGATTTCTCTAACCAACCTCCGTACTATGAGCCGCAATCATACTCTTGTGAGTATTGTGGTGGTTCTCACCAAGGTTTTCAATGTCAAGTTCAATTTAACAATTCAACCTTTGGTTATGAACCTTACCCATACTCATCACAACAATCATACTGTTGTGAGTATTGTGGAGGTCCGCACGTGAATTCCGATTGTCAGATGCAGAATCCGATTGTTTACGAGCAAGTACCTTGTTACAATTACGATTATTCTTATGACCCACCTCCACAATACCAAGAAATTCAACCACAAACTCTGTCATATGATCAAGAATTTCACCAAAGTTGTTTCGATATATTACAAAAGTTAAAGGAAATAAAAGAATTGCTTCATGAACCTGCTCAAGAAAAAGATCCTAATCAGAAAACCTATCGTGAATTATTAGCTGAAGAAGCCGTGAAAGTGATCCAATATCGTCCAAATACCTATTATTACGATTCTGATTCTGATGACGATTATAATCCTCCAAGTGGCAATCCCGCTCCCGTTTCTGAGCCTTTCATTTCCGACCCTTCTCCTTCACTCACGCCGGTTGAGAGAAGTGACGTCATTTTGGAAGAGGTCGATGATTCTATTTCTTCAAACATTGTTGAACCCGTTGACTCTTTCATTATGGGGGATGAGCATCTTAGTACTATTCCGGAAACGGAAGTGTCTAATGTTGAGATCCTTATCCCAATCCCAATTGAGTCCGAGGTTGTTCTTAATGATATTTGTGATGAGCCTTCTCTTGATATTTCGAATAATCATGATGAGATGTTCTCCGATTCCGATAATGAATCTTATGGAGACATCGATTTCGTCGACGACTTACCTTTTGAGCCCGTTCACATAGAAGAAGATAATGATTTTGAGCCGGAAGATGAAGAGATTGAGCCCGATGATATTCAGATCGAGGATGAAGCATTACGAGAAACATTGTCGAATGTTTATCTTCTCATTTCCAAAATTGAAGCCTTAAACGATAATTCAAGTTCGCCTCCTATCTCCGTTAAAGATAGTGATTTCTCTCCCGAGCTTGAGACTTTCCGATTTGATGAAGAGATTAGTGGCAATCCCACTATGGCAGATGTTTATCCTCCGATTCTTGAGCGATTCTACTTTGAGGTTGATGAGAGCAAAGTTTTGAACGAGATTTCTGATACTCCGACAAGTGACCCGATCATTGAGGATGCGATTGATGAACTAATACCGCCGGGTATTGAGGATGTTATGAATGATCCCGAGGGGGATATGGTTATTCTTGATGGTTTTCTTGACTCTCCTCTCTCTGATGAGTCAATCATCACGTATCCCGTTGAACCCGCATGTGAAGACAAGATTTTTAAACCCAGGATATTCATTGATGAGTTCTTTGTTATAGCCGATGTTCGAGATAAGGATCCTCTCTTGGATGCCTTCATGTTTGAGCCTATAAGAAACACCTCTCTGTACCATGGACTTCCTTCTTATATGGAGTCATTTCATTTTGATCCATCATTCTTTCGTCCACCCGCAAAACCACCGGATGATGGATCATTATTTCATGTTATCCCTTATGTGCTTGAGCCCGACATTTTCTTTCCCTCCCTACCCACCCAGTCTCATTCCTTCCGGAGTGAGGACACCGTTTTTGACCCTGGTATCTCTATCACTTTCTTCCCCAAGGACAAATGAATTCGGGGATGAGTCAGGCTAGCGACTCGGTGAAGAAAACGAGAGCGCTTCGTGGGAGGCACCCCATGCTTATCTCTATCTTCTTTCATTTTCTAATAAGTGACGTGAAGGGGTTAGCCTCTTCGATTTCTCGTGTTTGGTTGTTTGTGATGTTGTGTCTAGGATTGTCCCGATATGAAGACTCTCGTGCTCGAAGTTTGTCTTTTCTCCACTCGAGTTTCATGATCGATGCTGATGGAAATCCGATATCCTAATCTTATCGACTAACGTTTATCTTCTAGCATACTTAATAAACGGCTTTTAGATTTTCGTGATACCCTTGCTTTTAAACATTGAGGACAATGTTTCATTCTAGTCTGGGGTAGGGTAATCTTCGATTTGATTTGACCGCACTTGCTTATTCTTTGTTGTGTTTCTCTCGCAACCCCGTTTTCCCTTAGAAAATGAAAAATTGTGCAAAAATGAGAAAATTTAAAATTTTTTATAAGCTTTTGCTAGTTTTATGATCGAAAAGTTCTTGCTAGTCTCTTAGAAGTTACTTTAAATATGCGTTTTCTAGAAAAAGCCTTTGCTAATTGCTTAGACAAGAGGCTATAAAATGCGATTCTAGCTCACAAGGCCAAGAATTTGCAAGTCTCCCTAAGTGATTTTAAATATGCGAAGCTTAAACAAGAATTTGCTAGTTTCTAATAAGTGACTTTAAAGATGCGAGACTTGAGATTATTTTACGAAACATTTGCTAAGTTAATATATGTTTTTGACACCTTGTTGACTTTCCGCTGGTGAGAGTAGGAATGGAATTCTGACTTGACCGGGTGTGTTGAGCTCTAGCTTGTTCCCTTAACCATAGGTAATCTAAAAAATTATCGGCTAAGCATCCGCGGATCTCATTATTTGAGATTTTAAATTTGCGGAGATCGAGAAATGATAGAGTTACTTATGAGTTTAGATACTAAGCGTGGAGTAGTTGGTTCTCTTTAGAGCCCATCAAAGGTACTTATGGCTTTTTGTTCCCACAAAATTGTTTCACCCCATATCTGTCTAATAAATAATTAGAGATATTGAGTTTTTGGCGATAGTTAGTTCTTTATCTTCTTAAAAGAATCTTTGTTTTAAAAATTGGGTACACATCAAGGATCCGTAATAAATAAGTAATAAGTGATAAGTGAAAAGAAATAAGTAAAGTTATGAGCTGCGGTGTCGAGATCGGACCCTTGGATCTTTAGCCGGGATTGAGTGAGGTCTTAGTCTAGCCAACCGGGATCCTCATTTCATGAAGCCTATAGTCTTGGAATTACCCCGTGAAGCTCCGTGGTTCATAGCTCATATAAGTATAAGTATAAGTGCAAAAAAAAAAAAAAAAAAAAAAAAAAAATGATGATGTTAAGTGATGAAAATGAAAAAAAAAAAAATGAAAAAGTCAAAAATATAAGTGAATAAAAAATTCCTTGATGTGGACCTCATTTTTGGGACAATGGTTCTTGAGAGAAGGCAGATAACTAATTATCGACTTAGCTTTATATCTTTATCGGATTAAAAGTTATCGAAACGAGAAATTTGAAGAAATTCATTTCTCACAAAAATAAAAAAATTCTAGAGGAAAATAGGAAAATGGGAACAAAAGGTAATTACATAAGTAACTTCCATGGGTAGTGTTAGCATCTAGAGTCATATTTAACAATGATTTCGATTTTACGCTTAGTTTGGGGACTTGTGAAAAATCAGGGACGATGTATTCTATCCGTATGGTCACTTCACGCTGTGTTGTGTTTCCTACTCCGTGATCCTAACGTGTCGTTTGAAAAATGTTGGAGTTATTGATCGACATGAAAGTTCAACAAACCGTCACTCATAACCGGAATGTGCTTAATCGTAATATCTATGCATGTGAATTAAAAGGTAAGCAGGCGTTTTAGAATTAAGGCTTTCTTAATCTCTTTTGAGGAATCTTTGATACTTCTTCATAGGTTTAGTAGAAAGAGATTGAAATCCTTGGTTTTAGAAGCGTGAGTTGATTGCATTGCGTGAGGACACGACAATGGTCTCGTCTGGGGTATTTTGATATGTGCAAAAACACATATCATTTCTTTATCAAAATAAACCCAAAATAACCAAGAAAGAGCCGTTTATTGTTAATATTTGCGTGTTTCTTGAGTTTATGCATGTGCAGGTACGGATATGAGAAAACAGACAAAAGAAAGCCAAAACCGAAGAAAACCGAGCACGAGAGAAAGAAGAATGCAAAAGCCGATTTGGGAAAGGAATTTGCATGATTGGACAATCAATTCTCAAAATGACAGTTTTTGTCCTTGAAGATTCAGAATTGTCATGTTTGGTCCCTTGGAGTTTTAGAATTTACAAATTCAGTCCTTGAATTATTGGAGATTGTCAAGAAAGGCCCTTGGATTACTTTTCAGAAATTACAGCCTTGGTCCCTTGAAAATCAGAAGTTACATAATTGGCCCTTATGTTTACTCATGGATCCAATCTTTGTCCTAGTCCAATCCTTATACACTTTTAGCCCATAATAAACAAAAGCCCAAGATCCAACTTTTCTATACCCGGTCCATTTCACAAACCAACCGGTTTAATACCTCAACACGTATTTTCACTTACACCTGTGGTCAGCAAGTCAAACAAAACCAAAATAATATTAACAAACCAAACGCGCCCAAAAAGCTGTAAACCCATCCCAGTTACTGTTTCACCATCTCCCCAAATATTACCCTGCTCCCCACATTTACCCGTACTTATAATGCATCTAGAAGCCTCTGCCACGTCTGACACATGGGTGTGTCACAAGATTGCCAGAGTGGATGAAGGGAGGTCTTTGATTGGTTGTAACACCTCATCAGGGTGATCTAAGGGTGGAAATTAGATTTGATGACATGATGATAAGATCAATGGTCGTGATTAGAAGCCTAGAAGTATCTCAAGCCTCATTCTTCTGCTATAAATACCCTGGATCAGTCACAAGTGAAGATGTCCAATTTTTCACGCATTTAGAAAATTTGTTACCACTTTGATTTCCTGCCTTTAGTTTAATTGTTTTCATTTACATTAAGTGTTATTTCAATTTTGTAATCCCACTTTTAATGCAAGTTACTTCTTTAATTTGAATTCATTGTCAAATTGTTAAACTTCTAAATCTGTTTCTAACTGCTTGGAAAGCTTTAATTTCTGTTCATATAGGCTCATATAAGCTTACTCAAAGCTTATGTGAGCTTGATTCTGCTTAATCTGTTCTCAATTTCAAGTTTTTGGAAATAGTCAATAAAAGTCAAAGTTGCAGAAATCATAGTAGTTTGGTTCTGGATTGCTGAATTAGATATGGAATTGGGTTGATTTGAGTTTGATTTGGGTTGATCGTGTTACTTGAATCTCTGTTGCAAACCATAGTGGTTGGACCTTCCGTAAGTTTTCATAGTTTCATTTTAATCTTAGTAGTATTAGAGTTGATTGCATTAGTTGTTGTTAATTTGAGTTTTATCTAGTTTAGATTCTATACTTAGTAGCTTAATTGATTTCTATATTGAACTGTTATAGCTTAGTTATTGTTTCTGCATAGTTACTGTTTCATCATATAAAATCTGCATTATCTGCTAGTGATTGATTCTGAGGTTAAAAGTTGTTTAGATTTACTCATTTAGGTTATTTTGGTCATATGGATTTAGATTAAGTGTTAGCTTAGCTTGATTATGTAGTTTTGCTGTTTAAAATTGCATTTCATTTGGATAAAGTGGTGTTTGGATTAGATAAATTAGATAAGGTAGAGGTCATTTTATTATTTAAACTTAGTTGCAGTTGTCTCTATTATTCATATTTAGGTAAGTTAGACTGCTATTTTGCTTATGCATTTATAGAATAGTCAACTTTTGTTTTTTTTCCACTCTTAACTGCATATCAGTTTAGCTTAAGTTTGCATAAGCCATAATTTAGGTTTAGAGTTGGTTTAGTTAGCTTTTTCATGTCTTAGTTTAGCCTTTTATATCATTCACATAGATTTAGAAGCTCATTAATTTCATAAAAGTCAAACTGCTTAAGATTTGTTAAAAGTCAAGTTTCATTTTTATCTCAAATGTGGTAAAAGTTGTTTTTCACAAAACTTAGTGAACCTTTCATAGCTTCATCTTTTGTTCAATTCAAGTGAAATTTTGGGATAAACGAGTTCTGTTGGTCTACTTTTGGCTGAATTTTATGAAATTTTTAGAAATTGTTTTAAGCACTAAATAAGCTCTTGAACGAGCTTATTTACCTGCTCAAAGACTCAACATTAGGCGAGTGTTATCGAGTTTCTTTTCAAGCTTTGCATAGGTTTCAAAATAGCTTGTTTTGAGCTCTAAATTGGTCCGATTGTTGTTCTCTTGGTGGACTTGAGTTCTACACATCGGTTTTCATTTTAGCTTATTGAATAAGCTAGTGCTTGTCGCAAGTAGGGTGTTTGGCTTGTTTTAGCTTATTTGAGATTTCAATCCGGATCTTTATAGCTTATTCATTTTTGGTGTAGGTTAGTTGCACTTAGTAGTTTTAGTTAAATTTAGCTTATAATAGCATCTCGTAGATTTTGGTACACTTTATTTGATTATTGCTTATTATAGGTAGCTTATTAGTTTTAAATTTCACATCAGTTTGTATTTCTAACCTACTGGAGTAGTTTGATTTATTTTTCTTAGCTTTCTAATATAATTTTAGAATTTCCTGAATTTTTCATAAATTTTCATCAATTGTTTGGTATTTTTCACAATTTAAAAGCAGTTTTAGGTATTTTAAATAGCTTTTATTGCAATTAAATCGAGAAAAGTTCCAAAAATAAACTTTCAATTTTCATAGATTAAGATAAATACAAAAGCAAAAATAATTTTTCTAGATTTTCCTAGCTTATTTTGTAATTTTTAGCCATTTAATTAGATTTAAATAGTTTTAAATTAGTGAAAATAGAAAATAATCGAGAAAAATAAAAAATTAGTTTTGAAAATTCTCTTAGGTTATTTTAGATTTTATAAAATAGTTTCATATTTTTCCCTTAATTTTCATAATTTTTAGTATTTTAACTTAGTTTTAAAAGTTAATAATTAGTTTTGAATTTGAATAAATTCGGAAAAATCTTAAAAATAGTTTTAATTCATAAATAGTTTTCTAATATCATTTTTAGTATCAAAGTAATTTTAGATCATTTTTAGGAGTTAGATTAGACGTAGTTGCATTTTATTCGCGTTTCGTTTTAATCCCGTATTTGCATTTTAGTATAGATTTGCGTAGTTTGCCTTCATTCTTATGTTTTTCCCCATAGATTTTAGTCCCATTTACTTTCCTTATCCCGTAGTTTAGATAACATCATTTTATCCCCTTCTCTTATTTAAATCCCGATAATCGCGACGTGAGTTGGAAATTCCATTCAACCCTCGTTCGGAACGATCTCGGTGCTCAAACCTAACACGTTTGAGTTACCCAAATACTACAAACTTCTCATTATTGGTTTTTAGGAGAACCATGTGGCTTCTTCCTCGATGGCCACATTGTTGGAGAAGATTGCTGCCGGGATAGGGAAGGTGAGTGAGGTAGCGTATTTTATGTTAACCGCTCTGGTCAAGAAATTCGTGTCATTGTTGAAGAAATATCGGTAGGGAATCTTCGGTTGATCAGGTCGGCCAATGGTGGGTAGTGGCTTTGTCCAGTCGATGTAGTATGGAGCCTTGTCAGGCGTGGTGAAGTCGATATTTGATTCAGGGTTGAGCCAATCAATATTGTTGGACATTGTGGAAAACTAGAAGGGGGGGTTGAATAGTTTTGCCAATTAAAACTCGTTTTAATTTATTTAGATCGAGTTATGTCAATCTATTTGGATGTGTGTTGGATGTTGATAAACAAACATATAGAAGTATAAGTATGTAATGAAAAGATAAGAGTAAGAAGCACAAAACCACAACGCGAGTATTTATAGTGGTTCGGCTACAATAACACCTTCCTTGCCCTACTCCACTCCCCGAGTCACCTACTCGAGAGTTCGTAATCACTACACGACACCGACTCCTTATGGTGGAGAAATCTTCACAACGTTGCCTACTCTTTTTCCGGTACTAGGCTAACCACCGGGTTCTTTCACACCAAGGTGAACCACACCTACCACAACGTCGCCTACCCTTTATCCGGTACTAGGCTAAATACCGAGTTCCATTACAATAGAGGAACTACTACCCAACACTACCAACGACTAATCCCAAAGGAGACCAACTCCTTATTACAACATCATCAAGGATGTCAATATCCTTGGATCCAATACTAATCTATCTTGTACATCGAAACACACCATATCGAATGTATATCTAAGACACCTTTCACTAATGCCTTTAACTAGATCTTCAAGACAACCTTCACTAATGTCTTGTGACTTGACTTCTAGGCACCCTTCACTAATGCCTACAATACGAACGATCGACACCTTTCACTAATGTCTCCGTCTTAACACTTGAGACATCTTTCACTAATGTCTTCAACACTACACTTTTTAGAAGAAAGAAAGAATCATCAACAAGAGGACTTCAGTAGTCTTGATGATGAGGAAGCATAGCAACTCATGGACTTGAGCTTGCTTGACTTCGAAGGTGGTGATCTCGCCTTTAAAAGGAACCTAGAGAATCACACAAAAACAAAACTACAAACATAGATCACTTGGATCTTGGGGTTAAAGAGTTTTAAACTCAGGGAGAAAGTATGTTAGAAAAGGGTGAGAAATAATGAAGAAATGGCTCACTATTTATAGAGGAAAATGTCTACTGTTCCCCGGATCCCACGGATCCCTCCCACAAGGGATCCGTCTAGCGTAAAGCTAGGGATCCGTAGGACGCTCCTCTTTACCCATGGGTATTTTGGTTATGGGTCATGGGTCATGGGTTATGGGTTGATCCATGGGTCTTTTACTAGATACAATGTATCTTATAAGTGCAATGCACCTAGTCACATGGGTATGGGTCAATACCATGGGTTATGGATATTATCCATATATGATATAAGCATGATGTCATGCAATGGGTTATGGGTCAAGCTCCATGGATATGGGTCATGGACTTTGGGTTGTACCCAACTACATTCAATGTATTTGGTCAATGGGTTATGATACTTAAGTTTCTACCCATTTATTTTACCCAATATACTACATACTAGTTATGTGTATATTTAACCCAAATATGTAAACACTAGTTGTTGTACATATGTAATACTAAATCATAAAATCACTTATACTTGTTTTAGTGTTTTATGTGAAAACGTAAGTGTGTTAGAAAAACTATTGGCTCAAACTAATTACGTATTTTATTTGTTTCGTTAAAATGATTTTACGTTTGTTATCGACAAAATATTAGAAGATCGTAAAATATAAATAAACGTTTTACGGCTTATTTGTATTAACAATCTCCCTTTTGTTGATGACAAAACATAAAATTCTTTTAAGGAAAAGCTAAAATTGTAAAAGTTTGAATTTGTAGTTTTATTTTCTTCTCCCCTTTTGTCGAAACAAAAGAGCTTGAAGGAAACTAACACATTGTTTTAAGAAAAACATGTGAAAAATAGAAAAGAAAGAAAAAGTATAGAGCAAGTAACGGGAAAGGATCTCATCTTAACTCCCCCTTGACGAGTCTATCCCTATGTGAGGGCGTCAAGAAAATAATACTAAGCTAGTTCATTTGGAACTAAGTTTGCAAAAGATTTCGTCTATGTGACAAATGTACTCTCCCTTGATGATTGCAATTTTGCAAAGGGATGACATGAAATGTAATCCTAATATTGCAAGTAATTTTGCAATGTATTGCTTTGACACAAAGCTCCCCCTAGCTTGAGGGTGTCAAAGTCTTCGTGTGTAAATTGAATAACTACAAAACAAAGATTAGAAAACAAGTATAATGCCTAATTTCCTGCAAATATGATTCAAGTTAGTAGAAAAATAGTTTTCTGTCTCACGGATCCCACGGTTCCCTCTTTGTAGGGATCCGTCTAGGCAAATTTAAGGGATCCGTCTGGCTGATGATTAATTTAAGAAATGGTGATATAACACATTATGTTAATATCAAAGTGAGATATGTATCATATACTCAGAAATATAGCAAGTAGCATGTATTTTCATTTAATAAAACTAGAGATATGATATACATGACTCTAAAAACTAAGAAAATGATCGATACATAACTTGGAATTACTAGACTTTTCTAAGTAACGCTTGAAAGTAGGACACCACTAAAGTCCTCTAGCTCAAGTTTTTTTAGGTTTAATCTCGTCGAAACGTTCGAGGAGGTGATAGAACATGAAACGTTGGTCTTCTCGTACTTCATGTATCAAACTTTCAACATGTTGACAATGATAACAATCTTTGTCATGGCTAGGTAGTGGTGGTGGAAGAAATGAAATTGCTTGATGCGAAGGATCAAGTGAAGCGGGTTGTGGACCCTCAAACGATGGAGGGATTGGTGGAGGCGCATTTAAAGATGGCTCGACCAAGAATGATGGTGGTGGTAGAGAAGTGTCAACTTCCATATGGTCGGGTGGTTGAATTTGATAATTTCTCATAATCCAAATGGGATTATATGATGGTAACGGCGAAAAGGAAGCCGGAGCTAACGTTGACTCAACACCTTGATTTTGTACCATTAATCCTCCTAATGAGGAGAATGTTGCCGGTGGAGGAGGATGAGACGGCCTAGGAGGCAAATCCTCTAAATTGTAGAGGTGTGGTGATGATAGTGGAGTTATAAATGAGATAGCTCTAGGAACCAATGGTGATGGTTTAGTGGAGATGGGATTGTTTGGCGTAGGAGGTATGGTAGTGTTTAGCATAGGTAGTTTTGTGGGTAATATCTTTTTAGGAATTGGTTTGATTGGTTGAGTTGGTGGAGGATGAATCCTTACATTTGTGGACTTGACCGGAGATGATTCGGTTGAAGAGATTTCATGTACAACACAAGCAATTTTCTTAGGTGGTTCTTTGGTGGATAGGTTGCTATTTGGAGTTTTCCTCATGATGATTTCAAGAGGTTTGTAAAGGTTTCCAAGTGCTGAAAATGAGGATGAAGATGATGACTTTAGGTGTCCTAACAATGTGGTTTATAAACCAAGGGATTTTCCAAGTGCATTCAAGACTTAAGCCACTAAACTTCATTGGAATGTGATGATTAACATGCACAAGAGTCAACTTCAAAGTTGTACTGATCTTGGAATTCATTTAAGATGAGATGGAGTGTTTAAGTTAGAAAGATGAGCTTGAAATGATTGTTTTAGCTAGAGTTGGCATGAGTGCATCATACGGA
The DNA here is from genome assembly GCA_022545495.1 of Chrysanthemum lavandulifolium. Lineage (NCBI taxonomy): Eukaryota > Viridiplantae > Streptophyta > Magnoliopsida > Asterales > Asteraceae > Chrysanthemum > Chrysanthemum lavandulifolium. The sequence continues at coordinate 195,292,184 of CM040243.1, read as the reverse complement.
TCCACGGTTCCTCCAACGAGGGATCCGCCTAGGCTAATCCTAGGGACCGTCTATCGACAACTAAGAAAATATAGCAATGATGTTTGTAAGGTCTAATGCCTATTTCTTTTTGAGTGTTTCAGTTTATCTAAGTGTCTTAAATGAAGAGGTGCTTAAGTACTTGAGGGTAATGAGTGATGTAGCTAATGATTACCTTTTATGGAAGAAGTTGGAACTTTCATGAGTACCAATGAATGAACAAAGATGACACTAAAGATTTTGAGAGTGTCAAGTGGAGCTAAATGATCCTAGAGATCAGATAGTGACTTAGGATAATGTTTTGGAGAATATCCTAAAGGCTAAAAATGAAAAACTAGAATTTGATCAATTTCGACCAATTTTGAGGTAATGATGATTATGATCAATTTTGCCATAATCGAAAGATTTCTAAAGCTAGATATGAGGGATCATGTGAGAAATGATGAATGAGCTTGAGAGCGGAAGAGTAATGAGTTTAAGTGAAATGATAGATCTACAAGCGTCTTGAGTGTGATCTAGATGAGTTATGTGTGAGTACGAAAGATCTACTTAACTTGATAAGGACTTAATTTGCCTTAAGATACTATGTCTAACTTAGTGTGAAGTGTTCTAAGGACATGTTTGAAATACAATGATTGCAATTGCATTTTCTGTTTGCCGGATCCCACGGTTCCCTAAGAGTAGGGATCCGTCTAGCATAACCTTTGGGATCTGTCTATCTGCTAAGCAAAATCTTTACTAAAGGTATGCAATGATTTTGACAATGCATTATATTTCAAGGTTAGTTAAAGAGGTTCTATTACTAAGATGTAAGATGTTTTATTTCATGAAGAAAATTAGATTACATTGATAAAGCATGAGTACAAAAGGATTGATCCTATTTGAAAGACTACTAAGTTCCTTGATCGTTTTTGCTAGAAGGATCATCAAATGGTTGATGAGTGTTGGTGGAATCAATAATGAAGAAGGTCTTCATGAGAGATGTGTTTAGCGGTTCCATCATCTTGTTCACAAGTACGTACAACGAACTTTGAAATTCAGGATGAAAATGCATGACGTTATGATAGAGGCGCGTCAAGAACATTCCATAAGGGATGAGTTTATTCTTGGAGCCTTGAAGATTTACAATTCGCCTTGCAAAGAAGTAGGCGAGATTGTATGGTTGTTGTGTTAGCAAACAATACATTATGTGAGCACAACAAGGGGGAAGAATTTCTCGATTTCCCCTAAGACTCCAAACATTTTCACGTATAGTGAGTGCAAGAGGTTTGTACTCTTTTCGAATGTCCGTGTAAAGATAATGTTTGGATTGGAGTAATATGGTCGAGGTTTGCATATTATGCGATTTAAATCCTCCGGGGAGGGTATGTGTGAACAATATGGACTATTTTCTTCACGAAAGTTGAAGAGAGAATCAAGAGACCAATCTTCAGTGAAGGCACATTGTCCATGATTTGGAATCCGGGGGATGTGAGCAAAATGCCAAAGGGTTAAAACAAACTTTTGGTTTTGATCCAAAACCAAAGAGATAGAGAGCGATCCTTGTTACGAACGAGTTCGACTTGACGTAAGAATTCCAATACAAACCTTGGACATATTTTCTCGTTAATTTCGAGAAGACATTCCAATCCTATGGCTCGGAAGGAGGTATTGATACCTTCTTCGAATTGTAGAGAGGTGTCTACAATACGTCCTTTGTGGAAGTGACGGTTTTCGAGATTATTGAACCCCGGACATGATTGCCAAGTGTGTTGGGCCCAAGGGAGATGTTAGGAGTGTAGACGCTAGTGAGTGAAAAATCAAACTCATATTCATGTGACATAGCGAAACCTATAGGAAAGACAAGTTAATAGGATGTGACGTATTATGGGTAAAACAATGATTACCTAACGTTTTTACAAGATGTTTATTAACAATGACATTTAACTAACTTAATGTTTGACATTCTAGTAAAACATTTCTTTTAGGAAGAAAGTGGTTTTTATTTTTGCATGAATCTATTATCTAGAAGGACGGTTCCCACGGTTCCCTCTATAAGGGATCCGCTAGTATACTGCCGGGATCGGGTGGGTGCAGTAATGTAAACAGATTTGATAAAAACATAGGTTTTATAATTTTATACCAAGATATGTGTTTTAGCCTACATTTTCTTTTAGCATGCATACATGGCTTCTAATGTATCATGAAATAATACGAAACATATAAATCAAAAGAAATGACAAACATATTATGATAATAATAACCTAGATAAACTAGACTATTAATAATATTTCATTTCAATGCTAAGAATGATACAAAGGATTGGGTATATGATCCCAATATAGATTAACAACACAAAGTATCTCCGTATGAGAACTTCATCATAGGGAACACAAGAGCGATGAGTGTTAAGGCGATGAGCACGAGGGCGATGTAAACCATGTTGATGACGAACCTTCTTGGTTTTGGTTTGAGATGAGATGAGAGGAAGATGAAGTTTTGAATGAGAGGTAATGTTTTGAAAGTGGAAGATTTGAAAAAAGTAGGGATTTGATAGAAGGGTCGACGGATGGTTTATTTATGGGGAAGGAGGAATTTTTGAGATTTGTGTTTTTTTTATTATTAGAAAGACATGACTTTTGGATTAAGTGAAATAAAACACAAGTTTTATATATCACGACTTTAGACGAAAAAGAAACACGTATGTGTGAAAAAGCTTCCTAATGAAACTACATGTAATACATGTATATGCACAAAAGATAGTCAAATAAATACCTAGGTAACCATACTTATTTATCAAGCTAATGTCATTTAGAGATAAGTGAAAAGTCATACCTCAAATGCACTTAGGAATGTCTTTACAAATGACACAACAAATTTCAGAAGACAATTCCAGCCTCTTTGTGCTTAAGATACCTTCTTAGGGAAGGCATTCTTGTTACCAAGCGATTCCTATGACTTTGTAGGTATGAGCTTTGACTAATCAACATGAAAAAAGGATTAGTGCACAAAAAAAAATAATAAGAAAAATGTTGTCATCTAATCAACATCCAAACAAAGAGTTTTAAAAGGCATGATGTTCGTTTTTATGAAAAACCTTCTTTGTAGTTTTCAATTAACCATGGATCGTATCAAGTTTTTAAAATACAATATACTTCAAGAAACTTGGTAACGAAGCTCTGATGCCAATTGTGGAAAACTAGAAGGGGGGGGGGGTTGAATAGTTTTGCCAATTAAAACTCGTTTTAATTTATTTAGATCGACTTATGTCAATCTATTTGGATGTGTGTTGGATGTTGATAAACAAACATATAGAAGTATAAGTATGTAATGAAAAGATAAGAGTAACAAGCACAAAACCACAACGCGGGTATTTATAGTGGTTCGACTACAAGGACACCTTCCTTGCCCTACTCCACTCCCCGAGTCACCTACTCAAGAGTTCGTAATCACTACACGACACCGACTCCTTATGGTGGAGAAACCTTCACAATGTTGCCTACTCTTTTTTCGATACTAGGCTAACCACCGGGTTCTTTCACACCAAGGTGAACCACACCTACCACAACGTCGCCTACCCTTTATCCGGTACTAGGCTAAATACCGAGTTCCATTACAATGGAGGAACTACTACCCAACACTACACCAACGACTAATCCCAAAGGAGACCAAATCCTTATTACAACATCATCAAGGATATCAATATCCTTGGATCCAATACTAATCTATCTTGTACATCGAAACACACCATATCGAATGTACATCTAAGGCACCTTTCACTAATGCCTTTAACTAGATCTTCAAGACACCCTTCACTAATGTCTTGTGACTTGACTTCTAGGCACCCTTCACTAATGCCTACAATACGAACGATCGACACCTTTCACTAATGTCTCCGTCTTAACACTTGAGACATCTTTCACTAATGTCTTCAACACTACACTTCTTAGAAGAAAGAAAAGAATCATCAACAAGAGGACTTCAGTAGTCTTGATGATGAGGAAGCATAGAAACTCATGGACTTGAGCTTGTTTGACTTCAAAGGTGGTGATCTCGCCTTTAAGAGGAACCTAGAGAATCATACAAAAACAAAACTACAAACATAGATCACTTAGATCTTAGGGTTAGAGAGTTTTAAACTCAGGGAGAAAGTATGTTAGAAAGGGGTGAGAAACAATGAAGAAATGGCTCACTATTTATAGAGGAAAATGTCTACTGTTCCCCGGATCCTACGGATCCCTCCCACAAGGGATCCGTCTAGCATAAAGCTAGGGATCCGTGGGACGCTCCTCTTTACCCATGGGTATTTTGGTTATGGGTCATGGGTCATGGGTTATGGGTTGATCCATGGGTCTTTTACTAGATACAATGTATCTTATATGTGCAATTCACCTAGTCATATGGGTATGGGTCAATACCATGGGTTATGGATATTATCCATATATGATATAAGTATGATGTCATGCAATGGGTTATGGGTCAAGCTCCATGGATATGGGTCATGGACTTTGGGTTGTACCCAACTACATTCAATGTATTTGGTCAATGGGTTATGATACTTAAGTTTCTACCCATTTATTTTACCCAATATACTACATACTAGTTATGTGTATATTTAACCAAATATGTAAACACTAGTTGTTGTACATATGTAATACTAAATCATAAAATCACTTATACTTGTTTTAGTGTTTTATGTGAAAACGTAAGTGTGTTAGAAAAACTATTGGCTCAAACTAATTACGTATTTTATTTGTTTCATTAAAATGATTTTACGTTTGTTATCGACAAAACATTAGAAGATCGTAAAATATAAATAAACATTTTTACGGCTTATTTGTATTAACAAACATGGCTCGTGTAATGTTGTCGAGATGATATTCGACTTCAATTGCACTGTCGGAGCTGTCTTTTAGCAGTTGAAAGGCTTCTTTCTTGATTCGTCTTAACTCTGCTTTCGTCATCTTCTTCACCTTAAAATTTTCTTGAATTAACTTGGCATGCTCCAGAGTTCGACCATCTACCGGTTCTTGGCCTTCCGGTAATTGAGGGGTTGAATCAACAAGCTTTGAAAACCATTCATATTCTTCAGTTTCATCTTCATCTAGCCATGATACAACTGAGGTTGACTTTTTATTCTTTGGCTTCGAAGATGATGTTGGTTGCTTAGTTGATGTGGAAGAAGGAGGTTGTTGTTGGGGCTCGGGAATCTCCTCGTTGTCACCACCAGTGTATTCAAAATGATCACCAGTTTTCTCCGTTGGTGGTGGAGACTCAGAGTCCTGAGGTTTGTCTTTAGCAGGAGGACGTTGTGGAGATCTTCTAGTGGTGGTGGTCCTTTGGGGTGGTGGAGGCATAGATGATGATTAGTCAGTTTTCTTCTTGCATTTTGGCTCAAAATCCTTGTCCGCATCATCGTCATCTCTTGGTCGCTTAGCCCTTTCAGCTAAATCTTTACATGATGTCTTGAGTTGATATTCAAGCAATGCCTCAAATAGCTTAGCTTCTTCAGAAGTGAAAGTGCCAGATCGTTGAGACATTTGCAATACCAGCTTCGATATCAATTCATCATCGGAGACAACCTGAGGCGTGACTGGATTGATTTGCATAGCAACAGGAGTAGTTGACAATGTATGCTTGACCAATCGCATGAGATTAGGATAGAGTTGTCTGGCGAACATTTCTCTTGTCACTCCAGGATGGTGTCGAGAAGAAACTTCGAGTATATTCTCGATCGTCTTGTCTATTTCCCTTGTATATCTCTATTGAGAAACCGTTGAATCTATTCCTTTCATCCAAAACTCGTTCATCACGTCTTGCGATAAATTAAGTCCATCGCCGCTTGATTAAATTTCTTGTTGACCACGTTTCGCCCAGTACTTTCCGACGGCCTTGACAATTTTGGTCTTTGCCCGTGATTCCCAAGTGTTGGTCGGTTTCTTGACTGGTTTGGATGTGGATCTGGTGGTAGCATCTTTGGATTGTGGTGGTGATGAATGAGACGATGAGTCAGACGAAGATGAGTCATGAGAAGGCTCTAGGTCATTTGGTGGCTCAGAAGTTTGTTCCGGGTTATGTTCAGGATTATCTAGAAGATAATCATCATCTTCTTTTTCAGCTTTAGCCTTTTCTTCAGCTTTTACCCTGGCCTCTTCTGCTTTAGCTCGAGCTTCCTCTTCAGCTCTTTCCCTAGCAGCTTCCTCAATATCTTCATTAGTAATCTTTTCATCCTTCTCCTTTTCTTCTTCCTCAAAGTCAAATATGATATCATCCTCTTGCTGCTGTTGTTCAGATTCGTGAGTGGTGGTACCAGTTCCCTTATTTGGTTGATTAACCGCATCGAGAACTGGTGTAGTTTGTGCACCACCACTTGAACCTCCAGGGCCACGAGTTTGTTGGCGGTTGAATTCTGAAGCAGCATGCTTCAACCTTAGCTCTTTGAGAGTTTTGTGATACTCTCTTTCCTCATCCTTTGGTTCATCATCCGAACTTTCTTCATCTTCTTCAGTAACTGGAGTCTTGCCCTTATCAGCTTTGGGACTTTGAGGTTATTCAGCTGTCTGTTGTAAAGTTGTATCATCTGTAACAGACTCAGAATAGTGAACCTCCTCATTTGTCTCAGTATCCTTAGAGTCTTGATCCTCTAATTTGAGTGCCGGTTGAGGATTAGGAGTGGCTCTCTTTGATGGAACTTTTCTTTTTAGGGAAGGATTCCTCTTTGGATGCTTTAGGGCACTTCCAGTGCTTGCTACACTTCCTGTACTGCCTGATCTCCTGGTATTCTTGGCTGGGATAGAAGAAGACTTTTCATCCATAAAGCCGACTTTTCCTAATGTCACTGCTTCTTGATATTGTGAATACGATTGAAGGCTTTTAACGTCAGCAGTGAGTAGACAGTCAGTCAAAACTACACCTTGCTTCTTTGTTGATGAGTCTTTGAATCTGACAACATTTAAAGTGGACTCAAACAACACAGAGTGTTGGTTGGGGTCATCAAGCCTCAAGGGAACATCTTGATTATTCCTGAGTATCCTTTGGATCAACAACTTAGTGTATCTGATGTAGGGGACCTTGGTGCCAGGCTTCTTGAGGTATGTCATCATGTCTTCCCAAATCAGACTTGCGAAGTCAATATGCATCTTGTTGACCATGCCCCAGAAGACTTGTAGTTCCATTAGCTTTGGATGCTCATAACCGCTGTCTCTGCCGGAAACAAACTTGGCAATCATGATGTATAAAGTTCTCCACGGCTGAGGGATGTGCTTTAAATCGACCAAAGAATGTTTAGTAATGATCCCCGCAGCTTCATCATAGCCAATATCGACCATGAGTCTGAGAGTAGCCTCTTTAGTTGGAGTAGCAACGTATTCAGCAGGCTGGATAGCAGGGAGCAAAAGGATTGCTCGTAAATTAGCAACAGTGACAGTGACATGTTTATTGTTGAGTGTCACTGTAACATCATCTTGACCATCAATTATCCTCATTGTATGCCAGAACTGATGAATATAAATTTCTGGTACAGTTGTTGTGTTGGTGAGCATGTTGTTGTAAGGATGAGTCTTCAGAATATCCACAGCAATACGGCATGGAGACTCATAGCATGTGAAGTACTCTCAAAGTCAACTTTGAGGTTGTTATTTCCAATCTTCATACTATAACCGGTAGGGAAAATATCTTCCATTGTGAGTACGTTTGGTGCGTTAACGTTTTCCATTGTGACGTCCATATTGTGATCTGAAAGATATTGAGCCACAAGAACCAACATATCGAAAGACATTACTGATAAGGTTTTAAAATGTACCTTTTTGAGGGGTCGTTTAAGCCCTTATTTGATCACTTTGTATCCGTTATTGCTTAATATCGTTCCTTTTCACTTTTAGGTCTCTTGAAGGCAAAATCTGGAATGGCACTTATTTGGACGAAAAGCGCGATTATCTGAAGAAAATGGCCAAAGTCGAATCGAGACACTCAAAGCTGCGAAAACATAAGGTGACGGCGTCGGTGTTAAGTGTGGCCGTCGGAGGATTTTTGTGACGGGACGAAGCCAAAACTCCCATTTTCAAGTGACGACGTCAAGTTATAAAAGAGTAGGCGTCGACTCGACGGCCTAGATGTAATCGACGGTGTCGAAGTCGAAGAGGACGGTGTCACAAGCATAAGGTGCGCGTCACAAGTCTAACGTGGCCAAGACGAAACCCTAATAGCGGCGACACGGCGCCACAAAACATAAAGTGGCACGTCGCATGTGTAATATTATATATAGAATCCGAATTTTTCAAGATTTAGTGTGTAGTCTTTTGAGTAAAACCTAAACCGAACCAAGGCTGTCTTGTACAAGTATTTTAGGGTTCAAACCCTATCTTACACCAAGATAAGTGTTTTACTTCATTAATACAATTATGTATTTGATTATTTGTGTGTATGCTTGCATGTTTTCCATGTCCCGCTAATTTACTTGTGTGTTTGCTTAGGAATATGAAACTTAATTATTGAATATTGATTGGTTGTTTCTTATCTTAGTTGGTTAATGATCTAGTAATGCGATAGGTCATTCGTTGTGTACTTAATGCTTGATTAAATCTTTGTGAACCTTAGAATATGACTCCTTGAGTAGTTGTAAGCTAAACCATCCAAAGAGTGCCTTAGAGTAAGAGTTTATTATCCCTAGTGGGTTTTGTAGGCGAGACCCTTCGTAAGTTCAAAGAGTTAGGGAGAAAAGCATACCCTACAACTTTAGACACACAACGCAACTAGGAATAAGGACGTGACAATTCAACCACCAATAGGAGATAATTAAGGGTAGTAAAACCTAAGTAAACACATCTTTAAACTATCATACGAGCACACATTAATTAGACATAGACTACATACACCTTAGATTTGATAATTAGATAAGTAGAGTAATTGGTAGCAATACCAACCCCCAAATTCAAACCCGAGATTCGTACCTTTCCTTTCCTAAAAAATATAAAAGATAAAAATAATCTTCCTCAACCACAACCTTAGCGTAGTAACTTCTCACTAGCATTCCTATTCCCCAGAGAACGATATCAATACCCGTGGCTTACCCTAATACTACACTACAACGATTAGGTTCACCGCCTAGGGTGTTGAAAAACTTGCTCGACGAAAGGAAGTTCCTTGACCCGAGCGAGCGCGTGTGGCGTTATCAAGTTTTGGCGCGCTGGGGAATAGAATAGCTAGTTAGTAGTCCACCTCGTTTAGGTTTCTTTACTTGATTCCTATCAAGTAAACTTTTTCTCATTTTAGCTTCCTCTTGGTCTATCCCCTTCTTCGTGACCTTTGTTCGTAACCCCATCACTTTTCATCATGGAAGGTGATAAACCACCAACAACAACTCCCATCAAATAAACACCCACCACTCGATCCAACTTTTGCCAACCAACTCCGAGCTTGCATTGTTAGTGAAATTGGAGAGCTTAAGAAACTTAATAGGATAATTGAAAATGCACTTGAAAAAGCCCTTGAGGAATCCATCGGTACCTTAGATAGTGATTCAACCTCAAGTGATTCGGAAGATGAAATTGTAGAAGGAGATTATAAGGTTTTGGAGATTATGGATGGAAGTAAGGAGGAGGAGGAACTTAGGGAGTATTTCGATTCATACCCTAATGGAAAGGAAGCGCTTATCACTATAATGTAGTTAACTTCCGTGACCACCTTCGAACCATGCATAAAAGTGGTGACCCTAAAAATATCAAAATACCGTGCATGATTGGTTACTTATATAGGGATCACACTTACATAGATTATAAAGCACCCATGAACATAATGTCTAGGCTCTACTACAATTGGATCATGAGAGAAAATTTAGGACCTATGAGGGACCCCTTTTACCCTAGGAAAGTGAGTAACTATGTTGGGAGGGTTAAGGGATTGCATGTCTTCATAGGTAACTTCACATATAGATGTGATTTCATGATCCTAGAAAGTGTGAAAGGCATTATTGATTGAGTTTTAGGAGATGTGATACTTGGGAGACCATTTATTGAGGAATCTAAGATGGTTTATGATCAAGAGGAAGGAATAGTCAATTTCTCGAATGAGACCGAATGTGTTAAATATATAATGCCCTGCAAAAATAAGAGGTTTGAGGGCATTGATGAGTTAGATGTAGATAGCATTCCGGCATTTGAAGTTGATTGGAAGGATAAGGTTCCTTATACCTTTGTCTAGAATTGGGCCACGAATATATTCGTGATGAGAACGAGTTAAGATAATTGAATGGGCTTCTAAGAGGAGGAAAGCGTGGGAAGCACGACTCACGAGTCTAGCTACATGACTCTTAAATAAAGAAAAGCGCTTCGTGGGAGGCAACCCATGCTTAATTGTTTGCTTGTTAGTGTCATATATCTTTTATCGATTGTTTATTCTCATGTTTAAATTTGTAAAATGCTTTATTTTGTTTTAACCTCGTCTTAATTGCATAAAAGGTATTTTACATAAGGGATAAGTGTAGGGAGGATTACACACGTTTCAAGGAAACGTAAACATGAGAATAACAATTCATTAAAAGATATATTTGTGTGTTTGTTCGAGTCAAATGCTTGTATCGAGTCATAATGGATGTTTTGCGAAAATTTTCCGATTCTAAAGATGTAAGTTTTCGAATTTTTCCGGAAAATCATGAGACCGGTTTTGTCGGGATAACCGACGGCGTCGAGAAGGAGTAAAAACAGATTACCTTTTTCGTTTTTCGAGCTACAAAAAATTTGGAATTTTCGGTCTTAATTTTCCGAAATTTTGTAAACATCCATTCCACAATCATTATATCCTAGTTTAAATCGAGTCTTATATATTATTACCGCCGATTTTACGCGAAGGTTTCGTTTGTTTCTTCAAGTGTGCAGGTTTAATTTATCAAGAAGAAGTTACATAAGATTGGAAGGAGGTTTTCACGCATAAATTCTTCTTGGAAAGAATTTAACCACTACTTCACACACGGATCCTACCGAGCTAATCAGGGGAGTACTAGTTTCTTTCGTTTTTAATTACCTTCCATTATCATAACTTTGATACTTTCGGGGAACATTGGGGACAATGTTCGGTTTAAGTGTGGAGGAAAATAAAGCGGAACTTTGAAACTATGCTTATCCTTGATTATTTGCTTTGTCCAATTGTATTTGTGTAATAAACCATGAGAAAATGTCGGTTAGGGTAATTTTAGCACCAAATTTAAAATTTTTCATGATATATAGGAGTGGTCCATTAGTCTTAACAAAAGCGTCTCACTGATAGGAAGTTATATGACTAGCACAAAAACCCTTTACCACCTAAATTCCACCCAAAATGTGAGAATCGCCCTTAGATTAGTAGGAATTAAAAGCATTCATCTTTAATGCTTAGAGTGTGAACCGGTAGTATATTATATTCTAGAACTTGTTTTGTGATGCATCCCGAGATCGCAAGTAAGACTACACTTGTGTAGTTAGGAATAACTAAATGATAAGAGGCATTAGGATAACCCTTGTTTGATACCGTAATATAATTACTTCTTCCACCTCGGTTGAGTAATTCCCCACACCCTTTGCGTTGTACTCATCTTTAGTACACGATACCCTAGTTAACCCTCGAGCCTATCCTTTTCGCGGTTCTCGTGATGTTTCCGTTTTCGAATATCAATGAAGAGCATTGTTTACACCCCCCCCCAAATGTACACCCAAATCGCCTTAGCCTACCTTGTATGCACTCACTTTTAGTGCATTATTGTTATCACCTTAAACCCTTAGTTCAATTATCTAGTTGCTTGCATGAGTTGCTAAGTCGAGTTATATCCTTTGTATACGATTTTGGGACGATTGGGATTCATGGGAAAAGTTAAAGTTTATGAAATGACGGAAGGAGCGTTAAATTCAAATTCCTTTGTTTGCGTAATAATGTACCCAAAGTGTTTTGATCTTTTCAATTCGGGTCAAATTAGTGTTAAGTAATAAAAATCAAGTGTAGGGATGTGCCTATAAATCCCTATGATTTTGATGTTACCGTAGAGGATGGTAGAGTAAAAGTGTATGAAAAAAAAAAAAAAAAAAAAAAAAAAAAAAAAATAGAAAAAAAAAAAAATAGAGTGTTAAAAAAAAAAAAAAAAAAAACGGGCTACCATCCTACATCTATCCTTTAATTTTATGTTTGTTTGTTTGAGTTAGCTAGAGTTTAGAGTGTTGAGTCTTGGCTTAGCAACGCCACTCTTCGTATGCTTGTAACATAAGAGATTTTGACTTACCACCACTATATAGCCTATCCCACCAAACCCTTTGTTTCCTACCGTAAGCCTAACATTACAACCCTTTAAAGACCTTTTGATAGTCTTTCCTAGGTGCTTACGCCAAAGCGATGGAGGTTTGATCTATTCTCAAGCCTATGGTAATCTATGTACTAGGACCGGTTAATGAGTGTTTATCTTCCATTTCAATTTGTTATATTTCATATACACGAGAGAGATGTGAGTATCCAAACACCCTATGTGAGGTGCTAGTATGTAATTCCGTGCTTGTTATGACTTTATGGGCTTATATGTGTTGTGGACTGTTTTAAACCAATGCTTCATGATCTCTAACTTATAAATTAATTGGCTAAAAGCACATTTGCTTGAGGACAAGCAAATACCAAGTGTAGAGATATTTGATAAGGTTTTAAAGGTACCTTTTGAGGGTCGTTTAAGCCCTTATTTGATCACTTTGTATCCGGTATTGCTTAATATCGTTCCTTTTCACTTTTAGGTCTCTTGAAGGCAAAATCTTGGAATGGCACTTATTTGGACGAAAAGGCGCGATTATCTGAAGAAAATGGCCAAAGTCGAATCGAGACACTCAAAGTGCTGAAAACATAAGGTGGCGGCGTCAAGTGTTAAGTGTGACGCCGTCGGAGGATTTTTGTGACGGGACGAAGCCAAAACTCCCATTTTCAAGTGACGACGTCAAGTTATAAAAGAGTAGGCCGTCGCTCGGACGGCCTAGATGTAATCCGCACGGCGTCGAAGTTGAAGAGGACGGCGTCACAAGCATAAGGTGACGCCGTCGTAAGTCTAACGTGGCCAAGACAAAACCCTAATATGGCGACACGGCAGGCGTCACAAAACATAAAGTGACGCCGTCGCATGTGTAATATTATATATAGAATCCGAATTTTTCATTATTTAGTGTGTAGTCTTTTGGAGTAAAACCTAAACCGAACCAAGGTCGTCTTATACAAGATTTTAGGGTTCCAAACTCTATCTTACACCAAGATAAGTGTTTTACTTCATTAATACAATTATGTCTTTGATTATTTGTGTGTATGCTTGCATGTTTTCCATGTCCAAGCTAATTTATTTGTGTGTTTGCTTAGGGAATATGAAACTTAATTATTGAATATTGATTGGTTATTTCTTATCTTAGTTGGTTAATGATCTAGTAATGCGATAGGTCATTCGTTGTGTACTTAATGCTTGATTAAATCTTTGTGAACCTTAGAATATGACTCCTTGAGTAGTTGTAAGCTAAACCATCCAAAGAGTGCCTTAGAGTAAGAGTTTATCATCCCTAGTGGGTTTTGTAGACGAGACCCTTTGGTAAGTTCAAAGAGTTAGGGAGAAAAGCATACCCTACAACTTTAGACACACAACGCAATTAGGAATAAGGACGTGACAATTCAACCACCAATAGGAGATAATTAAGGAGTAGTAAAACCTAAGTAAACACATCTTTAAACTACCATACGAGCACACATTAATTAGACATAGACTACATACACCTTAGATTAGATAATTAGATAAGTAGAGTAATCAGTAGCAATACCAACCCCCCCCCCCCCCAAATTCAAACCCCGAGATTCATACCTTTCCTTTCCTAAAAAAATATAAAAAGATAAAAAATAATCTTCCTCAACCACAACCTTAGCGTAGTAACTTCTCACTAGCATTCCTAGTCCCCTAGAGAACGATATCAATACCCGTGGCTTACCCTAATACTACACTACAACGATTAGGTTCACTGCCTAGGGTGTTGAAAAACTTGCTCGACGAAAAGGAAGTTCCTTTGACCCCGAACGACGCGTGTAGCGTTATCAATTACGCTAGTCAAAAGTTGATTTTTATTGTCCAATTATTGAATATGTTATGTTAATGAACGTTACGAGTCTAATGTCACTTGTTTTTCCAATAATCCAAAGTAGTCGTGATAATTTTCGTGAGTATATTAATTTTGAATTTTAAAGTCCAAATTTTTACTCATTCACACAACATTTTAACCATTATAGCTTATTAGTGACATTTTGGTTTTGTGACGTTATGAATTATTTATTTACAAGTATGTACGCGTAACAATTCATAAGTGAGGTTAAAATAAGGCTTAAGCGTAAGAATGCAAGCTTATGCGTAAACAGTGTATGACCATACGCGTAGACATAAGCTTATGCGTAGGAGTTCCTCTTATGCGTAAGAAATCTTACGCGTAGGAAAAAGCTCTTGGCATAAGGCTCACGCGTAAGCGTATGTGGGAGATTATGCTTAAGGTTTACTCGTAAGAGTGAACCTTATGCGTAAGACTCAAGTTTACGCATATCCTTCACAGGATACGCGTAGTCCCCATGTAGAACCTTACGCGTAAGATTTCTCTTACGTGTAACCTTCTACGCGTAAGGTGATCCTTAAGCGTAGAGTTCCAATCTTAACCTTGATTCTGATTTTTCACACGTAAAACCTGAAATAAATTCATCATAACATTTCCATTAACACTTTATTCAATCCTTTTTCACATATCTCATGGTATCACAATTTATGAAGGTTACGCGTAGATTTTGCCTTAGGCGTAAAGTTTAAACCCTAACTATTCAAATCCTACGCCTAAGAGATTTAACTATGGAATTTGCACCAAATTAATTCAGGGACATCTTAGAAGCTATGTGATAGTTTTTCAACAAGTTTTAACATCTAACACCTCAAGATTCAAAAGTACCCAATTTAACGAGTCTAAAACCCTAATCCTTAATTTATCAAAAATTCATGTATCTGGGTAAGAACCAAGAGTGTAATAGGTTAATTAAACAAGTTTCAAACACATTACAAGCAACAAATTATCCAGAAACATTCACAATAGAAAACCCCCAAAACCACGCATAAACCCTAACTTTTGAAAAATGATTAAAAGGTTTTCTGGGTTGGATTTCTTGATGACAATGGTTTAAAAACATGATATAAGCTTTGAAAACATGACTCATTTCATCAAAATCAACCTCAAGTGATTTTGAGTTATACGCATATTCGTAGAACCTGAAATCACTCATATATGAAAATCAAACCGTTGGTTTTGTGTATAATTAAAAACCTATGCTTGGAATCATTCACATAAACTTTAACCACTTACAAATTTGAAGATTATAACACGGATTTGAAGGTTTGATTATAGGCGTAGGATGAGGTGGTTGTGGTAATAAATGAGTGAATTAAATGTAGAAGTGTTTTAGGTGAAGGTTTTGTATAAAATAAATTTAAACTTTTTACAATTTTGGTCCCTCCACCTAAACCATTTTCATCCATAGCCCATAACTTCCATTTTGGTTAAGTATGAAGTGAAAGTTTGGAAAGAAACATGACTACACTCCCCCTCGACTTTAAAAATAGATAAATTTTACAACTTTGAGTTCGAGGAGTGTCAAGAAATAAGAAACGTATCCACCATTATCAAAGATACAACCAATTCTGGGTAACATGCAAGTACAAGGTTAAAAAATATTTACTTTCTCCCCCTCAACACTTGTTCGGGAAAATTGGGAAAAGTTTGATAGAACAAAGTGTTGACGGAAGTTTTGTACTTGCAATGTTTGAAAGAAATTAGATAGAAGAATATTTTTGTATTTTATTAGATTTTATATTTTTCTATTTTTGTTTTTGAAAAATTCATTTACAAAGAGGTTTTGGTGTTTGTTGGTTTTAAGATTGTTTTAAAAGTTCGTCCGGTTCCTCCGAGTCAAACACCTCATACCAATCCGGTGGACCAACTCGGTAAACCTAGCGAGAGCTAAGGCTTTGGTGAGAAGGTCCGCCGATTGGTATTCAAGTACCACAAAATATAATTCAACGGTACCCTTTTCCACATGCTCCTTGATGAAATGATATCGAAGATCAATGTGCTTAGACTTGAATGTTGGACGGAGTTGAACGAGATCGCAATAGCACCGATTGTCCCAATACATCGGGATTACATCAAAACACGTAACCATAGTCTTTGAGTTGTGTTCTCATCCAAATGACTTGAGCACAATCGCCGACATGGCTACATATTACGCCTCGGTTGAGGACAACGATTTACAATCGCTTCTTCGATTGCCATGACACCGTTTATCACCAAGAAATTATAGAGCTCTCAAGTACTTTTCCGAGAATCTAAGCAACTGCGTGATCGACATCTGAAAAAGCTATTAGTTCAAAACCGAATCCTTTGGATACCGTTCCCAAGTTAATGGTTCCCTTGATGTATCGGAGGATTCTTTTAGCCTCGAGAGGTGAGTTTCGGTTAGTCGCGATCGATAAGCGGGAGCAAAGATATACAACAAATACAATATCAGGTCTACTGGCTGTTAGATACATGAGAGACCCAATAATACTTCGGTATTTGGTAGGGTCAACCAATTTCCCATGCAAATCAGCATCCAGTTTCTTGGTATGTGCCATTTTAGTGGCATAGGTATCACAGTTTTGCATTCCATGTTTGTTTAAAATTTCAAGAGCATATTTGGACTGACTCAAGAAAATACCACGGGGTGATTGATGAACTTGCAGTCCTAGAAAGAACGTAAGTTCACCCATCATGGATATTTCAAAGTGTTTTTTCATAAGTTTTGAAAAAGCGTTTGAGTATTAAAGATGTTTTGACCCAAAAATGATGTCATCCACATAAATTTGAATGATTAAATTGTGTGCCCCGTGATATTGTATGAACAGTGTTGGGTCGACCGATCCTTTGACAAAATTATGAGATATGAGAAAGGATGACAACTTATCATACCACGCCCGAGGGGCTTGTTTGAGACCGTAGAGAGCCTTGTTTAGTTTATAGACGTGATTAGGGAACTCGGATCAACAAATCCTACATCGACTAACATAGACCTTTTCTTCGGTTTACCATTCGTAAAGCGGTTTTGGCGTCCATCCGAAGACCGTGATCTTCATGTGAGCCGCGAATGCCGAAAAATCGAACAACCTCAAGTCTAGCAACCGGTGCGAATGATTCCTCGTTGTCAATCCCTTCTTCTTGTCTATAACCCTTAGCCACCAGACGTGACTTATTTATGATAACCGTACCTGTTGGATCGATGTACTCTAACCAAACTAACTTATATAGCTTGTAAGGGTTTAATAACCTCGGATAAATCCTAAGTTACTAACAAAGAAACACTGAACTAACTCTATTAAGTATGCGGAATTTACTTAACAAAGCTAAGAAGAATTAACTTTAACTTTAACGATTATATTAAAACTCTGAATCTGCTTGTAATACAGATTCTTTAACAACACCAAAACTCTAAAATCGTATTCTCTAAAAGCTCTAATAATGCACATATATCTAATGCCAACCTAGGGGTCCTTTTATAGGCTTAAGGATAACCCTATTCGGTTTACAATTACAAACCTTGTACGACAAGTAATACTAAACTAATCTTAGAACATTCTAGAATTATAAGATAATCCTTAACGATTTTGCATATCAGTCCTTTAAGCATGCAGTACTTTGATGAATCGAGCAATACTTTGACTTTATACTTTAGCAGTACTTTGACTTCTTCAGCACTTTGACTCATCAGTACTTTAATTCTTCAGCACTTCAACTTTCTATATCCCAACAATCCTCCCCTAACTTGAATTCTACTTGCTTGATTTCAAGTTCCTTTGTATATTCAACTTTAACATCTTTGTCTTCAAAGAGAGATTGTGGCTTTATCTTCAAATTTTGTCTTTGTAGATTCTGTGCTTATATCATCATCATCAAAGTAATCTTTACCAGTAATTCTTTTTAGCAACAATCAGCAAGCTCCATCTTTTCAGCAACATATGACAATTTGTACATCAGATCATTTAAGTTTCAGTCTATTCTCATCACTTCCAGATGTGTAAACTTACGTGAGAGGTGAATCATTGAAATTTTAATGGTTTTGATGTCTCTTTACCAAAGCCATTAACTCGGAGTAGCCAAATGTTTAGGTGTGTAAGACCATGGTACATTGATAACCATATGATTTTAGCAAATCATCGACTATCAATGATTTGATTTGTCTTTACCAAAAGCTGTACCCTTTTGGACTAGTTAGTTCTTTCAACCATGGTGAACTAATTACCATATAAATGGTTTTTCCACAGCCTTTACCATAAGCCATTTTTCTTGTGGGCTAGCCAACTCTTTACATTGCTGATATGGTGAATTGATTACCATAAAACTTATTAGCAAGTTGTCAACTATATAACGAATTTGAAATATCTTTACCAGAGCCGTTTGCTCATGGATTAGCCAGTTCTTTTGTTAAACATGGTGAACTCATAACCTATTGTTATAACCATCTCAAAAACCATTGTTGCTTTTAACTTTTGTTTCAAAATATTCTTTACTTAACAAAATTTTTCTTTCAAAACATTCTTGGTTTATCTTTGCAAGCGATACTTTGGTTAAAATCTTGTTTGTCAAAGATACTTTGAATAAAGTCTTGATTTTCAAAATTTATAAAATTATAAATCATACCAAGATTTATGCTTCATCATCACCATAGTTGTCCATCGATATATAATTCAATCACCATCGAAATTTGTTTCATTCTCTTCCTCAACTTCCATTCCATGATCCGACATTCTTCTCATGAGATCACTTGTCAAAGGATATCTTCTTTCAGCTAGCATGTGGATCATAGTTCCATCTTCCAATTCTAAAGCCATCATAGCATTTCTTTCTTTAGCCTTACTCATTGGTCTTTGTGGTATAACAGCTTCAGATTTTTCTACTGGTTGAACAATTTCAGCATCAAACTTAGCATGTAGCTCTCTAGCAGCTTCTTCATTCTTAGCCACTTCAATGGCTCTTAACTCTGCTAAAGTTAGCTTCTTTTTCTTCTTTGTTTCCACCAGTTTACCTTTACCTTTGTCTTTAGGATCTATCACTAGTTGAGAAGCTTTTGGTTGTTCTTCAGTAACTCCTGGAATGGTAACACCTCTTGGTCTTGTCATACTTTGTAATATCTCAGCAATTGTCTCATCTTCACTTGCAGTATGCACTACTTTTGGTGTAACAACTTCCTCTTCTTGTAGAATTGTTGAAGGACCAGCTTCTTCATCAAAATTCAAAGTTCTTGGTGTAATCAATTCTTGTCTATGAGTTTCTTGAAGACCAGTACTTTGATCAGCAGCACCTTGATCATCAGTACTTTGAACACCATTTCTTTGAACTCCAGTTCTTTCAGGCTCTGTACTTTCAATATTAACATGTGCTTCAGTACTTTGAGGTTCATCTTCTTTTTCTTCATAAAATTCAGCATCTTCTTTCAAATTCTCTTGCTCTAAATTCCTCCCCAATTGGACAGAAGATTGCTGGTGAACCTTTTTGCCTGTAGTAGTTATTTATAGGTAGGATTTGAAAAATCACAGCCCATAATAACAAAGTTACCGTTATTTGAATTTTACCCCTTTTTTTGACGGTTGGAATAATACGTTGATAATACAAGCAGTGCTTTCCACGTGTGCAGTACTTTCCAAAGCAGTACTTTCAGTGCATTACTTTCATATGAATAAACAGCAGTACTTTTCCATTTTTCTTCTCTATAATAGCAAAAACTCCAAATAGGCATTGCATTGCCCCCCCTTAAGTAAAGCACAAGACTGTCTAACTAACAAATCAGTCCTCCCCTTAAATGTAGCCTCTTGCATGAAGCTTTGTGTTGTTTACCCTTCTTGCACGCCAAACATGAGTGATCATTCTTGTAAGTCTTGGAAGGTAAACCTCTAACTAAATTTCCTTTGACTAATTTGTTGATATTCTTGAAATTTACATGGCCCAATCTTCTATGCCATTGATGTGCTTCTTCAAGTGTTGCCTTTGCTACTAAACAAGTTACTCTTCCAGAAGAGTGAAGACTCTTCATATCCAGTGTACACATCATTAGTTCTTGGTACTTTTAGTACTACCAAGTTATCATCAACAAGCTTGAATTCAGGGGAAAGAATGAGACATTCTGTGTCAATGAATAATACAGGGTGCTTCTTGTCACATATCTGAGAGACTGACAAAAGATTGAACTTGAGCTCCTTCACATATCTAACATTCTGAAAATCTATTCTCCCTGCCTTAATAGTTCCTTTGCCAGTTATTCTTCCTCCACTAACATCATTCCCAAATGCAACTCTTCCTCCACAATAGGATCTAAAATCTGATAGAATCTCTTTGTCTCCTGTCATGCTTCCAGAGCAACCACTATCCAAAATTAGATGATCTTTAAGCTCCTCTTCTGGGTTGCCCTGTACAAAGATAAAAGAGTTAGTTAATTTTAGGAACCCAAGCCATTACTGACTTGTGTCACAATTCTCAATTTTCGGTCATTTCTCATATTCCATATTCATCATTTCATAACGGTTCGTGCGTGGTTTTGCATTTTTCATTACACGTTATTTTCTTATTAAATAAACGCTATCGCGTAATAAATTTATTTTGAACATTTGACCCGATACTTTCAAAAAAAATTTTCCCGATATATTTTTATACTTACATTTAGTTTATAAAATAATATTTTGAGTTTACCTAGTGTTTTAAATTTATTTTGTATATAAATCGTTAAATTTATATTAGTACGACATTTTTCTTAAAAAAACTACACGTTAATTATTATATCGCTCAAATTTTACAAGAAATGTATTTTTACAATTTTATGACTACAATATATTTTATCTTGACCCGTGAAATTTATTTTATCTAACGCTACCTTAAATATTCAAATGTGTATACAACTTACTAATCTTATTTAACAATACTACAAGTTACTACTATCCTCAAATAACTTTACTCTACTACATTTATACTTTTACATAATAATAATCATAATAATAATAAATATATGTATATGTATCATTAAATACATGATCCAACAAGATATGCAAGATCTTTTATTTATATATACTTACACTCCAAGACTTTATACATACAACACATTCACATCCAATAATTCAAGAGTGCAAAGTCAAGATCAAAATTTTCTCTCTTCTTCTTCACCCAAAATCCGCCACATAGTGTTCCAAGGAGGAGTGATCATCAAAAATTTCTTGTCAAGTTCTACACAATCTAGTAACACTCTTTGTTTAGGTTTTGAAATAAAAACCTAGGGTGTTTAGGATAAATCCTTTGTCCTTAAACCTCATCAAGTAACTTGTAAGCATGAAACTTCATCTTCTATCTTTTCATATATATTTTTCATACATTTTCTTGAAGTCCTCATGGTCATATTTGATTTGTTGTGATTTTATTCATTATCATCCAAGATTATCACCCATATGTGCTATATAAATATTTTTAACAATCATGTGCTAGTTAAAAGTTTATAAAAATGAGAAGTTTGAAAAATGGATCATCAAAGTCTAGTTGTGGTTTTTGGAGGAAATGGTTACATAAATTTTATATATGTTTATTTAAGTTTGTATATATATTTTTAGCCTCACAATGAATATTTATTTTGGTTATGATCAAATGAAGTGTTTTACTAGTAGGATTGGTGATGAGTAGATTAAGGGATTTTTGTGGTGAAGTTGTGGTTAAACAAGTAGATAAAATGGTAAAGTTTAAAATAAGCGGAGCCTGTCGAAATTTATAAATTTTTCCGAAAAGTTAGTCATTTTATAAGTTTTATTAAAGTTTTAGAAAATAGATTTTAGTTATGAGCGTGGCCTTTTGAGCGGACTAAAGCGGAGTTATAACGAAAAAGATACGTGGTTTTCAAGTTACGATTTAAAACTACCATTTTCGGAAAATGTACATGCAGTCCGGATTTTCAACCCGACCAAACAGTGGCCTTAAATTTTCGTGAGATCTCCAAAGTTTAAAAATATATTAGTACATTTAATTACTTTCGGCGTGGGTATAAAGAACTTGAAAAGCGGACTTAAAACGAGTGAGTTATGGTTAACGAACTTTGAGTCAAAAACGTCTTGAAAACACTATTCACAGCGTTAGTAAGCTGTCAGGATTTTAATCAAGGTTTTTGAGGGCTTAAACGTACGTTTCGGGGGAAACGGACCTTAAAAACGAGTTAGTTTTTCCTATGTATATATTACGTCAAGTCCGATGTAAACCGATTTGTCAATTACTAAAACCGTTGCGTAATCTTAACTACATTTTCACCATTAGCTCAAAAGTTATTATTTTTGACAAGGAACCGTCACACATTCAAGTAACAATATTTTTATAACTAGTTTTCGAGTAACATATTGGGTGATACGTTTTCAAATCATGCATTCACGACAACATATCATAACTCAAGTCATAACATTCATTTTAGGTCGCGGATAGTTTCCGAGCCTCACTTTCGTGCACTTCATTTTGTTAGCATATCTATCACACCAGGTGAGTTCATACCCCGCTTTTACTCGTTTAAATTCCTATAAACTATTTGGGGCGAGATATATGCTTATTTATCCAAACATTTAAACTCTTTTGCCAAGCGACACTACTTGTACTTTAGACTTGATTGCGTTATATACTTGATTGGGTTATATTTGATTTCATATGCATATTTGGAACAAACATACAAGAATTAGTGGCTCCAAATTAAGTTGTTGGAAGGCTATTAATTTACAAACATACAAGAATTAGTGGCTCCAAATTAAGTTGTTGGAAGGCTATTAATTTACAAACATACAAGAATTAATGGCTCCAAATTAAGTTGTTGGAAGGCTATTAATTTACAAACATCCCAATATTTATATGTTGGAAGACCTTTGTGGTGACGATTATACTTTTAACTATCTTAATGCAAATATTCATGATTTTCATTCTATTTTAGGCAATGGGTTGTGAACACACGGGTTGCAAGTTTTGTATGGGCGGAACTTGAACCGGTGGATTTACAATGCCTTTCTTTGTGAACATTCTCAAAGTATTTCAAATCATTTTGTTACAAACTTATGAACTCACCAACCTTTGTGTTGACACTTTTAGCATGTTTATCTCGGGTCTTAAGGTGATAGCATTTCATGGAGCTTTTGGGTCACATGGCATACATTGGAGTCTTGTGTTTTTAACTATTACCATTCGACATGTTTTGTAAACTCTTTATGTATTATCAAACCTTGTGATTTCTTGTTGTGTAAACTTTAACTTATTTATCGAATGGTAAACTTTTCAAAACGTCTCATTATAGAGGTCGTTTCAGTATCCATACTTTGTGCTATGACGTCATACCCCAATGACACTATCGTTCATTGCGATATTTTGGGGTGTGATGATTAATATCGAGACTTGGTTATAGAGAACTAGGTTGCATTTTAGTTCCTAGACTATAACCGCTCTCACGTCGATCCTTTCTTTTCCTATCACCCACACACTTTTCGATGCGCATATGTTTTCTTAAGTATTTCTTCTAGAACCACCTCATTAGATAACGTAGTTTCCTTGTACCAATAGGGAGTCCCAAAATCTAGTTGGGTCATCAAAGATATGGAGCTCGAGAATGAGCACTTATCTAACTTGATCTCGTGACAGTTCTTGTTTGATGAGATGCGAGATCGGTGAATAAGTGTTACTATAAAGTCGGATAGATTTGATGATTTTGCCGAGGATGGGAGTTCTCTTGAGGATACTTTGGGGGCTGGCTGGCGACTAAACCTCATCGTGACTTTAGCACCTAACGAAACTTCCTATACACCAAGTGCGACTCTTCCTAAATACCTACCCTAAATTCCTCCTCCACCGTTTAGAATCGGATGATAGATTGGCTACCTATTTAAGTAACAACAATCGCGAGACATGTGTGTTTGGTGGTATGTACGTGTGAAATGAAGCAATTATAATTATGGTGGCCAACATAATTATAAATGCGTCACAACTCACGTGGACATATGCGACCACGCATCACGTAGATTGGTGTGGACACCTTAGGAACCAATTTGTGGCGTGATATTATGTTTGAGGGCGTTAAGTATAGACATTGGGAATTCAACGGTTCTTTCCTTGCGAGATAATGGCACCAAAGAGTAACACGCAAAGATCTTGGCCGAGATGGTGCGGTACCAAGGGTGGAATGGCGGTGGGCGTGGAGGTAGAGAAGGCGGTAGCAACATGGGTAACAATGACAACAACGGCGGAAACCACGATTTTGCCGCATCATCGCTCAACAACTTCAAATCTTACTTCCACTATTGTTACACAAGTTGGAAATCATATGAATAACTCGGAAACCACGAGCGGAACGGATCTGGCGACACCAACAATGTAGCTTGCAACAACAACAACAACACCAACAACAACAACAACATAATTGGATGCACATATAAGGAATTTTCGGCATGCAAACACGTGGAGTTTGATGGTATAGGAGGTGCTTTGGCTTATACTCGATGGGTAGAGAAGGCAGTCGTTGATCGACATCGACAATTGTGCCACACATCGGAGGTGAAGTATCTTTGCTTGTTTGCTATCGGGAAGGCATTGACATGGTGGAATACATACTACTGGGCTAAAGGAGAGAAGGCGACTATAGGCATGACATGGGACAATTTAAGGAGTTATTGAAGAGGAGTCTTGCCGGACAATGAAATGCGAAACTAGAGGATGAATTTTATCACCACTCCATGATAGGGGGTGGTTCTGTGACCTACATGACCGATTTCATGAGTTAGCCGGACTAGTTCCTCATCTAGTTACCCACAGTCCAAGAGAATCTCGAGGTACATATATGGTCTTGTCCCGAAATCCGTGGGCTGTGAAAACAAGCGAGCCGTCTACAATACAAAGTGCGATCATCGAGGCGGGAACCCCGATGCACGAGATGGTTAGAAATGGTACTTTGAAGAGCGTTGATAAGAGGAAGGAAGCAAGTGGGTCGAATAAGCGAGATAGACATGGTAGCAGACAACAAGAGGAAAAGAGTTTTTGTGGCAACTGTGCTGAACAAAGAGAGTATGCGGTACACATCCCAAATGTGCTAAATGTGCTTATCATCACCAAGACCAAGCCCCGCGCTTGTGTACAAATTGCAATCGATCTGACCATTTTAAGGAGCGATGTAAAACACAGATTAGCAACATGAGGAATAATCAAAGGACTTTCTTTGAATGTAACACCGAATCACTTCGGAATAATTGTCCTCGTTGAATAAGTCACCGATACAAGCTCCTCAGTGTGGCAATTGAAGGAAATAACCCAAACCCCAGACTCAATATCGGTCCCCCGAGGTCGAGCATTCTATATAGGGACCGAGGAAGCCCGCAATGCGTGGCTGACGCGTTTTCCTAGACCATTAAGTGATCCACCGTATTATTGATTCGGTGAGTCTCCTTAGATAAGAAACCTAGACGCGTAAGTTTTGGCATAAGCACTTTGACCATACATTCGATTTCTCTAAGCCTAAGGGTAGAACATTATGTATCGTGATTGAATCGCGAGGACGCGATTCTTCTATCGTGGGAAGAATGTCACAATTCTCAATTTCGGTCATTTCTCATATTCCATATTCATCATTTCATAACGGTTCGTGCGTGGTTTGCATTTTCATTACACGTTATTTTCTTATTAAATAAACGCTATCGCGTAATAAATTTATTTTGAACATTTGACCCGATACTTTCAAAAAAAAATTTTCCCGATATATTTTTATACTTACATTTAGTTTATAAAAATAATATTTTGAGTTTACCTAGTGTTTTAAATTTATTTTGTATATAAATCGTTAAATTTATATTAGTACGACATTTTTTCTTAAAAAAAAACTACACGTTAATTATTATATCGCTCAAATTTTACAAGAAATGTATTTTTACAATTTTTATGACTACAATATATTTTATCTTGACCCGTGAAATTTATTTTATCTAACGCTACCTTAAATATTCAAATGTGTATACAACTTACTAATCTTATTTAACAATACTACAAGTTACTACTATCCTCAAATAACTTTACTTCTACTACATTTATACTTTTACATAATAATAATCATAATAATAATAAATATATGTATATGTATCATTAAATACATGATCCAACAAGATATGCAAGATCTTTTTATTTATATATACTTACACTCCAAGACTTTATACATACAACACATTCACATCCAATAATTCAAGAGTGCAAAGTCAAGATCAAAAATTTTCCTCTCTTCTTCTTCACCCAAAAATCCGGCCACATAGTGTTCCAAGGAGGAGTGATCATCAAAAATTTCTTGTCAAGTTCTACACAATCTAGTAACACTCTTTGTTTAGGTTTTGAAATAAAAGCCTAGGGTGTTTAGGATAAATCCTTTGTCCTTAAACCTCATCAAGTAACTTGTAAGCATGAAACTTCATCTTCTATCTTTTCATATATATTTTCATACATTTTCTTGAAGTCCTCATGGTCATATTTGATTTGTTGTGATTTTATTCATTATCATCCAAGATTATCACCCATATGTGCTATATAAATATTTTTAACAATCATGTGCTAGTTAAAAGTTTATAAAATGAGAAGTTTGAAAATGGATCATCAAAGTCTAGTTGTGGTTTTGGAGGAAATGGTTACATAAATTTTATATATGTTTATTTAAGTTTGTATATATATTTTAGCCTCACAATGAATATTTATTTTGGTTATGATCAAATGAAGTGTTTTACTAGTAGGATTGGTGATGAGTAGATTAAGGGATTTTTGTGGTGAAGTTGTGGTTAAACAAGTAGATAAAATGGTAAAGTTTAAAATAAGCGGAAGCGCTGTCGAATTTATAAATTTTCCGAAAAGTTAGTCATTTTTATAAGTTTTATTAAAGTTTTAGAAAATAGATTTTTAGTTATGAACGTGGCCTTTTGAACGGACTAAAACGGAGTTATAACGAAAAAGATACGTGGTTTTCAAGTTACGATTTAAAAACTACCATTTTCCGGAAAATGTACATGCAGTCCGGATTTTCAACTGACCAAACAGTGGCCTTAAATTTTCTGTGAGATCTCCAAAGTTTAAAAATATATTAGTACATTTAATTACCTTCGCGTGGGTATAAAGAACTTGAAAAACGGACTTAAAACGAGTGAGTTATGGTTAACCGAACTTTGAGTCAAAAACGTGCTGAAAACACTATTCACAGCGTTAGTAAGCTGTCAGGATTTTAATCAAGGTTTTTGAGGGCTTAAACGTGCGTTTCGGGGAAACGGACCTTAAAAAGCAGTTAGTTTTCCTATGTATATATTACGTCAAGTCCGATGTAAACCGATTTGTCAATTACTAAAACCGTTGCGTAATCTTAACTACATTTTCACCATTAGCTCAAAAGTTATTATTTTTGACAAGGAACCGTCACACATTCAAGTAACAATATTTTTATAACTAGTTTTCGAGTAACATATTGGGTGATCGTTTTCAAATCATGCATTCACGACAACATATCATAACTCAAGTCATAACATTCATTTTAGGTCGCGGATAGTTTCCGAGCCTCACTTTCGTGCACTTCATTTTGTTAGCATATCTATCACACCGGTGAGTTCATACCCGCTTTTACTCGTTTAAATTCCTATAAACTATTTGGGGTAGATATATGCTTATTTATCCAAACATTTAAACTCTTTGCCAAGCGACACTACTTGTACTTTAGACTTGATTGCGTTATATACTTGGTTGGGTTATACTTGATTTCATATGCATATTTGGAACAAACATACAAGAATTAGTGGCTCCAAATTAAGTTGTTGGAAGGCTATTAATTTACAAACATAGAAGAATTAGTGGCTCCAAATTAAGTTGTTGGAAGGCTATTAATTTACAAACATACAAGAATTAATGGCTCCAAATTAAGTTGTTGGAAGGCTATTAATTTACAAACATCCCAATATTTATATGTTGGAAGACCTTTGTGGTGACGATTATACTTTTAACTATCTTAATGCAAATATTCATGATTTTCATTCTATTTTAGGCAATGGGTTGTGAACACACAGGTTGCAAGTTTTGTATGGGCGGAACTTGAAACTGAGTGGATTTACAATGCCTTTGCTGTGTGAACATTTCTCAAAGTATTTCAAATCATTTTGTTACAAACTTATGAACTCACCAACCTTTGTGTTGACACTTTTTAGCATGTTTATCTCAGGTCTTAAGGTGATAGCATTTCATGGAGCTTTTGGGTCACATGGCATACATTGGAGTCTTGTGCTTTTAACTATTACCATTCGACATGTTTTATAAACTCTTTATGTATTATCAAACCTTGTGATTTCTTGTTGTGTAAACTTTAACTTATTTATCGAATGGTAAACTTTTCAAACGTCTCATTATAGAGGTGGTTTCAGTATCCATACTTTGTGCTATGACGTCATACCCCAATGACACTATCGTTCACTGCGATATTTTGGGGTGTGACAACTTGTGTTCCCTTGTGGAGTTACATACTTAAATTCTTTAAGTATGTAATTCCCACTATCTTTAAGCACATGATCAATTTTTTTGTTGTTCAAAAACTTGTGTTGGTTTTAAATAAAAATCTCTTTTTCATCCAAGTTTTCTTTATTATTTTCAACAAAATCTCTAATTTCACCCACACTTCTTTGAAAGTCTTGTTTGTTCCCATCGATACTTTTCCTTCTTAACCCATTTGGTTTTAACTTCCGGTGTAGAGTCCCTTGATCTAGCTACTTTTTGAGTTGTAATGCCTTCTAGATTGATAGTAATTAGATCTCCTAGGGTTCCTATTCCAAAAGTGTTTGGTGAAATCGAGCAAGACTTTGAGAAAGTCTTGGTTTTGGCTTAACAAGACCTTGAAAAGTGTTTGAAGGTCTTGGGGTTTTGAAAAGGTCTTCTCGGTAAGGGTATCTATAGTCTTGTGAGAAGTTGCTATGGTTAACCCTATGTGAATGATTCGATGGTTTATTCTCCTAGGTTTTTGGTTGGCGATCGGTCTTTGGGAATTTGCTTAAGTAGTTTGAGTGAAAGTCACGGATCGGTCTATAACAAACAAAACATAATTTTGACCCATACTCCCAAAATTTCTTCCTTTAGGTCTATGATTAAAAGTATCCTGTCTTTTGGTGAATGATGAAAAATGTTTTGACCAAAATTATCCCAAAAGGTTTAGCAAGATTCTAAAGGTTTTCTTAAAGTACTGCGATCGTGCAACAATACTTTGAGTTGAAGGTCTTGCTTGACTCTTAACATCATCAACCTTAGGTTTTCAACTGTTTCTTTTGGGGTTTCGAACTAGATTTTCTGTAAGCTTCTTCCTAAACTCTAAGTTGTCTACTCCAAAGCGAGAAACATCTGCCCTAAGTGGTTGAAAACTACCAGTGGGATGAGGGACTGCATGATAACTATTGTCTTTCTTAAACTCTGGAGGTGTTTGACTAACTGATTCCTCATCACTAGATGCGTTATCTACATAATTAATGAGTTCATCATCACTAGTTGTTATATCCTCAAAGTCAAGTTGTTTCTCATCACTAGGTGGGTTTTCCTCTATGCTACTAAAGTCCATACCAAATCCTAGTCCAATGTAATGTAAGCTCTTCTATGTTTTTCAACATAACTAACATGAGAAAGACCAGATTTTCCCCAAGCAGCAAACTTTTCTAGCAATTCATCCCTCTCCTTAGTCAGCTTTTCAATCTCAGAAATCTTACATCCTAATTTCCATTCACTTAATTTTAACTGATAATCTTGTTGTTCATACTTTTCAGCCCAAGCCATTTCATTATTTTCATGTGTTATAATTTTGCCATAGACTCTATAGTGATTTGGTAACCAACTACCTCTGACCTAGCCCTACTATAGTTATCTCTTTCAGTTACATAATCATTAAGCACTTTTTGATAAAAATTATGACACTTAGAGCATACCTCAGAGATAAGGGGTAAACTTGATGAAGTAGCTACCATAGCAAGCATAACAGTTCATCTTCATTCTCCATGCTCCAATCAAAACTTCCTAGACCATCTCGGATTCCAAAGCGGCATGTCCGGGTTCCTCATCAAAAGCGTGCTCCAATCAAACTTTTCCACCGATTCTTCATCGCTACCATACAAGGTGGGTTGTTGGTTCATCATCAAACTCGGCCTCGGTCAACCTCGATAGATTCTCTTGAGCAACCAAATCTTTTGTTTGAGAATAGGAATTTCCTTTAATTCAAGGCTTAGGTTTCTCATCATCCTGTTTGCACGATATTTAGCAAACTTGCATTCCTTGCAAAGTGTCCGATCTTTTGTGATTAAAGCATTCAATCTTGGACTTGTCAAAAGTGATACCCTGTTTTGGTTTGAAGTCGATGCCTCTTCCTGTTTTCTTCATGTACTTCTTGATCCTAGTAGTGATCATAGCAACTTGCCACCTTATATCAATTTCTTCAAGCGCATCCTCTTCAATTTGTGACAAATCCTCTTCATAAGTAATGTAAAGTGGCTTGGTGAGCAAAGAATGAGCATACGACTTCATTAGAATGGATCTTTGTTTGTTGGTGATGATGTGGGGTTGGTCATGGTTGTGATAGAATGAGCGCAGATATGCGATACTTTGGGAAACAAGATTTGAGTAGGATGAGCGGTACTTTTAGTGGAAATCGCCTCTCTTTCGTAAGACACAAAGGCTATCTTGTGAGACTTTGAACTTGTTTGGCCATTCATCTCATGCTCGTACACCTTCAGATGGTTGTAGAGATCATCAAAGTCCATAGTGTCCAAACCAGGTTGTCCTCTGATCATAGTAGCAATCACATGCCATGTAGATGGAAAACTCCTTAAGAGCTTCAGATTGGCATCTTCAACAGATACCTCTGCTTTGTATAATTCTAGCATGCTGAGGAGATTTTGGAACATGTCATAGGCAACATCAAGACCTTCTCTTTCACCAACAGTGAAAGTTTCAAACTGTTGCTTCAACAGATTTCTGTGCATCTTCTTGGAAGCATCATTACCTCCAAACCTTGTCTTGAGAGCAGCCCATAGTTGTTTAGCATCCTTAGCATAATGAAACTTGAGTAGGTGACCATCAGGTATAGCAGACAGTAGGATGTTGAGAGCTTTTTCTTGATTTCTAACTGTTGCTGCTGGTAAGACAACCTTGGGTGGTTTAGGTTGTCCAGGAATCTCTACTGGTTCTGCAACAACTTCATTACCATTGACAATTACATTCCATAGTGCATGGTCTGTAATGACAATGTACTGCCTCATCTTCATGCTCCATAGATCGTACTCTCCCTTCTTGATGATTGGTATTCTGAGTGAGGTGATGGATGGTGGTGGTGCAGCTTCAGTCGATATCTTTAGGGTTTGTTATTAACTCGGTTTTAAGGGTTTCTTCTTAATCAGAGTTTCCACACAAGCTCTGATACTACTTGTTGGATCGATGTACTCTAACCAAACAAACTTATATAGCTTGTAAGGGTATAATAACCTCGGATAAATCCTAAGTTACTAACAAAGAAACACTGAACTAACTCTATTAAGTATGCGGAATTTACTTAACAAAGCTAAAAAGAATTAACTTTAACTTTAACGATTATATTAAAACTCTGAATCAACTTGTAATACAGATTCTTTAACAACTCTAAAACTCTAATATCGTATTCTCTAAAAGCTCTAATAATGCACATATATCTAATGCCAACCTAGGGGTCCTTTTATAGGCTTAAGGATAACCCTAGTCGGTTTACAATTACAAACCTTGTACGACAAGTAATACTAAACTAATCTTAGAACATTCTAGAATTATAAGATAATCCTTAACGATTTTGCATATCAGTCCTTTAAGCATGCAGTACTTTGATGAATCGAGCAGTACTTTGACTTTATACTTTAGCAGTACTTTGACTTCTTCAGCACTTTGACTCTTCAGTACTTTAATTCTTCAGCACTTCAACTTTCTATATCCCAACAGTACCTTCAGCATCCAATTTGTTTTTCCAGATCCATTTCAGACCAATAACATATACCCCTGTTGGTTTTTTAACCAATTCCCATACTTTAAGACGTTTAAACTGATTAAGTTCTTCTTGCATGGATTCGATCCAGTTGTCATATGTCATGGCATCTTTAATATTTTTGGGTTCAGCTTGGCAGACGGCAAGTGCATAAATGCAAAGTTTTCCATCAGTCTGAAGGCGTTGTCTAGTTACGACTGGTTGATCCAGGTTTCTAATAATGTTCACAATGGGATGGTCTTTAGTCCAACGATGTGTGGAGGGTTGATGTTGATATACATTGTGCAGATTAGGAGGATTCAAATGGCTTGTAGATGATTCCGCAACATCAGATGTGGCAGATTCATTTGCAAAAGGATTGAAGAATGCATTTGGATCATAATCTGCAGGTGTAGGTACTTCTTGGTTGAAATTCATCACCGGTTCACGTCATTGGATGCGGTTTGTTTGGTCGTTGTTGTAGAATCAATTGAGGTGCTTCTTCAATAGTAGTTGTTGTTTGGTGTATCATGTATTGGATTATTATCGGGTTGAGCAATGAAACATTTGATACATCCGAGCACATTGATCAATATCATCACTAAATAAAGGAGCAAATAGTCGTTCCATTTGACATCGAGTAAGTCGTAAGCTTGGTTCGGTGATGATGGGTTTGGGAAAGTTTAGACGGTTATGTCGGGTTCCAAGTCGTTTTGCTCAGAAGCCATTTCAGTAAGCTCATCGAAATTTGCATGAATCATTTCCATAATCTCCCTTGTACGACGATTCCAGATCCGGTAGCCTTTAGAATTCTCACAGTATCCCACAAAGACTCTTATGTCAGCTTTGGCTTTGATCTTACCAAAGTCATCACAATCATTATTTGGGTAACAAAGGGATCCAAATACATGAAAGTGTTTGAGATTCGGTTTACGGTTGTGGATAAGCTCATATGGTGTTTTATTGTGGCGTTTAGTAATCATTGAACGGTTCTGAGTGTAGCATGCAGTTGACACAGCTTCAACCCACAAGTAATCTGGAAGTTTTGCATTTATCAACATCGTTCTTGCAGCTTCCACTAACGTACGGTTTCATCTTTCAACCACTCCGTTTTGTTCTGGTGTTTGTGCAATGGATGTTTGATGCTCAATTCCCACTTTCTCATAATATGCAAGAAGAGTTTGATTCACAAATTCAGTTCCTTTGTCTTATCTGATTTGTCTGACTGTGTTCCGAAGCTGAACTTGAATCTTCGTGAGAAAGGTGATGATCATTTGTGGAGCTTGACCTTTAGTTCGAAGAAAATAAATCCAAGTCCATCTTGAGTAATCATCCACAATTACCAAGATGTAGCGTTTGCCGTTAATCGTCTGCACACGCATCGGACCACACAAATCCATGTAAAGAAGATGAAGCACATGCTGTGAGCTGTGTTCCACCTTTGAAGGAAAGTGAGCACGAGTGCTTTTCCCTTGTTCACAAGCTGAGCATAGGTGATCTTTAGAATACCGAAATCTTGGCAGACCTTCAACAAGTTTGTAACGTGCAAAATTGGTTATGGTTTGAAAGTTTAAGTGTAAAAGTCGACGGTGCCATAGCCAAGATTTTGTAGATGTGGCCTTTGAAAGTAGACATATGGGAGATGAAGCAATCATGTCTTGCATTGAAATTGTGTAAAGACTTGATGTACGGGTTCCAGACATATGATCGTTTCCTTGTAGATCACGAATGAAACAAGTTTTCTCCCGAAAAGCAACTTCCAAATCTCCATCACAAAATTGACCAACTAAGAAGAGATTGTGACCGAGACCTTCCACATAATAAACCATGCTAATTTCGATGTTACCATTGATGTAATCTCCGTAGCCCATGATAGTTGCGAAGTGATCATTCCCGAACCTGACAGTGCCAATGAACTTTGAAATAAAGTTTGATAACAGTTTGAGATTGCCTGTCATGTGTCAGGAACATCCGCTATCAACAATCCAGAGGATGATCTGTATCACCTACATTACACATGACGCAAACAGATGGAATAGAAGTAGATGTGGAACCCAAGAGTTAGAGGGTTCGATGATTAGAGTTGAAACACACATGTTTATGATTTTAGGTATCCATTTAAAGCTAAGTGTATTATGTAACCATTTCGCCATCTCCAACTAGTCTTAGCTTTGGTCATAGTAAATGCACTAGGTGATAAGTTCGTCCTAGGAGGTGAGGGGGTTCTATGGGTACATCAATGATCGTAGCCGGAACACTAGAGGTGGTTTACCTAGCATGCACTTAGAAGCATTAGTGGGCCTAAAGGAATTCCGTTTCTATTATTCCGCTTACGAGATAAGATAGCATTAGCTACACATTTATTATGACAACCGAAAACATGCTTTTACGACAACCAACACAAGAAGCTTCAAACATAACCTTTAAAGTACTTAAAGATTCAGCATTCGTTACATCACTTTTTCCATTACATTTGTCAGACGCAATATTTAAAGTGGGTGCAACTTGAGTCTTATTCAAAGTCCTAAGGTGTTCTTTTACTTCAGAGGTCTTTATTGTTCTTTTCTTACGTCGCAACTTCCTATTCTTCCTTGTGGTGCTCTTAATCTGTGAAGTGCTAGCGTTGGGAAAAGAGGCAACTATTCCTGTTTCAGTAGAGGGAAGAACATTAGTTTCTTGTGATGTGTCATTTGGCAGTCTAAGAATTCCTGGTGCAGTTACGTTTGTGTTTCTATTCCTATCTTTCTTGAGTTTTACCAACTCTTCTTTTAGATCATGGATAGTGTGTAACAAATCTAGATTTTCAGAGCGAGTGTTTCCATTTTGTCGTAAAACATCTTTGGTATATGCAAGATGATCGTCAACATCTTTTGACGCTTGGGCACGAGTCTTTTTGAGCAAATCAAATATGACACCGTATTCTTTTTTGACTTTTGAAATTTCTTGTTCATATTTTGAAATTTGACACTTCAAGGACACGTTTTCATCATCAAGTTGCTCAAGTTTAGGATTAAGAGTTTTTGTATGCAACTGGTTAATTTTGTTTTGCAAAGCGAGTTCTCGATTTTGACAATCTTTTTGACACCATTGAAGACGACGTTTTGCATTTGAAAGCTCGTTTAACAATCGCTCATTTTCAATTTTTAAAGACTTGATTTGTGACACATTATGGGCATTCTCAACATTTTCAATGTAATCAATGCGATATAATCAAATGCATATACAACAAGTATGTAGTAACACAACATTTATGGTATCAAGACAGATAACATCTTCCAAGAGTCGATCAACATCTTTTCTTAACATTTTCTTTTACGTTTAGTATTTGAAATCGATGTTTCGCTTTTCGAAACTGTTTTCCTAAGTCTAAGCTCCTTGTGAAAGTCCCTTTCAAGTATATTGCACGATTTTCAAATTCGGACATGAGGTAAAATTCTTTTCGAAAATATCTCTTTGTTCTCGCGCATGAGGCGATTGAAAATGTTCAACTTTTATTTCGTAATTGATTTCAATTTCACGTCCAAAAGTTTGATGTCCGATTTGAATGTTTCAAAATATTTAAGAATTTGACAACGTTCGGGTGATGTTTTACTTCATCGAGTGAAGGTAAAGGACCATTAATTTGTGCGATATTGGGTTGGGGACCAACATTAGAAGACTCGTAAATAGGCGTGATAACCCAAGGTGTGTTAGAGTTATGTTGTGCGACGAAAGTTATGGCTTTTGAATAGTTAAAAGGTTTGTTATAAACAACATTTTCTAATTTTGACCGACTCGTCTTACGCATCTAATTCCTCCAAGCGATTATATTCAACAACACTCATAATGGAATCATCAATTACGTGTTATCACCGTAAACTTGAAGATTTGGTTTGAATGCTCTATGTGAAAACTTTGGTTTGTAATCAGAAGATTCGGTCCATATCCATTTGGATTTGGTTTAAAAGTAAACTTTCGAATAGTTGTGATTGACTCACCATGTTTATAAACAACATTTCAAACTCTTTGATTTTGTTTTGTAAGTCGACAATTTCTTCAAGATAGTCATCTATTTGTTTCCTTGAATGCTTTTGTACTCATGTAACTGTTTTGACAAGTTAACAACTCGGACTTGGCTTTTGAGTTTCGAAGTGAGGCGTTAAGTTGTTGTTTATGATCATATTTCATTGTTCTATTTGAGACAACAAAGCATTCTTGGTTGCAACTAGATCACATATCTGTTTTTCCAAAGATTTTTCATTTTGGTAAGATTTAGCAAAAACGACTTCAAAACCTTTTTCAGGTTTCTCTTGTGTTTAAAAAATGTTGAGTTGGAACTTTAAGCACTCATTATCCTTAGTTAACAGTGAAATTTTATCGTTTAATTTCTTATTGATGTCTAGGCACATTTCCATTCGAGATTCTTGGGTCTGAATTAAGGTCATGACCTCAATATCTGGATTAGACACAGGTTCAGCTTGTTCAACGTGAGTCTTAACACGTTCATTATTTAGATCCTCAAATATAACCACGGAGTCAACTTGATTATCAGTATTAACCATAAGGTCATCTTGATCATCAAATATAACTACGAGATCTATTTGATTATCATCGAATGAGATGTAGTCGGCTCATGTTGAATACTCTGAGCCTCGTCAGATGCAGATTTGGCGGAGATATCAGATCAGAAATGAATATAGTTTGCTCCGGTACCTGAGACAAGCCGTCAGTGTCATACACTGGGCCTTTGTCACTCACGTGGAGTTCTTGCGTGTTTGCCATTAACATCACTGCTGCATTAGCCTGCAAGTCCTCCATGTCATCATCAGAATATGCATTTTTCCATGAAGCTCTATTCCTTGTTGGTAAGAGTTCCACCAGCTTCATCCTTGAGAGCCAAGAGTAAAGCCTCTTTGTGATAAGCGCTGCCTCTTGTCCTCGGCTTTGGGCATGCATTAGCCAAATGACCCTTCTCATTACAGTAATAACAACGAAGACCATTAACCCCAGTCTGAGCATTTTCCTGATCAACCACTTGAGCTCATTGTTGTGGAGCACCCATGTTATTCCTTCCATTAGCATTAAACCCTTGACCACTACCCATCTGACGAACATTACCATGATTCTGAACTTCAACACGTCCATTGTTAACAACAACTTGATTCCTTGTGTTTGATGAGGTACGAATGCGATTGTTGGATTTGTTAGAGTAACGACCGAAGGCTCTTGCAATCATGACAAACCCTTATTGCATTGCATCAAAAGCTTCTGCATCCTCATTTGATTCACTGTAAAGTGCTTGATCATTGTTGCTGTTGTATGGAACCAATTGAGTTTCTTGGGATTGTTGCTGCGATGGATCATATGGTGTAATTGTAGCAGTTGGTTGTGGAGGATTTGTGAAGACAGTTTGTAAAGTAGGGAATTGAGGATAACACGCTTGAGCCCACAAAGCTAGATTTTGATTATCCGGAAGTGAAGGCGAAGCAGGGACTCCACGGATGATCCTTTCTTTGTCAACTTCCTTTTGGTGAGGTTTCAAATAGTCGTACAACAATCTGTATGTAGCATGATGAAGATTCTTTGCTTGACGGATGAAAATAACATACTTTTCACAATCAGGACCAAGACTACTAAGGAACTTAGTGTTGACTGCAATTCTTGGCATAATGATGTTATGTTTTTCCAAGTCATTGATGATGTCTGAGAATCGATGATGATATGACTCTAATGTCTCCCCTGGTTCAATCATGAAGTGTTCATATGCTAAGTAGATTTTGGATTCCATGTCTTCTTGATTGAGTTTTATGCCTTCCATTAAAAGATGAATGTGCTCCCACATTGCTTTAGCAGTCTTCTGAGCATCAATACTTCGAAGTATCGGATTGGGTAATCCCAAAAGAATATATTGCATTGCAAGTTCATCGGCTTGCAAGTGTAGAAGTTGGTCAGTAGTAAGTTCATTAAGACCGACAACGTTGGTGATATCATTTCTTGGGGGATTAGCATTTGGATATCCGGGTACAGTGATAGTAGGCATCTGGAATGGACCTTCAAGGATGACCTTCTTCAAGAACTTTCCATGTGGCTTCTTTAGATCACAAAACCTAAAGAACCTTATCACCCATTGATCGTAGTTTCCGGGAGTGAGCATTGGAGGTCTATCAAGTGATCCAACTTCATGAATGGATTGTTGGCTACTTAAAGCTTCACACATCTTTGTAAACCAAGACGGTTCCTTCATAGCATACTTGGATGGATGCTGATTTTGAAAGTTTGTGTAAGGTTGTACTTGTAGACTAGGGGGTGGTTGAATCATTTGTGGTGGAATTGCTCCTTGAGGAAATTGTTGCATTTGTTGTGGTGATGGTGGAGGATATTGTTGATAGAGTTGTTGTTGTTGTTGTTGTTGAGGATACATATGAGAGAAGTAGCTAGAGTATGGCGGTTGAGACATCTTGAAACTTGTGTTGATGATGGATCTTTGTAGTCGAATGAAACAATGTTGATGAAGTAACCTTAAGCGTAGAAAACCAGCTTATGCGTAGAAACCAACTTACGCGTAACAATAGAGCTTACGCGTAGGAATAGTTTACGCGTAGACTTGAGGAAAACTTAGTGTAACACCCTCAATTTCGTGATACGCAGCGGAATTCAAACTGGGTGTTACTTCATGGCACAATAGTCATAACAATAGAAAACGTACTCTAATGGAGTCGTTTCAAAAGATTTATCATTCGATTTGTATAAATATCAGAGTTTACAAAAATGAGGTCCCAGATGGTTCCAAGTTTACAAAATACATTAAATTGGTTTTGAATGATAATAAAATTTATAGCCTTCTTGATCTAGTCCTTGCTCTTCCGTGCAGATTTCCGACATTATGGACACGAAATACATGCTTAAAACTGTCAACACAAAGGTTGAGTGAATTCATAGAGTTTGTTTGATGGTTGAACACATTATGTTTGTAGTGTGAGTTATAAATTCACACCAATGGTTTGAAAACCAAAACAGCTTATTATTAGACTAAGCATCATGCAATCAAGGCGTTAACGTGTTCCAAAATTAATTGGAGAAAATGTCGGTGCGTGCCTCTATCGTGTAAAATTGCCGCTTTTACCAATGTTACTCAAATTTAGTGCGTTTGTTTGCCTTTAATGGGGCTAAAACAAACGGGATTCATCAATCCCAATAGATCTATTCACAATATTCGCTACCACCTCACATAGTGATTAATGATTCATGATTAAGGGACTTAAGTTTGGCAAATGCGGAAACTTAGTGCTAATAACAATCAGATAAGTATATAGTTTGAAAGCAATGTGTTCGGTTTAAAATAAAGCATGTATCTCCCCCAAGGGTTTGTAAAACAATTAAGTAATAGAAAGTGGGGCTATGAACTCACCTCAGAGTAAATGATATCAAATGTATAATGAGAATGATGGATATGCCGTGAGAACTTC
Source organism: Chrysanthemum lavandulifolium (assembly GCA_022545495.1). Classification (NCBI taxonomy): domain Eukaryota; kingdom Viridiplantae; phylum Streptophyta; class Magnoliopsida; order Asterales; family Asteraceae; genus Chrysanthemum; species Chrysanthemum lavandulifolium. The sequence goes on along the minus strand of CM040243.1, from coordinate 195,252,654 downwards.
TACGAGCAACCTAGAATAGGATGTTGCGACTTAAGTTTGGAATAATGTTTAAGGAAACATAAACCATCCTATATATATTCCTATGTTGATCATGATGTAGTCAATTATCATTTGATGTTTATAGAAAGATCTTTAATATGTGAAAACATATTTAGTTTATAGATATCGTACTACCGTTCAGGCCATCATAATTAAGAGGTCATGCAAGAAACGTCGAGGAGCTAGGACACTTTAAATCGTAAATCCAAGAACTCGTCGACACGTTTTACTCAAATGAAACCCCTCACATGAAGCTCCCTACTATTGTAGCACTTAGTAGATATAATATATGTTTTGAGTGAATATTGTTATATAAATAAGTTTATCATGTTCTTACAAGTTCTCGTCGTTTCATAAATATGATTACCTTAGTTAACGGTCTTGGGCAAACAAGCCTTGAGGCTTTAGCCATGGCCTCGCCGTGACTTTGGTCTTGACTACCATGGTCTTGAGACTCAACCTTGACCTTATCCGTAGCCGTGGTCTTGGCTTATGGACATTAGGCCTCTTGGTTTGCTTTTAGTTGTGACAAAAGTATAGTTGTGAGACTATATTTACGGCAGTTTCTGTTTTTGAAAGATTTTGGCTTATTTATGCGTTTTCAAGGTCCGAGCTTCTTAAATTCTGAAGGAAAACGTCGTTCCGAACAACTTTCGTGTTTTAACTTTTGATGATTCGGACGTAGTATCACTTTTAAAATGGCGAACTCTTAATGACTTATACATGGCGGTTTGCATTTATGTTTTCTTATAACTTTTGACTCGTTTTCCATTTTGGTTGATTCAAATTGCTATGTTTACCTTTTATCTTGTCTACCATATTATGTAAGTTAGAAAGTCCTTATGTTACTTTTTTAATGGTCTCACATGTGTAGAATATGACTAGTTTACTAGTTTGTTACTTTATGACAATATGTGAATTAAAACAAGTGGTTGAGTATATGTACATCATGAATCAACATAGTAACTATATATATAGCATGAAATAGTTAAGATTATGAATAATAAAGATGAGATGATGGTGGTGATAAGTTGCTTACAACTTTTGGCTTTCAATAAGAAAGGAGTAACTTAGTAAGGATCGGACTTTGATTGATCGCTTAAGACTTTGGATTGAGCTAGCTTTCCACACCTTGGCACCCTTGCAAACTTGAAGAGTTGGTGATGAAGTACTAAGTGACTTGAGTGGATTTAAACTCAAGAAGATCACTTAAACTTGCTAGAGATTTGATGTAGAAGCTTGATCTTTGAACTTCCTTGCATAAACTTGGAGTTTATGGATCAAATGATGGAAGATATGTATGATTTGTGATATGAACGACCCAAAACATATTGTGAGGGTTCTTAGGATGCATATCACTAGCTATTTATAGGAGGGTAAGTTTGGTTAACCATATATTGGGTTAAATATTAACCATGGTTAAGTTAGGACACTTGTAATGATCTAAATGAACAATGGTTGGGATTTTGCCACCAAAATAATGACTCCCCCCTAAGTCGGCCATGTAGTGATAAGATGACTTAGGTGGATAGTTTTGATCTTATCTTGAGTTTAGAGCATGATTTGGTTCTGTTAAATGCCAACCGTAAGTCGTTAAGCCATAAAACGTAAAATCGGGTATCGTAAAAATATGAAACTCATCTTGTAGGAATGATGAAACTCATCATTATACTCCATCTAAAAATATAAAATGGGTGATAAGTCTCATTGGATGCAAAAAACGCTTAAAGTCGGAAATACGGGTCAAAATCGCGTAATTCGTAGTTTATCGAAAAGAACGAAATTTCGTGGAAACGACCGTGAATTTATTTAGAGTAGACTAAAATTAGTCCGAAAGTGATATGAGATGTTAAAATGTGGTTTTTGTCATACGCGGGATAAGTTCTGATTATTTGTGAAGTTTAAAAGTTACGCGATTTATGCAAAATGTAGAACGACAAGGTTAATTCCTTTATGGTCAAGGAGGAGGGAATATGTTTGACTTTTCCAAAATGTAAAAGTATCAAAACATATTAGAAACACAAGGCATGAATCGTTAAGTCCGGATGTAAGTAGAATTGTTTAAAACGTAAGTTTAGTTTTATTCTCTACCGGGCTTATTTGGTAATATTAAAAATAATAAATTTTAAAATTCTCAAATTAATCATGAGTGATCTAAAGATTTATCTGATGCGAGGAAAATTGTCAGAGTTGATTTTCGTTATGCGCGTGATGTTTAAACGGTGGACCGTCTAAAACGAAACTTTAAAACGATGTTTACTTAATAACTTTTGCGAAAATGATCTAACGATGGTCGAACTCTAAGGTTATTACTAAAATAATTTATCTTACGAGAATGTGGATTAAAAAATTTACGAGATGAATAGTGAATGTGAATAGTAAAAGTGAATAGTAAATTCTCGAAAATGAAAAGTAACCTAAAAATGCGGGTGGTTATACCTAGCTTAGGCTTAAACCAAAGGCTTATTAGTAGAATCCTTATGCGTAAGATTAGCTTATGCGTAAGACAGGCTTAGGCGTAAGAAAATGTTTAGGCAGAGAGAATTCTACGTAAGGTTTAGCTTAGGCGTAAAACAAGGGTTTTGCCCAAAAATCCTTTACACTTATACCAGTGTAAAAGATATCCAAAGTCGAAGTGTTTTCAGGCTTATACAAGCAAGAAAACACTGAGTAAACCTATAGCACTGAAGATCAAATGATGATAACCTTACGCGTAAGAAATGCTTAGGCGTAGACTTGGAGGCTTACGAGTAAAACTATGGTTTAACTATGCGTAAAACACACAAACTTCCACCAAATCTGATTTTTTTTTAAGCTTAAAAGGTTAAGAAACTTGATTTTAATGATGAACGAGCTTCAATATCACCAAAATAACACCAAAGTTGGAAACTTGATGAACCAATTCACCCTTACGCGTAGAAAACACCACACGTACCAAAACAAGCTTAAACACAATGAGACACACGTAAAGTTTCAAACTTTATGCTAAAAACGTAAACTTTAACACAAAATGAACCTTAAAGTACAAGAATCTTGAGTTTTAAAGTGTAAAATTTAGAGTTTTAAAGCGTATGAAATATTGTAGAACCGAAACTTATGTGAAGACCAATATACTTCAAAAACAACTTTGTTTCACCCAACTAGATGGCGAATGATACCACTGTTAGGTTACCATATTGTAACACAAGCATCAATATGTTAGAAATAAGGTAAGAAGTGATCGAATGAACACAAACAATACACACACGTATGAAATGGAGAATGTTATGCGTAGGAATATATTGAAAGTGAACAACCAACCTTCAAGTGAAGGTTTACAAGTCTATTTATAGGGAAGGAACTAGGGTAACACACAAGTTCCCTTCCTTTCTTTATTGGGCTTGGGTCAAGGCTTATGGGCTTTCTACATAAGCCTTGCCATAATTACTAACATAAAAGCCTAATTAAGCAACCTATTACATGTTAATTACAAATACTTGAAATATATTTTAGGAGTGATTCCAAAAAAAATAAAATTAATGATGTTTGTATAAAAAACTAGAAAATACCACAACTACCCACCACCGTTACGCATCAACTTATAATGTTTAGTTAAAGTTTTTATTTTGGTTTCAATTTACATGTTTGGTGTGATCGGATTTCTTAGTAAAACTACTTTTGTTATAGTTGCCATAATATATTATAGAAGCTATTTTTTGCGGTATTATACAAGCTATTTTGATTGTGTTTGGGGTATTCAACCCATCCAAGGGATGGCAAAAGTACCCGAAACCGATAGGGAAAACCGAAACCCGAACCGGTTGGGTCGGGTTCGGGGGCGGGTTCGCGGGTTTGGATACGGGTTCGGGTAGATATATTCTTTTCTTTTCGTGTACGAGTTCTAGTAATACCCGCCGGTTTACCCGTACCCGTATCCGTACCCGTATACCCGAATTTGTACCCGTTTTTTTTGCTAATTTATATAAGGTCCTAATAAGCTTTGAGCTCTTAACTTTGTATAATTTTTTTTCTACTCTACTCCTTAATAGCATATATCTTGGTAATTACAAACTATTAAATTAACATTTACACTTGACGCTTTAATTCTCACACACATGACACATTAACTCTTTAATCTTCAAACATTACGAATATTGAAGTCGTTTTCTTTAACTTCTAAAAACTTTGAATATATTAGAGTGTTTTGGTTTTTTTTAGGTTGAGTTGTACAACGATGATTTTAATTGGGGATAACCGATACCCGCAGGGAAAACCGATAACCCGATGGATAATAATAATCGGGTACCCATCGGCTATTGGGGCGGGTTCGGGTTTGAATATCCCCAATGATCCGACCCGAACCCGACCAACCCGTTGTCATCCCCAATGATCAATATAAAATTTAATATATATATATATATATATATATATATATATATATATATATATATATATATATATATATATATATATATTCTCAAAGTAGAATATATATTACAAGCTCGTGCTTGTTCTTGATTAGCTGCTCTAAAATTATAATTCTTAAATATTTAAGATTATTTGAGGACAAAAGATTTTTTAAATCTTCACCCTTTATTTTTATTTGATCTAATAAATGAGATTAATCTTAACAATTTAAAAAATCCACTTTCATCATTTTTTTCTCAAATATTGATATCTTTCAAACCGTTAATCATTAAGCGAAAAAAAAATATATCATTGCGACGATCATTTAATTATCTTTCTATAGATAGGCACTTTAATATACTTTCGACAATTTTTTTTTTCGTATTTTTCACACCTCTATAAATTAATAGTGTTTGAGATATTTTTTTTAAGATATTATTTTTAATTTTTAAGTTTTTTACGCCATTGAAATTTGCATTAAAAAATCATATATGATTAAACACTAATTTGAATATCACATGTGATATTAGTGATAAATCATATATGATATGTAATATCACATGTGATATAGTGTAAAATCACATATGATATACATATCATATCACATATGATATACATATCATATCACATATGATATTACATATCATATATGATTTAACACTAATATCACATGTGATATTCAATTTAGTGTTTAATCATATATGATTTTTTTCAAGCAAAATTCAATAACGTCAAAAATGGAAAAACGTGAAAAGAAAACGATTTTTTTTTTCTTTTTTCGAAAGTATATCAAAGTGGCCATTTATAGAAAGATAATTAAATGCCCATCGCGACAGTGTAAATATTTTCGCTTAACTATTAACGGTTTAAGAGATATTCAAATTATAAAAAATAGGTGAAATAATAAAGTGCTTTTAATCTCAGCCATTGATTTCTTTTTAGATGAATGGTGGAGATGAGTCCCTTGGTATGTGAGAAACGTTTGGTATGTAAAATAACTCTCCTCATTTTTAAGAGTAGAGTTATTTTACATACCTAACTTTTCTCTGATACCAAGGGACTAATCTGCACCATCCATATAAAAAGAAATCAATTACTGAGATTAAAAATATTTTATTATTTCACATATTTTTTATAATTTAAATATCTCTTAAACCGTTAGTCGTTAAGCGAAAATATTTACACTGTCGCGACGAGCATTTAATTATCTTTCTATAGACGGTCACTTTGATATACTTTCGAAAAAAAAATCGTTTTTTTCATGTCTTTTCTCCTTTTTTTTTGTTTTTTTACAATACTAAAATTTGCATGAACAAATCATATATTATTAAACACTAATTTAAATATCACATGTGATATTAGTGTTAAATCATATATGATATGTAATATCACATGTGATATGATATGTATATCATATATGATTTTACACTAACATCATATGTGATATTACATATCATAAATGATTTAACACTAATATCATATGTGATATTCAAATTAGTGTTTAATCATATATGATTTTTTTAATACAAATTTCAGTAACCTAAAAAAACGAAAAAACTAAAAAAAAAACGTGAATACGAAAATATTTTTTTTGTCGAAAGTATATCAAAATGCCTATTCCTAATAATCTCCCCCTAAGGGAGGTCACCCCATGAAATACATTTTTCATCCTAGCATTCTATCTTTGTCTTTAGTTCTGAGCTCGTAGACTTCAATTCTTCAAGTTCCAAAATCTTTGTGCTTTTGTAGCGATTCTTCAAAGTCCGCATTGATTTGTACTTTTAAATGGAGGCCTTGAATTGATCCACATCTTGATGATCTTTGAGCTTTCTTTGAGATCATCAGCCACAGTAAATCTCTGGATCACCCTTTATTGTGTTGCCATCATGTGTTGTTGTGACTTTTGGACCGACATGCTCACACTTTCTGGATCATGACATCTTTTCATCAGAGTAGCGGAAGCTTTCTTGGCTCATGATATTTGCGGTGGCGAGCGAAAACATAGTATAAAAATATCGAGCCGTGTTACGTAGATATGCACAAGTCATGATTTCTTCAATTATGTGTGGAGCGGTGAGCATGCGGCTTTGGATTGACTCTCAATTCGATCACCGCAACCGTCAAATGTACCGCAAACAACGATTAGCAATAAAACACACGAAAGTGTCTTTGATCACTTCGTTGAATTGAGGTACACGCCCACGGTTCCCCGTTGATCGATTACAAATCTTGCTGTGATCGGTGGGATTCAAGAATCTCTTTGACAGGTTTCATAGTTGTTCTAGTCGTTCTCAAACCGAACGTCTCAAAGAAGACAACACGGAGTGAGTGAACCAAATAATTGAGATTCATTGATTGATGAAAATTGATTTGAAAACAATCGCGTATTGCTTAGAAGAAAGAGTTTTGCAATACGACGAAGGTTTTATGAGAAAGATCAATTTTCAATCATAAATACTTTTATATATGAAAATAGTACACATTCGATGTGCTAGAGAAAAGAAGAGATTTTTACATCGAAGCGTTTTTCCAAAAGTATTTTTCAATCGAGATACTTTTTGTGTTTGAAAATGAATACACATTCGATGTGCTAGAGAAAAGAAGATTTGCACATCGAACGGTTTTTCCAAAAGCATTTGTCAATTCATTTCCTAGACCAAGGTTGATTCACGAATGAATCGCCCCATCGTTTCTATCCAGTTGTCACAAGCTTGATCTTTATAAAAGATCTCACATGTCACCCACCAAGAGCTTGTTTGATGTTGGCTGTAGAAGGATTTCCATCTTCATCGTAAATATTTAACATATCACTTGGATGTTCTGGCAATACCACAAGGATAATGCGTAGGACTCTAAATATATTCTTACTTTCCACATTGTGTGAAACAGCAAGTCTTCATTAATTTTGTGTCCTAATGAGATATTGTGGATGGTCTCTTGGCTCTAGACTCAATAGTGCACATTTGGTTCCTATGCCGGAGACTAGGGAGAGGGTCTCCTTCTTCAATATCAACAATCTCTAAGAGAAAGTCGATAGATTATGTCGGTACCCCGTGAGAATGAAACAAGCCCTTTAAGAGGAACTTGAGTAGCTTGGGAAGTTTAGTGCAGCGTCCTTTGGGTCCATGACGTCTTGTCTTCAATACCGGTGTTACCTTAGTAAACACCAAGAGCATATGTATTGAACCCGGTTTACGCCTAAGGTTGAATTGATGGAGGCTATTTGTTTTCACCCTTTTCATATTCATTTTTTTTCATTCTTCAACCCCTTGATGCTACCGAGACTTCATTACTAGAACCTTGTTGGGTTTATTCCAAAGACTAGCTCTGCCTCATCCGCACTCTTCCCATATCTCACTTTTCTCTTTTTTACATCATACCTAAGGACTCTACACTATCTAGTGGATTGTCCTGGGTAGATCCCTCCGGCTCTGGCGGGATCGTGGGAACGCATACCTAACCTAACCATCCTTATAACACCATGCATAAAGTAAATTTGTCGCTCTTTTGGTATTGTTCATTGCTTCTCGAAACCAATTGAAAAATCATTTGGAAAATCAATCAAGGTACTTGTGATATAGTATCAAAGCATTTTATACCTTAATTGTTTTGATCATTTAGAAATGCTCCCCCTCAACATGTGCATATGATTTTGAAATTGTTTAGCACATGGAGGCAAGAGTTCTTTGAAATAATTTCTTGATCACAATTTCCATGGAAAAAGCCATTTGATTTTCTTGGTAAATTCTCCCCTTCAATATGTACGTAGGATATTTGAAATCATTTTCTCACATACAGGCAAGAGGTTTTTGAAGTACTTCCATGATTGTATTGCCGTACAGAAAAACCATTAGAAAAACAATCAAGGTACTTTATGTTGAAACATAGAAATCTTTGTAACTTGATAGTTTATTTTCTTTTGGAATGCTCCCCCTCAATATATGCTTCGAGATTCGAAAGAGTTTAGCACATATGGGAGAGCAGCTTGCACAATTGAGTCAAATGATTTCAATATTAAATCAAATTCTCCTCGATCAAAATATCAAACCCTTTGAAATTTTGGATCCCAAGTGATTTAATAAGGTTTAGAAAACATGGGAGAAAATGTGCCTGATTTAAAAACTCATCTAGTTTTTGGATAAATGCTCCCCCTTAACATGTGCATTATGTATATTGAAATCGTTTGGCACATGGAGGCAGGAGTGCCTTTGAAGGACTAAAACCAATTCCATTAAAACATATTTGAGATTTAAATCACGATCTCTCCCCCGATCAAAAATTTCAAACCAATTGAGATTTGTGATCCTAATTGATTTAAATCATTTAGAAGATTTTAGGGGAAAAACGTGGCAAGATTTAATTTTTGAAAAATGACGGATAAGGACCAATTATAGACATTAAAGATTGTTAGTGTCAGGTATGACAGTTTTAAGAGATCCTTAAGTAAAATAAAACAATTTCACAATCAAACAAGAACAGAAAAAAATTTCATTTTGAAAGATCTTGATTCTTAAAGAAAAAAAAATCATACCATGACATAACATTAAATCTTTAGATCACCACTTATTTTGTGCAATCCGGACTTTTATGAAGAAATATTGTTTGAAAATAATTTATTTTAAATCACTCTCCCCCTCAATCGATGACCGTAGTCGATGATTGAGTGACTTAAGTTTTGATAAAATGAAGTCCGGTGATTTTCAAAATTAAGTCCAATTAATTTTCAAAACAATATTTTCCATTTTCAAAACAATTTAATCAAATTTTTTTCTAAATTGTTTAAAAATGGTATCCTGCACAAAATACGTTAGGTGGTTGAGAAGCTTATGTTGTTGTTGTAGGGCTGGAAGAAAACTGTCTGCTGATGCAGTGAGACTTCTTACGTTGCATTTTTTCATGCCAAATGAGGTCAAATTAAGCTCTGTTTCTTCATTTGATGATGAAGAAAACCATCTGCTGATGCAGTGAGACCTCTTACGTTGCATTCATGCCAACTCTCCATAGAAGTCAAATTTAGCTCCGTTTCTTCATTTGTCAACCCAAGATATAGTTACCTTTTCCTTTCGGCATCCAATCATCTTCAATTGTGGGATCCGGATCGGGAAAATTCTTATATACCAATATACCTGCATACGTTAGTGAACACACATACAGATATATGGTGGTCGACATCACCCAAACAACAATCGACTAATAAAGGTCAATCCAACATATCAATCAGATCATACAAATGCATGGGAATTATGTGTTTATCAAACTCTAATCATCTAATACTAACAATCATATCCTAGGCACCTAGTCCTTCAACGTAGGTTAACATGTTTTATAATTAAGTATATAGGATAATTAGATAATCTCGTTAGATGATATAGATTTGAAAACATTCTCCCCCTCAATCAATGACTTATTTTTCTGAAAAGTTTAAAAGCTACCAAGTCATTGATTGAGTTTTCAATTTATACAAAAACTCAATCTGATTGATTTACAAGCAACTCATTTACCACCATTTTTGAAAAAAACAATTATTTTTCTGAAGAATTTATATAAGGAAAAACATTTGTGTAGGAACAGCAGTCCTTCGACATACTTTCCTCAATTAGTTTTTAGGACCGCAAATGTTATCGATACCAGAAGACATGTCTTGAGAAAACATATTTTTGGTATTTTTAAATTTTCTGATTTTTATGGGTTTTTGTTGGTTTTATATTTTTGTATTTGGTTTTTGATAAATATTTACAGATAGAGTAGATGATATAGTATAAGAAGATGATGATACGAGTTCTGAGATAAGGATATCGAGCAGCCCCGTTGTAGAAGATAGAAGTCATCATCTCTTAAACATTCAGCACCAAAGCTTCCAAGGCTCTTGAATCGAAGAGAGAAATTGAGCCATTTAAAAGTGAGACTTTGGTAGCTTCCCCCCAAACCGTAAGTCTTCTCATTGAGCAGATTCTAAGCTTTCATTCAAGCTTGCCTTAGCCAGATGCACAAAGAAGCACACCATATCATCGATCTTGCTGCTCCATATAAGAAAGATCATCATAAGTCTCCGTTCGGGGTTATACTGTAGGATCGAAAAATATAAGATTTATGTGGTTCGGGAGGTCTTGGTTGGTGATTGAAGATGAAAGTATTCATCTTGTATAGAGAGAGAAACTAGAGAGAGGGAGGAGAAAACACAAGGTTTTATTGATAAACACACACAATACAAATGACCAAATGATTCACCTCACCCCTCATGGAGAGTCATGAGGGGTATTTATAGGCTCTAACTTTGCCACATAAACGATACTAGTTCCTAAGGGTAAAGTATACTACGCATCTAGTCCAATTCACGTAAGTGACGTTATCTTTATAAAAAGCGAGGCTAACAATCTCCCTCCAAGATAGCGTCACACGTGAATGGTTACAATGAGACCTATAAATACAAAACAAAGTAAATTACAATAGTAATGAACAATGTTGACTTTCTTGAAGCGCAAAGTCTCTGTAGTCTAGATACTGAGGAAAACTTGAAGTTCTCCCTTCCGATGACCTCGGCATTTTATCTTTGGCACTGACGGCACAAATTCTTGTAGCTCTGAACTTCAACTGTAACGGTCTAGTTAGGTTATTACTCCCTCCTAACTAGTGAGCCTTTTTTCTTTTCCTGCTCCCTCCTGAACCAACAACTCTCTTCCAACACATCTTTAATCTTCAGACACTCAGCGGAGAAAGTAAACTCTTGAAGCACAATGGTTGTCGTTCTGGGAACATCATAACAACATAACTCACTTAGTATTGCATCCAAGTTGGTAAAAAGCCCCGATGTACACACACTACTTCTCCTTCTTCAGTCTTAAGCACAAATCCCTTCGAACCATACCAAAATTCCACACTTGAACAATCTTCTCAAATTCCATTTTCACTGAAGTCTGAAGCGATCCATACCAAAAATTTGTCAAGAGACCACTTCCCCCATGTAGATGAATTGATGCAGTCAGTCTCTTAGACTAGAGCTCATGAACCCGAATACACAATTACCCAATGACAAAGAACCTTATAACATCGAAGTAGCAGATTAAGTCCAATAGCCAAAGAATAACCCCGATGTATACTTTTCTCTCCCCCTGAAGAAAGTGCATGAGCTCAAGAACCCGAAGTACCCGAATGCCCAAAGAGAGAATAACCGATAAAATTGAAGAAGCAGGCTGAATCACTGATTATCTCTGCGGATGACTGTCTCTGCGGATGTCAACTCCGGAATAAGTGAGTATATCTCTGAATCACTGATTAAGCCCTCAAGTGAAACAGTTGAGCATCCCCAATGTACACAATCTCTCTCCCCTGATGATTGCGATAACATCAAAATCATCACACACTTGTGTACCTCTTTCATCTTCAGAAACTAACTCTTCCATCTCTTCCCCCACATAGTTGGAATAAGAACACTAAACGTCATGAGTAAAACCTTGAGTTTCTCTGCGGTAATGACAATAGTCTTCCCGGGATATCTGTTAGCCTTAATAGTTTTTATTAGAAGTGATGGTCATTCACGTTTAGGAACTTTGTAACGTGTGTTAGATATCGTGCTAGAATAGTCAACGGGCTCGTGGATTGGTCTAAGCTAAATGGGTACTAGTTATGTTAAGCTTGCCTTTTATCCAATCCAACCCATATCCAACCCATGAAGCCCATAGAAAGCATTTTAGGGCATCATGTTACTTGTACTATATAAACCCCTCAAAGTCTCATTTGAGGGGTGTGCTTGAGTGTGTGTGTGTGTGTGTTTTTTTTTGGAATATACAACTTATTGTTTTCATCTTTCTCTTCATACATACATGGTTTACATCTTCAAGTCACCATCTTTCTCATCTTTATTTCTTTTTCTAAGCTTAACTTTTGTGTTTGTGTTGAACGTGTTCTACGCGTAGCGTGGTTTCAGGGACGATAATTGTAGGACCTTACTTTTATCAACCTTATCACAAACCCACTTAACGAACACAAGTATCACCACGTGAAACCACGCTACGCGTAGAACACGTTCAACACAAACACAAACGTTAAGCTTAGAAGAAAGAAATAAAGATGAGAAAGATGGTGACTTGAAGATGTAAACCGTGTATGTATGAAGAGAAAGATGAAAACAATAAGTTGTATATTCCAAAGAAAACACACACACACACTCAAGCACACCCTTCAAATGAGACTTTGAGGGGTTTATATAGTACAAGTAACATGATGCCCTAAAAGGCTTTCTATGGGCTTCATGGGTTGGACATGGGTTGGATTGGATAAAAGGCAAGCTTAACATAACTAGTACCCATTTAGCTTAGACCAATCCACGAGCCCGTTGACTATTCTAGCATGATATCTAACACACGTTACAAAGTTCCTAAACGTGAATGACCATCACTTCTAATAAAAACTATTAAGGCTAACAATATCCCCCTAAGGGGTGGTCATTCAAATGATGCTCCACTTGATTAGGTCTTTACTTTTCTCGAGCTTGAACTTTGTGTGTAGATATAGAATAGTCTTAATTCTTTGTTCCTTCATGCTTTGTGATCGGTTAATGGTGTTGTCTGCCGTTGTCAACTTCGTTGGTTAGGTGTCTCCATGCCTTTCTCCACCATGCTCACACTTCTATTTGTCTTTTGGTTACCAATGATGTAGTTCTCGAGTCTTTAAACTTTGTTGATTCTTTGACATTGACGAAGAATCATCTTTAACTTTCTGTTGCCTTTGATTTTGATGAGAACTTTCATGTGTTGTTGGTATGAGCATGTGGAGAGTCTGCACGATCAATCCGCTCCGGAGCTTCCATAAGAAGAAAACATAAAACAGGTTAGTAATAAGCGGATTCCGGCACTTACAAGTTTGAATTTCGAGGTGTTAACAAGATAGTGTGAAACACGTCTCTAATTCTTACAAAGGTCGTTCTGAACTGGAGTCCCACAAGTGAGATAACGCGATGTATCGAAATACACCTACAGATTCGGATGAGTCGATGAGGTACACCAAGCATCACCCCACGATCGTAGATCGTTTGAGACACACTAAGCGTAATCCACGGGAGTTACCGAAGTGACTCTTTGTCGTGGTGTTTGATGTTGACCCCGACGGAGTTTCCATTCAATCACCGAGGATCACAATTGTGAAACCTCTCATAAATGTTACGGCATATTGCTAAGATCTGCGTGGGACTCAGAATATATCACTTGTGTCCTTATTGATGAACAACAAGCGATGTCATGTCAAGTGTTCCTATGAGATCTTTTGATGAATCTCGTGGCTCTAGACTCAATTAGTGCATTTTGGTTTTCTGGCGGAGACTAGGAGAGGGTCTCCTTCTTCAATATCAACGATCTCTAAGAGAAAGTCGATAGATTATGTAGGGTTCCAGTGAGAATGAAACAAATCCTTTTAAGAGGAATTGAGTGGCTAGAAGGTTTAGTGCGGTCGTCACTTTGGGTCCATGACGTCTTTGTCTTCAATACGGTGTCATCTAGTGACAACCAAGAGTGAGATGAATTGAACCCGGTTTCGCCCTAAGGTTGAGTATGGAGGGCTATTTCTTTTCACCCTTTCTTTTACTTTTCTTTTTAATTCTTCAACCCCTTCTTTCTCCTTTCTCACATTACTCCTTTTTTCAATCATTCCTAAGGACTTCTAATACTAACTATTTGTGATGTCCTTTGGTAGATCCCTTCGGCTCTGGCTGATCATAGGACGGATTTACCTATCCTTAGTCACCTTATAACTCCATGACTGTCCTATTGTTGCCATAAAACCATTTTTATTGAAAATCTCTCAGTGTTTATGATAAAAACATTTTTGGAATACTTTGAGAGTTTTATATTTTCAGAAACACTCCCCCTTCTCATGTGCTTATAAGTTTTGACAGAAATCTGCACATAGAGGGTAGAGTTTGCACTTTTTGAATTGATCGACTTTAAATGAGCTAGACCGATTCGAGACACGTTTACATCACTAGAGAACTAGCTTGAAATTATTACCCGTCCTGGTCAAGTTCATAGAAAGTTTCTCGAGATGGTACATTATTCCTCGTCAATTCATTGGTTTCAACTGAGTCGAGCTCATTTTAGATTCAAACAACGATCATTAAACTTTTTGATCACATTTTAATCACGTCTCCTCCCCCTCAAAAATAGCATATCGTGATATTTTTGATATCAATGGATTAAACAACATTTTAGAATCTTTTTGGGGAGACAAACGGATTTGATTTAAGCATGAATTTGGAACATTTTAGTTTTATACTCCCCCTTTAATAAAGCATAATCAATTAAAGGGTTTGAGAGGGAGTTATCTTGAGCACAAAATATTTTGAAAGATTTTGAAAATCTTTTTGAACAATCTTGAAAAGGTGCTCAAGATGATGATGATTCTCACCATTTTTAAATGTAGTGCCTCAAGAGTACACTTGTGATTTTCATTAAAAGCACGAGTTTTGATTTGAAAAAATAATCAAAAGTCATCATTTCGGTCGGGGTTTCGATCGATGTATAGGAAAGCCATTTTGAAGAAATTTTTGAGAAACGAAATGTTTTAGAAAACATTTAAAGAACTCGCTCAAGCATCTCAGACATGCCCGTATCAATGTTGAATGACATTTCTAGAAACGTCATGAATATCGATTATACAAGAGACATGTCCTAAGAAGAATATTTTGGATTTATGATTTTCTATTGTTTTTGTATTTTTGAAAGTTTTATATTTTTATATTTTGCTTTTGTTGGTTTTTCAAATTTTATATTTTGTTTTTCAAAAATATTTACAATGAAGCTTTTGGAAAATCATTTTCAAGAAGATTCGAGAAGACGTTCTAACTCCTCGGGGTTAGGCTTTGCATTCCAATTCGTCGAACTAAATCGTCAAACCTTTCTTTTGGAAGGATTTAGTAAATATATCGCGAGTTGGTAATCTGTCTTCACGAAAAATAATTCAACAAGACCTTCTTCCACATGTTCTTTTATGAAGTGATAGCGGACTCGATATTCTTAGTCTTTGAGTGATGAACATGATTGCATGATATGGCTATGGCACTTTCGTGTCACAATACAAAGGTATGTTATCGAAAGTAAAACCATAATCTGTGAGTTGTGTTCTCATCCATAGAACTTGAGCACAACACAGATAGAGACACATACTCGACTTTAGCGGTTGAAAGTGTAGTGCAATCTTGTTTCTTTGAAGACCGGTGACTATTTTTTCACCCAAAATTGTGCTCCTCCCGATGTACTTTTTCAGTAACTTGATCACTGCGTGGTCCGCATCCGAAAAGGCAATTAGATCAAATCCGGATTCATTTGGATACCAAAGACCCTTGTGAATGGTTGTCTTGGTACCGATAGATCCTTTTAACCTCTTTGAGGTGCGATTCGGTAGGCTTTGCACGAAACCGTGCTAATAAGCAAACAAACAAAATGAATATCGAGCCGACTAGTGAGGTACATGAGAGAACCAATCATGCTCCGATATTTTTTCGGATCAATAGGTTTCCCAAATAAATCGTCTCCAATTTTTGGTGAAGTTACCATTGGTGTTCACCGAGTCACAATTATCCATACCATGATTTTTCAAAATCTCGGTTGTATATTTAGCTTGATTTATAAAAATTCCATGAGGGATCGATGTATTTGTAAACCAAGAAAGAGTTTTAGTTCCCCATCATGGACATTTCAAATTTGCTTTTATGAGATTTTCAAAGTGTTTTGAAAGATTCGGATTAGTGGACCCAAAGATGATGTCGCCCACATAAATCTGAACAATCAAAATGTCATTTTGCATTTTGTGTAAACAATGTAGGATCAACTGTTCCTTTGGTGAAATTGTTTTGGATAAGGAAGAGACGATTCGTCATACCACGCCTCGGAGCTTGTTTCAATCCATAGATTGCCTTTTGAGTTTGTAGACGTAGTCCGGATGTTCCAAGTCGATGAAGCCTTCGGTCGACTCACGTGCACTTCTTCTTCGAGTTCCATTCAAGAACGCGGTCTTAATGTCCATCCGATAAACCGTGATGTTTTTGTGAGTGCATAGGCTAAGAATATCCCGATCGCTTCAAGTCTAGCTACCGCGCGAATGACTCTTCAAAGTCTATCCTTCCTCTTGTCTCGTATCCTTTTGCCACAAGACGAGCTTTGTTGCAATTACGATCATCTCTTCATCCCTTTGTTCTTCCATAACCATTTGAGATCAATGACGCGAATGTCAATTGGTCTTGGAACCATTTCCCAAGAGTCATGAAGACGGTATTGGAGAAGTTCCTCCCGCATCGCCCATCCATGCGGGTTTCGCCATTGCCTCGCGAATGTTCTTTGGCTCTATATTGCTAATTGAGCAAAGGTAAATGCGCAAGTCGCAATCGGTAGCAAGTTGGCGTCTCGTGCGAATTGGCCGTGAAGGCTCACCAATAACTTGTTCAATTGGGTGGTCTTTTATCCACTTCAGAGTAGAAGGATACCGTTTGTTATAAGTATGCGAGTTAGATGGTTCTCGTAAGCATGTGGATGATTCAGCTGATTCTGTAGCAAACGGGTTTTCAAATAAGTCTTCATCTAACGTTGCATCATTCTGGTGTTGGTTTTGCTCATCAACTACTGGTAGAATGGGTGCAAGAACTTGAGTAGATGTAGATGATGTAGATGGAGTTGGTGCATTGGTTTCACCGTTGTAGATGCATCTTCATTGGTGGTGGAGGATGATTTTGAGCGGGTGCAGCAGAATGATGGTTTGATGCATTTGTCAAAGTTCCACCATAGTATTCATCGAACATTAACTCAAGAAATTCTCCCATTCTTGTTCTTTAGGATTGTCAAACGAAGTTGATTAAGCTCTTTGAGGTACGAGTCCCGAATCGATGTGTCCGTAAGTCTGCGGGTTTAGTGCGGGTTCTAGAGCGAGTCTCTCGAAGCCATTTTTAAAGTTCATCAAATTTCACATTCATCATCTCCATGATCCTCCTAGTTCTTCATTATACACCACAATGCCCTCGAGTTATCCGAATATCCAATGAAGATTCCAATATCACCTTTAGCTTTCAATTTACCTAGATCTTCTCGTCGTTTGTCGGATAGCACAAAGCGCCAAACACGTGAAAGTAAGAGATGTCGGTTTTCGTTGTTCACTATTTCATATGGGGTTTTATTGAATCTTGGATGGATTAGGGATTGGTTACGAGTGAAACAAGCAAAGGCAACAAAGATCGGCCCAAAGAAATAACGGTGCACTAGAATAAATTAGCATTGTACAAGCAGCTTCCACAAGAGTACGATTTCTTCTTTCAACTACCCCATTCTCACGTGGAGTTCTAACAAGCGATGTCGATGTGTGATTCCAACATCTTCAAAATAAGTTCTTAACTCCTGATTAGTGAATTTTGTGCCGTTGTCTGTTCTTACAACCCTTACTGGAGTTTGAAGAAGTACTTGAATACGCTTCAGAAAGGTGATGATGATGCCTGGTGCTTCGTCTTTTGATCTTAGAAACCTAACCCATGTATATCTCGAATAATCATCGACGATAACAAGGATATACTTTTTCCCATTAATGCTTTCAACTCTCATTGAGCCACATAAGTCCATGTGCAACATATGTAACTTTGCTTCCGAACTAGGTACGGTTTTAGGTTTATATGATGCTCTTTTGCTTTTTCCTTGTTCGCATGATGGACATAAGTGATCCTTGGTGTATTTGAACTTTGGAAGTCCGTTGACGATGTTGTCTTTGGCAAGATTGTTGATGGTGTCAAAATTGAGATGTGATAACCTTCTATGCCACAACCAAGACTGTGTTCCAGATGCTCGTGTCATAAGACATATTGGTGATGAAGAGGCCATTTGATTGATGTCGATAGCATACAAGTTTGTATCACGATTCCCAGTTAAGAGATCAGTGCCATCCAAGTTTCTAACGAAGCAAGCATTTTCCTAAAAGCAACCTCTAAATGCATCACGTAAGCGCCCGACGAGAAAACAAATTGTGTCCCAACCCTTCGACATAGTAAACCCGAGTGATCAAATAATTTCCAAATGGTAGATCTCCATAACCCATGATAGTTGCTACATGATCATTTCAAACGCACGGTTCCCATGAATTTCAGACGAAATTGATCGCCAGCCTTCAGATTCCGGTCATGTGCTTGGAGCAACCCGAGTCGACGATCCAAAGACATATTTCGATAACCCGCCAATCATGTAAGAAGAAGATTTTGGAAACCGTTTTGATTTTGGTTCCTTTGGGTTAGAGGTAAAACTCGATCACACTCATAGAAGTTATCTATTGGTAAGACAGGTTTATCACTCATTCTACCATTCTAGAGTGTGAAAGTTCTACCCGTGGGTTTCCAAATGTCATTCCTAAAGTACACATTATGCTCCCTATCAGTAGTGTAAAGCCTAAGTCTCGCAACTAGTCTTCCTATTCGTTTAGCATAAGTTCTTTTGGGAACATTCTTCTTAACAGGCTTAACAATCTCATTCTTATAAACAAAATCATCATGAACATTAGTTAAAGATTTATTGCAAGTTAAACAAAGAGATTCAACACATTCATTAGACTTAGCAAGTTTCATAAGTTCAGTACATTCAGATGAAATGTCTTTCTTATTCAAAAGAGGTAAATTCCTAGGGTGTTCTTCTACTTTCTTCTCTTTATTCAAGCTACTACTCCTAGAGGCAATGAGACTCTATTGTTCCTTGTATTGCTCTTAGGATTTAGTCTGCTGCTCCTAGAGGTGCTTTCTAGTCCTGTAGAAGGTAAGGCACACGATTAGGATTCACATTTTTATGAAGGAGGTGGTTTTAGCTTTCCTAGTCTCTTTAGAGTGCTTTTCTAAACTTATGGCATTAGTTCCATATGTTTTAGATGTAGAGCGCATTTATTAGTGGTACTCATCTTAAAAGGCCGGTGCTAAAACTTTTGGTTTCTCGATAACCGCTTTTCCTTTATCAACAATTAGTTTAGGCAAGGCAGGTGGAGTGACTGGTTTTGATGAGACATTTTTCTTATTGACTTTTGGAGGAGGCATAGAAACAGACATTTTTGGTTTGGAAACCGGTTTGGGATTATTTGCTTTCTCCTCAGTCAATGGTTTTGTAATCACAGTTTCCACTACCTTTCCTTTTTGACTTTCCAGTTGAGCCCTCAAAATATCTGTGACAACCCGTACTTTCAGGTCATTTCTCGAAACAATTCATGCCTTACAATTTCAACATTTATCGTAAACTAGGTTTGCGTGTTCCAAATTCGCGTAACCTTTATGGTTTAGCGGCGAATTCATGATCATATCATCACGTACATTTCATATGGACTAAGTTTAGTCTACATTTCATTAACATCATTTGCATCACGTTAGTTCATTCATGACATTTCATTTCACATTTAACGCGTGAATTTTATATTAAATAAACGTTATCGCGTGAGTTATTATTTTGAGCATTTAATCCGTTACTTTCAAAAATGATCCCGACATATTTTTATATTTACATTTAGTTTATAAAAACTATATTTTTAGTTTACCTAGTGTTTTAAATTTATTTTGTATATAAATCGTTGAATCTATATTATTACGACGTTTTTCTTAAAAATTACTCGATAATTATTTTATCACTCAAATTTCACAAGGAATGTATTTTTACAATTTTTATAAAATCATTATACTCTATTTTGATCTATTAAAATTTACTTGTACCAAAAGTTACCATTTACTTTACAAGTTGCATTTATCTACACATTTACTTACACCTTTTCTTACAAATATATACTTATACATTTTAAAAAATATATATATATATATATATATTTTACAAATCCCTCCCTTGGCCGACCAAGGGAGGGTGGTAATTAATGTGGAATGGCTCTTTGATTGTTAAAATTTATACACAACTTAAAAGTCTTCTACCTTATTTCATTCTCACAATACTCATTCAAGTGTTAGCAAAAATCTTTCTCTCTTTGGTTTTCTCTCTTCAAAACCGGCCTTCAAGAGTTCACAAAGGGATCCTCATTTTTTTTCTTCTCAAGCACAAGCATTAACAATCTAGATAATACTCTTATTAAGATTTTGAAATAAAAATCTAGAGTATTTAGGCTAAACCTTGTTCTTTGCACCTCATCATAATATTTGTAAGCATATCATTTATATTTTTCATATCTCCTTTTCATTTCATAAGTATCTCTTCATTTTTGGAGCAAGCATGCATGATTTGTGTTGTTTATACCATTTTACATGATTTTTAGAAATATATATATATAAGGTCATCCTATAATTATCCCCTTGGTATACTTTGGTCTTGATGATGTTTAGGAACCCATGACACCCTAAGAAGGTGTATGGTAGGATTAGACTAGCTTTGGAGTTGATTTGAAGGGATTAGAATAGGTTTAGTACGAGAAAAACTATTTTCGATCATTATAAAATATGTTCTGTCCTTGTTTTGATTTTCTGGAAAATCCGACTGTAAACACGACTTTTGGCCTTGATATTTAGAAAAGATACTTTAAAAGCGAATCCGTGGCCGCTTGAGCGGATAAAAGCGGAGTTATAACGAAGAAGTTATGAATTTTTAAAGTTTGACGACGAAATATATAATTTTCGTAAATTTCAAGAACATGTTTTTACTTTGTTCGAGTCAAAAGCGAGCCTTAAGCTTTACAAATTATTTCGACTTGTCAAAAATATATTAGTATACTTTGATACGAAGCTAAGGACGTATTATCGTGAAAGCGGTTTGAAGCGAGCGAAGATATGCGTTTTCATAAAATTGCCGTAACTATTATTTTACGAAAAACTATATTATTTTTACGAGATAAGTATTACGGTAACTAAAACGACCATGTTAGCGGTTGTTTTATCAATGATGTGGAACTTTTGAAGCGAAATGTCTTCTAATAAAATCAAGATCACCGAGCATATTTTTCAAAACAATCAACCGTTTGTATAGCGGAGTTTTAATAAATTAATTACGGTTGCTCAAACTTGGCGAAACTCACTTTTTACACAACAATTAGACAAAATCACCATCTTTAACCCTTATTATCTTTATGTTCGAGACCTCGATGGCGAAAACTCTGAACTGAAACTTTTAGATTTCGATACAAACTTTCTAAAACTGTTTGAATTCGTTTCCTAACGATCGACGCACACCATTTTCGACTAGTTTTTCGAAGCCATTTTGTCAATTTCACGAAATTTCCGACGACTTTATTTTACGACGAAAAGTGAAAATTTCATCATAAATCATTACGAAACCATTGTAGGATGACATTTTGACGTAAAAACTTGTAAAGTGATTTAAGAATGGTCAAGACGTCAAAAGAGTATTTTTCGACGATAAGTATTATTTTCAAAACCCGCAAATGGTATAAATAACATACGTAATGCATGCATATCATAACATTACATTGCAACTCATTACATACCATATCATTCGTAATAGGTCCAGATTGAAACATCACGCTATACCTCAGTGTACTCACTCTTGTCGTCACACCAGTTTACCAAGTGAGTTTTCATAGCCCCGTCGTATACGCTTTTAATTATTTTCAAACCTACGGGGGAGAATACATTGCACAACATTTTTATTACGATACCAAGTATGTTAAATTCATTTACATTGCTTAAGTTACCACATTTGCCAATTGAAAGTCCCCTTTACCTGAACATGAACCGTTAATCTTTGAAGCGAGGGTGAGTGGATAGATCTATCGAGGTGGCGCCCCATCCGGGTTGGTGAATCCCAACTAGTCATACGGATGCATTTCATTTAATAACATTATTGAGTTGTCGGCAAACACTACTGTTGGGGCATACATTATGAGCAGTCTAGTTTCGTGTCATGGGCTTATTGCAATTGTAACATTTTTACGTGACATGATTGTCATGCACGATCTATACTTGCGTAGTCGTATAAAACATTTACATAAACCTATGATTTCTCACCAACATTATTGTTGACCCGTTTTAGCAATGTATTTTCGTGGCTGAGGCATTATCATCATGACATGGTTTAGGAACCACCTTTTGAGTCGCGGCGTCGA
The DNA here is from genome assembly GCA_022545495.1 of Chrysanthemum lavandulifolium. NCBI lineage: Eukaryota > Viridiplantae > Streptophyta > Magnoliopsida > Asterales > Asteraceae > Chrysanthemum > Chrysanthemum lavandulifolium. Next base: position 195,230,184 of record CM040243.1, on the reverse strand, counting down.
CTTATATCATTGTACATTATGGCACTTTATTTCAAAACCATCGTTTGGTCTTGTAATATATTTGTATTTCCGCAAACTTTGTAACTTTTGGGACCTATGTTGTAACTCTGAATGCTTTTGTTAAATATCAAACGATGTGTTTTTAAAACGACACTTTAGGTCGACAATATAACTGTGATTGTGGTGCTATGACAATCAATCCCAGAATTCCATTCCGCAAAGCAGTAAATTGGGGTGTGATGATTGGTATCGAGCTACTGATTATAGAGAACTAGGTTGCATCATTGACCTAGACTATAGCTACATTATCATAGCATCTCATCATTTCATCATAGTACATATTCACTTTTATGCGGGTTCATTTACACTTTATTCGAGTTATTTACTTTTATTTCACATCGGTTGTCACAGAGATGTCTTCAGATTCACATCCCATCACTATATCATCGGACACTAACACGGAAGATGTCCCAGTTGACCCTAACATGGATGATGTTTCATCACACTCCACTGAGATCTTATCTTCGATTGGCTCTACACCAGCCTTCCCACCTATTTTGGTGACACGAGATCGAACCCTTTGAGGAGGCGAGGTCGCACCCACTCCACATGTTAGCCCCGCCACGATCCGATACACCCACCATCACCACTACTAGCACCATCATCATCACCATCCTCATCGTATTTTATTAGGGATCCTTTGCCTACATCGGACTTGCTTGCCCAAAAAGCGTGCTCGTTTTGACATCCCTACACCACCATCTACTAACCCGAGCCACCGTTAGGTTCGAGTTGGCGAGAGCTCTAAGGTCAGCGGTGCCGACGACCTTCTACCGAGGCGTTGGAGCCCGTATTGATAGTCGTGATTCGGATAGATAGGTTGTCGGGCGGTTGGAGGAAGCCGGTAGATAGGGTTGAGATCATTGCGGAGGAGGTCGAGGGCCTAGTGTTAGCGGGGTTTCTATTGATTTGTCACATCGAGTATTGAGAATAGGCGGTAGAGATGACGAGAGTATTGTTGCTTTGCAGTGGTCATATTGAGAGTTGAGGAGTTTGATTGCTAGCTTGACTACTCGTGTTCGTGATCTCCGTGATCGAGCCGCGGAGCACCATGAGGTGCCTTATGTAGACTTTTGTCATGTATAGTTTTGACCATTATTATCCTAGTCACGAGGTGTGTGGCGTAGTTTAAAGAACTTGTTGTCTTTTGATTGTTGTACAAACAAATGTATCAAGTATTGACTCTACTATGTAGGAATGGTTTTATTATCTATGATATCGGTCCATGTAGGCGAAATTTTCATGTATATTATCCACGTGTGTTGTGATTATATTTGTGATATTTCGTTATTGTTCCGTTGTGATTCCATTTATCTTTATGCATGTTGTGGTTGTGGATATATTTGTATGATGGTTGTTTCTACTTACGAGTTCTCATGATTGTTTCGTCTTGTGATTTTGAAGAGTTATGGCACCGAAGAAAGCTACAGTTGAAATGACCCAAGCGGCTATTCAAAAGTTAGTGAATGATAGCATAGGCGATGCTTTAAGAGTTGAAAGGAAGCGATGCTTGCCGCTGCTTCTTTGAGGCTGCTGTTCTTCTACTGCTATCGGAAATCTTGGAGGATCCGGAGTTAAGAAATGTTCGTACAAGGATTTCAAAAGTGGTGAACCCACCAAGTTTAGAGGGATTGAAGGAGCCACATCCATGGTTCGATGGTTTGAAAAATTGAGTCCGTGTTTTCTTTGTGTAATTGCCCGGATGATAGTAAGGTCAAGTTTGCTACGAGTACATTACTCGATGGAGCATTGTCTTGGTGGAATTCATATGCTCAACCGATTGGAATGGAGAATGCTTTCAAGCTTACTTGGGAGCAATTCAAGGGTTTGGTGACTAAGAAGTTTTGTCCTCGTGCGGAGTGAAAAGTTGGAGACAGAGTTCTATGAACTAGTAACTATTGGGTACGATATTGACACTTACATTCGAGATTCCAAGAATTGGCGCGTTATGCCCGGTCCATGGTTTCGATAGCGAAAAGTTGCTAGAGGCTTTCATCGGGGACTTCGAGGTTGTTCAAGGAGATGTGACCTCGTTTGATCCACAAACAATTGAGGAAGCTATTCGGTGACTCGTGGTTGATGGCACAAGTGGTGAAGAGAGGTAAGTACACCAACACCAACCGAAACAACAACCCCAACAACCGCTTAATAATAACAATAACCGATCCAACTACTACAACAACAATAGCAACAATAACAAGCGGAGTGGGACAACACTAGAGGTAGAAATGCTACCAACAACCACCCAAGAGGCAAGAGGTTGTAAAGGCTTATGTCAAGGGTCAAAAGGAAGGAAAAGGGTATTCGGGGTTTTGCGAAATGTGGTAGGTGTTCGAGTCATCACAACCCGGTCGATGTCACGATCCATGTGAAAATTGTAAGAAAGTTGGTCACCGAACTAAGGATTGCAAGTCGCCACAAGTTACATGTTTTGGTTGCGGGGCGTGGACACTACAAGTATGCATGTAAAAGGGAAAGAACCAAGGAAATCGTAATCAAGGAGGCACGGCACAAGGAAGGGTTTACGTTATAGGAGGCGGAGAAGATAGGAGGACCCGAATGTTATTACAGTACGTTCCTTCTCAATAATCGTTACGCTTCAGCTTTTATTTGATTGGTGCCGATAAAAGTTTTGTGTCCACTTTGCATTTGCACCTTTGCTCAACATTAAACCAACCACCTTAGACATTTCATACATTGTCGAATTAGCTAATGGTAACTTAGTTAGCACCAACACCATTGTCCGAGGTTGCACATTCAATTTCTTAATCATCCTTTCAACATAGACCTCATGCCCGTAGAACTTGGTAGTTTTGACGTCGTCATCGGCATGGATTGGCTATCCAAACATCGTGCAAAGATCATTTGTGACGAAAAAGTTGTTCATCTTCCTTATAACGGTGAAACTTTGATTATTCGTGGGAGCGAAGTGGAACTAGACTCGATATCATATCGTGCATCAAAACGGAGAAGTACATAAAGAAAGGTTGTTATGCTTTCTTAGCCCATGTAACCGAGAAAAGTCGGAGGAGAAGCGACTTGAAGATGTACCAATTGTCCGAGAATTTTCAAGTCTTTCAAGACTTACGGGACTTCCACCGCACGCCAAGTAGAGTTTCAAATTGACTTAGTGCCCGGAGTCGCACCGATTCATGAGCACCGCACTGCCTAGCACCGTCCGAAATGAAAGAGTTGTCTAATCAATTGCAAGAGCTTCTAGACAAAGGATTCATTAGGCGAGTTCCTCGCCTTGGGAGCACCGGTCTTGTTTGTGAAGAAAAGATGGATCCTTCCGAATGTGCATAGATTATAGAGAATTGAACAAGTTAACGGTGAAGAATCGTTACCACTCCCGGAATCGGCGACTTATTCGATCTGTTGCAAGGTTCTAGTATCTACTCCAAGATTGATCTCGGTCGGGTTACCATCAACTTAGAGTTCGGAGGAGGATATTCCAAAGCGTTTAGAACACGTTACGGTCATTCTGAGTTTCAAGTGATGCCGTTTGGATTGACTAATGCACTGCGGTATTCATGGATCTCATGAATAGAGTATGTAAACCGTGTTGGACAAGTTTGTGATAGTGTTCATCGACGACATATTGATCTACTCAAAGAGCAAAGAAGAGCACGAAGAGCATTTAAGGGCGATTTAAGGCTACTCAAGAATGAGAAGTTGTATGCCAAGTTTTCAAGTGTGATTTTGGAACCACAAAGTGCAATTTCTTGGTCACGTCATTGATAGTCAAGGACTACAAGTTGATCCCGCAAAGATTGAAGCCGTGAAAGATTGGGCTACTCCAACAAATCCTACGGAAATTCGACAATTTCTAGGACTCGCGGGTATTACGAAGGTTCATCGAAGGTTTTCAAAGATAGCTAGACCTTTGACCAAGTTGACACGGAAAAACAAGAAGTACAGTGGGAAAGAAACAAGAAGTCGCTTTTCAATTGTTGAAGCAAAAGCTTTGCAAAGTCGCCAATTTGGCACTACCGAAGGAATTGAGAACTTCGTAGTATATTGTGATGCTTCGCATAAAGGACTTGGGGCTGTTTTAATGCAAAATGAGAAGGTGATAGCGATGCTTCTCGACAACTTAAGACTCATGAGAAGAATTACACCACTCATGATCTCGAGTTAGAAAATGTAGTTTTGCACTCAAGATTTGGAGACACTACCTTTACGGTACAAAGTGCACAGTGTTCTTGACCACAAGAGTTTGCAATATATTCTTGATCAAAGGAACTTAACATGAGGCAACGTCGTTGGTTACTATGATTGTGAAATCAAGTATCACCCGGGAAAAGCCAATGTTGTGGCTGATGCTCTTAGTCGGAAAGAGAGACCTAAACCTTTAAGAGTTCGATCATTAGGAATGACGATTAATTCACCTTTACCATCGAAAATCCATGAAGCACAGATCGAGGCACTTAAGGAGGAAAACCGACCAAGTGAAAAGCTTTATGGTATGCCCGAAAGCGCAAACGGTTTTGTGAAAAGAGCAGATGGAGTATTATGTTTCAAGGAGAGAATGTGGGTTCCATTGTATGGCGGAATACGAGAATTGATTATGCATGAGTCGCATAAGTCAAAGTATTCTATTCACCCAGGATCGGATAAGATGTATCAAGATCTTAAGAAACTTTATTGGTGGCGAACATGAAAGCGGAAATTGCCACGTCGTTAGCAAATGCCTTACCCGCTCTAAGGTAAAAGTCGAATACCGAAGCCGTCAATTACTCCAACAACCGAAATTCCTCAATGGAAATGGGAACGCATTACGATGGACTTTGTTACAAAACTTCCTAAGACATCGGAGGTTACGACGCTATTTGGGTAATTGTTGATCGCCTTACCAAATCAGCCCATTTCATACCGATTAGAGACTTATTCCATGGAACAACTCACTAGACTTTATGTCAAAGAAATAGTCTCGAGGCACGGTGCACCAATTTCTATCATTTTCGATGAGATAGTCGATTCACTTCAAACTTCGGAAATCATTGCAAGATTCATTCGGAACCAGATTAGAGATGAGCACAAAGATATCACCCACAAACCGACGGTCAAAGTGAAAGGACAATTCAAACTTTAGAAGATATCTTTGAGGGCATGTGTAATTGATTTTGGAAATGGTTGGGCTAACCATTTGCCATTGATAGAATTCTCGTACAACAATAGTTATCACACCAGATAAAGATGGCACCATTCGAGGCACTCTATGGTCGAAAGTGCCGATCAATCGCTTGTTGGGCCGAGGTCGGAGACGCACAACTTCTTGGTCCGAAATGGTGCGGAAACGCGGAAAGATAGTTCAAATTGAGATAGACTCGAAGCGCGTGGTCGGCGTAAAAGTTACGCGGATGTTAGACGCAAGGCATTGGAATTTCAAGTGGGTGACAAGGTAATGTTGAAAGTATCGCCTTGGAAGGGCGTGGTACGATTTGGAAAGCGGGAAGTTGAACCGGAGATACATTGGACCATTCAAGATTTTGAATAGAGTTGGTCCCGTAGCTTACCGACTTGATCTTCCGTCGAACTCGATCATGTACACAACACGTTTCACGCTTCAAACTGAAGAAGTGTCTTTCGGACGAATCGCTTATTATTCCATTGGAAGAGATTCAACTCGACGACAAACTCAATTTTGTGGAGGAACTCAGAGAAATTATGGACGCGAGGTCAAGCAGTTGAAACAGTCGTATTCCTATCGTGAAAGTTCGTTGAATTCTCGAAGAGGTCCCGAGTTTACTTGGGAGCAGGAAGACCGGATCGCCACAAGTATCCTCATCTTTCACCGACACCGTGAGACCTAACAACGATTGAATTCGAGGACTGAATTCCTTTTTGGATGGGCGAATGTGACAACCCATACTTCGGTCATTTCTCGAAACAATTCATGCCTTACAATTTCAACATTTATCGTAAACTAGGTTTGCGTGTTCCAAATTCGCGTAACCTTTATGGTTTAGCGGCGAATTCATGATCATATCATCACGTACATTTCATATGGACTAAGTTTAGTCTACATTTCATTAACATCATTTGCATCACGTTAGTTCATTCATGACATTTCATTTCACATTTAACGCGTGAATTTTATATTAAATAAGCGTTATCGCGTGAGTTATTATTTTGAGCATTTAATCCGTTACTTTCAAAATGATCCCGACATATTTTATATTTACATTTAGTTTATAAAACTATATTTTAGTTTACCTAGTGTTTTAAATTTATTTTGTATATAAATCGTTGAATTTATATTATTACGACGTTTTTCTTAAAAATTACTCGATAATTATTTTATCACTCAAATTTCACAAGGAATGTATTTTTACAATTTTTATAAAATCATTATACTCTATTTTGATCTATTAAAATTTACTTGTACCAAAAGTTACCATTTACTTTACAAGTTGCATTTATCTACACATTTACTTACACCTTTTTCTTACAAATATATACTTATACATTTTAAAAAAAAAAATATATATATATATTTTACCAAATCCCTCCCCCTTGGCCGACCAAGGGGAGGGTGGTAATTAATGTGAGAATGGCTCTTTGATTGTTAAAATTTATACACAACTTAAAAGTCTTCTACATTATTTCATTCTCACAATACTCATTCAAGTGTTAGCAAAAATCTTTCTCTCTTTGGTTTTCTCTCTTCATAACCGGCCTTCAAGAGTTCACAAAGGGATCCTCATTTTTTTTCTTCTCAAGCACAAGCATTAACAATCTAGATAATACTCTTATTAAGATTTTGAAATAAAATCTAGAGTATTTAGGCTAAACCTTGTTCTTTGCACCTTATCATAATATTTGTAAGCATATCATTTATATTTTCATATCTCCTTTTCATTTCATAAGTATCTCTTCATTTTGGAGCGAGCATGCATGATTTGTGTTGTTTATACCATTTTACATGATTTTTAGAAATATATATATATAAGGTCATCCTATAATTATCCCTTGGTATACTTTGGTCTTGATGATGTTTAGGAACCCATGACACCCTAAGAAGGTGTATGGTAGGATTAGACTAGCTTTGGAGTTGATTTGAAGGGATTAGAATAGGTTTAGTACGAGAAAAACTATTTTCGATACGTATAAAATATGTTCTGTCCTTGTTTTGATTTTCTGGAAAATCCGACTGTAGGCACGACTTTTGGCCTTGATATTTAGAAAATATACTTTAAAGCGAATCCGTGGCAGCTTGAGCGGATAAAAGCGGAGTTATCTTGAAGAAGTTATGAATTTTAAAGTTTGACGAAATATATAATTTTCGAAATTTCAGCAACATGTTTTTACTTTGTTCGAGTCAAAACGAGCCTTAAGCTTTACAAATTATTTCGACTTATCAAAAATATATTAGTATACTTTGATACGAAGCTAAGGACGTATTATATGTAGAAAGCGGTTTGAAGCGACGAAGATATGCACGTTTTCATAAAATTGCCATAACTATTATTTTCGAAAAACTATATTATTTTTACGAGATAAGTATTACGGTAACTAAAACGACCATGTTAGCGGCTGTTTTTATCAATGATGTGGAACTTTTGAAACGAAATATCTTCTAATAAAATCAAGATCACCGAGCATATTTTCAAAACAATCAACCGTTTGTATAGCGGAGTTTTAATAAATTAATTACGGTTGCTCAAACTTGGCCGAAACTCACTTTTTACACAACAATTAGACAAAATCACCATCTTTAACCCTTATTATCTTTATGTTCGAGACCTCGATGACGAAAACTCCTGAACTGAAACTTTTAGATTTCGATACAAACTTTCTAAAAATGTTGAATTCGTTTCCTAACGATCGACGCACACCATTTTACGACTAGTTTTTCAAAGCCATTTTTGTAAATTTCACGAAATTTCCGACGACTTTATTTTACGACGAAAAGTGAAAATTTCACCATAAATCATTACGAAACCATTGTAGGATGACATTTTGACGTAAAAACTTGTAAAGTGATTTAAGAATGGTCAAGACGTCAAAAGAGTATTTTCGACGATAAGTATTATTTTCAAAACCCGAATGGTATAAATAACATACGTAATGCATGCATATCATAACATTACATTGCAACTCATTACATACCATATCATTCGTAATAGGTCCAGATTGAAACATCACGCTATACCTCGGTGTACTCACTCTTGTCGTCACACGGTTTACCAAGTGAGTTTTCATAGCCCGTCGTATACGCTTTTAATTATTTTCAAACCTACGGGGAGAATACATTGCACAACATTTTTATTACGATACCAAGTATGTTAAATTCATTTACATTGCTTAAGTTACCACATTTGCCAATTGAAAGTCCCCTTTACGAACATGAACCGTTAATCTTTGAAGCGAGGTGAGTGGATAGATCTATCGAGGTGGCGCCTCCATCCGGGTTGGTGAATCCCAACTAGTCATACGGATGCATTTCATTTAATAACATTATTGAGTTGTCCGCAAACACTGTTGGGGCATACATTATGAGCAGTCTAGTTTCGGTGTCATGGGCTTATTGCAATTGTAACATTTTTACGTGACATGATTGTCATGCTCGATCTATACTTGCGTAGTCGTATAAAACATTTACATAAACCTATGAGTTCTCACCAACATTATTGTTGACCCGTTTAGCAATGTATTTTCGTGTGGCGAGGCATTATCATCATGACATGGTTTAGGAACCACCTTTTGAGTGTGGCGTCGACTTATATCATTGTACATTATGGCACTTTATTTCAAAACCATCGTTTGGTCTTGTAATATATTTGTATTTCCATAAACTTTGTAACTTTTGGGACCTATGTTGTAACTCGAATGCTTTTGTTAAATATCAAGCGATGTGTTTTTAAACGACACTTTAGGTCGTTCAACTGTGATTGTGGTGCTATGATGATCAATCCCAGAATTCCATTCCATTGCAAAAAAATGTAAATTGGGTGTGACAATATCATTTTCGCTTTCATGTCATTGTAGGCACGCTCATACGACAATTTGTCATATTTGCATTCCTCGCTTTTTCGATCAAGTTGTTTAAAATATGACACATTTTCTTTTCAAGTTTTTCAAGAGCTCTTTCATATTTTGAAACAATTTCGGAGGTCTCGATGAGTCTTTCATGATCTTCAACGAATATGTTTTCAAAATGATGGACATAATATCGATAGTCGTAACATCTTGAAGAGAATCATTTAAATTTTCCAAAACTTTGATGTGTTCAACACTTTCATTAGCTTGCTTTACCGGATTTATGGTCCTTGACAAAGTCATTGTTTCTTTCAAAATGCTTGTTCAAAATGAATTACCCTTAACCGATGGCATTCAAATTGAGGGCAATTTGAGTTTCAAAATACTTTTATTTTCATTATCAAAACTATTAAACCGGATGTTTGTTGTAATATTGGTTTTAGTTTAATGATGTCTTGAAGATCCACAATTCTAGTTTTCACATTTTCTAAAATACTTCTCGCATCACTTGTGTTAAAAGGATTGTTTGAAGACATTTTTCAATGTTCGAAAAGAATTTGAGACAACAATCGGTTTTGAAACAGATTTTGAAACAGTGTTGACTCTTTGTTTGAAACACTTGGTGTGATGGAAAACTTTGACTTTTCTTTTGATTAACAAAAGTAATTCCATTAATTTTGTTCCATTTGTTATAATCAATTGGTTTGATTTCGGATGTTTTGTTTCATTTTGGATCTACTCTCCTCGATAGTTCTAACGTTTCAAGAGAATCACGAACAATAATGGGTTCATGTAAAACATTTCCATTGTTTAACACATTCTCGAGATTTCGTGCTTTCTTGAGGAGCGAAGAAGGGTCATTACCAAGTGCCATTCTATTATTAGTATGAAACGCGGATTTACTTGATTAGAAAGCATCTTGATTGTTTGAGCGTAATGACCCGTTTTGAGAAGCAAATTTTCCAAAGATTGGATTTTTTCATTTTATCAAGAATTTCATCAAGAAGAGAATCTTCTCGTTTGAAAATCGATAATCAACTCGCTTCTTCTCTTTTTCAAGATTAGAAAACATTTCTTTTTATTTAGAAAGTTGGTTATTTAAATCGAAATTTCCTTGTTTAAAGATTTAATTTTTAAGTTCAAATTCACATCAAGTGTGTTATACTTGATTTGCAAAGTTGTTCTTTAGAAACCAAATTTCGATAACCAATTTCTAATTCGATTCTTTGTTTTACGAAATTCAAAGGCTTTTTTGCGTTCTCCTTGTAACTCTCAAGCTCAAGCGATCAATTTAGCATTCGCGGCCTTAACTTCTTGATTGGCGCTTTAAATTTCTCAATTTCAATGCCACGATTATTGATTAATGATTCAAAATAAGCACGTGTTTCCTCATCGGCCTCGTATTTTGTGCCACACATCTCCACTAGGATCCACATCCGGGGTCTCGAGTTGGTATTGCTACAACTCGGATTGTCCAAGTATGTATCATAAGTAGGCGCCGATGTCACGTAATGTTGTTCGTCATGAGTAAACACATCAAATATGACATTGTTATAGCATGGATCGATGATTGGTACCTCGACATCTGCGTTGGCGTCATAGGCAGGGAGGTGCGTCGAATCGGTGTCGTACTTAGTCTCTGAAGATTTGCCATGAAGATGCGGTTTGCATTGAGTTCCTCGAGGTCTTCCAAATCATCCATAATAGCCATGAAGTCATGTTCCTCAAGACTCAATTGAAGTCCAGATTGTTCCTTTTGTACCAACATGATAGCTTTCAAGATACGAAGATCCTTCTTTTTTCGCAGTTGGAAAATTCCTTGCCATGTGACCCAATCCTTGGCGGTTATAACACGAACCGATTACCTCGATTCACATTTCCATAATTCCCAACGATCTGAGTTGTAACATTCCCATTCGATTACCCATCGCCTATTCCCACCATTCGACCCATCCGACACCCCCGATTCGAAACCGCTTTGATTACCCATGCGAAATCCGGTAGCATATCCTGTGGGTTCGCAATAACTCCAACCATTTGTCTTTGATTACCCATGTTCACACCCTACGTGCAATTTGCTGTGTAGTATTTGATGAGATCCTTTGGTTGTTGTTAGTTGGTGTGGAATAGCGACCTCTGAATGCTTTACCCAAGAATGCAAATGCTTGTGACAAAGCTTCTTCTGCTTCTTCTGGTTCCATTTCAAGATCAGTGATTCCTTGTTCTTGGTAATGTTGTTGTTCAGGTGGATAGTTTTGTTGTTGAGGGATGTATTGTTGCAAGTTGTTGTTAGTGGAAGATGATGAAGCTTGTTGTTGTGTATTCACTGGAGTTTGAGTCTTTGCAATGAGTGCCAATGGATCATGATTCTTTGCTAATCTTTCTTGCCCGACTTCATTCACTTCATTTGGTTTTGTTTGAAAATCGTTGAGTTGATCAAAGTTCACTTGATGTAAGTCTTTTGTTTGGTTGACAATAGTGACATATCGTCCCCATTCTTCCGGTAGATTGTTCAAGAACTTGATGTTGCTCACGATAGTTCTGGGTGTCAACTTGTTTCGATCACTCATTCATTAAAGTCGAGAACCTTCCATAGTAGGATTCAATGGATTCTCCGGAGTAGATGTAAACTTTTCACAAGCGATTAGCGACTTGTTCTCTCGTATCTTGTTGACCAATTTCGGTTCCATGACAAAGCCGTCTAACACGTTCCCACATATCGAAAGCGGTTTCACAACCGCTCACTGCAAGAAAGATGTCTCTTGGTAAACCCATTGGACAATATGAATTGCCATGTCATCCGCTTCGACTTGCTTCTCGATCCTCTTGAGTATTCGATTCTTTTGAAGACGAAAAAATGGTGGGACGGGAGGTGTTGCATCAAGCATTTCGTGGTCTTGGACTTGTCGAGTACGAAGGGTCCATCTGAATGGATTTGATCATCAATTTTCCATTAGGTTTTGTCTTGATGTAACGAAGCATTCGACTTGTCCATTGAAGATAACCACCTTTTTCCAACATAGGAGGACGGTTTTCGGCACCGGCTGCATGAATGTCTTGTTGATTTGCCATTGATGAAGGTATGATATGATAAAGTTGATGTAGGATCGATTCAACGATAAAGGAGTTGTGTTTGATGAAGATTAAGCTCGGTTGTTGTAGTGAAAATTTGCTCTAAAAACTTAAAAACCTCAATAACTTCTGTTCGGAGCGTTTTTATGACTTGAAGGTTTTCGGCGGTCTATTCTCCTCGTTCTCATGATCGTTTTGATGGGTAGATCATTGAAACGGAGTTTCTGATTCAAAAGTTATAGCCGTTTGAAGTTTTGCTCAAAATCTTACTCAGTAAACCGGTTCTTATGCGAGAAATGTATGCTTATGCGTAGGAGTCCTTATCGTAAAGAGCTTAGGCGAGGATTCTTATGCGTAAACCTAAGGTTAAGCGTAAGTCTTATGCGTAAACTTTAAGCGTAGAAGTAAAGTACCTTACGCGTAAGAGTTAACTTATGCGTAGAGTGTTTACTCGTAAGCTTTACGCTTATGCATAAGACTTGGTTTAAAACCAAAATCCTTTACACCGTCACAACAGTAAAAGATATCCGAAAGTCGAAGTGTTCCACACACTTATCCAAGTGAGGAAGCACTGAGTCACCATTTTTGCACGAAGATTCTTCACCAAAAAGTTATGCGTAGAAACTTAATCGTAGAATTAGGGTTTTGACTTTTCTTACGCGTAAAACTAGGGTTTTGAATTACGCGTAAAAAATTTCCAGTGATTCAACCGATTTCTGATGCACAAATAACTTCCAAAACACTCAAATACCAAGATTGTTTTGAGCAAAAACAACCAAAATGCTTTTTGTGCTTACGCGTAGAAATGAACCACGAACCAAAAACTAGTTTAAAAACAATGTAAAACACATAAAGCTTCGAACTTTTTCCAAAACTAGAATCTTTAACACTATATAAACCTTAGACCATAAGAATCTTGAAGATTTAAGTGCAAAAATTAAAGTTTTATGCATGAATCTTTGAGAACGAACACTACGCGTACACTACAACAAAAAAACTTCAACAAAAACACTCCTAAACCATTGTTAGGCGATTGATACCAATTGTAGGACCTTACTTTTATCAACCTTATCACAAACCCACTTAACGAACACAAGTATCACCACGTGAAACTACGCTACGCGTAGAACACATTCAACACAAACACAAACGTTAAGCTTAGAAGAAAGAAATAAAGATGAGAAAGATGGTGACTTGAAGATGTAAACCGTGTATGTATGAAGAGAAAGATGAAAACAATAAGTTGTATATTCCAAAGAAAACACACACACACACACTCAAGCACACCCCTCAAATGAGACTTTGAGGGGTTTATATAGTACAAGTAACATGATGCCCTAAAAGGCTTTCTATGGGCTTCATGGGTTGGACATGGGTTGGATTGGATAAAAGGCAAGCTTAACATAACTAGTACCCATTTAGCTTAGACCAATCCACGAGCCCGTTGACTATTCTAGCACGATATCTAACACACGTTACAAAGTTACTAAACGTGAATGACCATCACTTCTAATAAAAACTATTAAGGCTAACAATATCTTCAATCACTTAGAAGTATTAAGCTCATCAAGATTACTCGCGTTTAGATATGTGTCTCCTTCCCCCTTGCTGGTTTTGACACTTCAGAATCAACAATATATTATCAGCCCAAATACTTGGAATTTTTTGAGAAGAACATCATGAAGTCTTTGTGAGAATCAACTTGCTGAAGAATGTGAGCAAGTCTAATTGGGGATTAATCGGACATTTTACCCTCCCCAATTAGTGCTCTCCTAAACCGACAACTGCTTTGATAAATGCCAGTTAAGAAGAAGTCTTTGGATAATCAAATGCAACTCGCCTTTAGTCTTCTAACATGCATCGAAAATGTAGAACAGATCGAGACTCGACCTTCTTCAAGATTGTCCGGTTGGGGATCAAAAGTCAACATCTTCAACTCACCAAATGCATTCCGATTAACATACAAATAGCAAATCCCTTAACTCAAATCTCTCCCAATCAAACAAGAACGAGAAAGATGTTCATTAAGGAAATCAGCCCATGAATCGAAGCACTTTGTCATTAATCAAATCAGCCGTGTGAAGATGTTAACCAACGACTCTTAGTAGAAAACTCCATGTGAAGATGACCCGATAAGAAGCTCGGTTCTTACATGAGTTTGGAGCCGTTTGACCATTTATTCTCATATAATATCAACCATGCGAAGAATTCACACTTCTTCTCCCCTCAAGAATTGCATATGGAGTTGCCATTCTTGATTGAATAAGTGAATATCATCCAAATGTTCTATTCACACTTCTCCCGCAAAATTAGTACGTGATGTTCTTGATACCTGCTGCCGAATCAAGTTCTCTCACAAGCGTAAGAAAGCTTAAAAGCAACTGAAGACGAAATCAATAAAGATCCGGGAGTATAGTGTTTCCCGGGTCGTTATGTCCCGAGCTATGCAATGATTTATCAAACGTTTAGTGATCGAGGAGTTTGAGCGGAAAAGGATTTGGTTATGATTATAACTACGGAAAAGCCAACAAATTACAATGGCTTAAATGCAAATTAAAAAGTTAAAAAAATAAAATCTATTAAATAAACGCTATCACTATTTTTACAATGATGTTTTGTTTTTATGTTTTATAAAAGCGAATTTAAAATCTACGTGACGTCAATTAAAAGCGTGAAACTTACACAATATTAACCCTAAAAATATGAAAATGATATTTTACAATCCTAATGATAAAAGAAACTTTTAGAAAAAGAAAACTATTTTTATGACTAATTATCTAATTATTATTAATTAAAACTATTTTTAACTATTTAATAATTAACTAAAATACAAGAAATGAGGAAACAAAGCTAGAAAAATAAAATTATGAAATGAAAAAGTCTAAAATATCAAACTAGAATTTTCAAAACTATTTTTGTATTTTTCTGATTAATTTTCTATTTTCTAGGAATTTTAAACTATTAAAAACTAATTAAATTACTAAAAATTACCAAATAAACTATGAAAAATCTGGAAAATTACTTTTTTTACTTTTTATATTTATCTAAACCTAAGAAATATGAAAACTTATTTTTTTGAACCTTTTCTGAATTTTTTTATATTAAAAGCTAATTAAAAATGATTAAAAACTAATTTAAATTAGGAAAAATAGCTAAACAACTTAGAAAAATCTGAAAATTTCAGGAAAAGTCTAAAATTATACTAGGAATATAAGAAAAATGGAAAAACAGGCACTTGTTTGGAGAAATCAGAAACTGCTTAAACAAGTGCTTATTATTAAGCACTAAAATAAGCCAAATGGAACAAACAAGCTACCTACTGATAACAGAAGTCTAAATATGCAAATAGTACTAGAATGCAACTAAGAAGAACAAGCTACAACCACAGAATCACAAGATAGCAAAGATTTGATGTCTATGAATTCCAAGTTAAAACAGGTTCTGATTGGCAAGTTTAAGCTCATGCACAAGCCTCAAAATAAGCTCAAACAAAAACTACCAATTGGAACTTGTAAAGGACACGGGTGAGAGTATATGTACCAAAAATAAGACTATGGGAAGCTATAATGATCCCGTGCACAAGCTACAAAATCTGTGAAAAAGTCAAGTATTCTTATCACATGGCAGCTGAGGCACTTTGGGTCTAAAAGGAGAGCTTGTTTGAAGCTTAAAAAAAATTGTAAAATTCAACTAAAATGGTGACAAGAAGGAGCACCAGCTGAGCTTTTTGAAATGCCAAGATTCACTGAGTAAGTCCCAAAAATGAACTCAAAACAATTCTTTCTAACTGAGCCCAAAACAGCTTTTTGCACTTTTTGACTTTTGACAAATTGATGAAATTTGACTAAGTTGAACTTTGGATCCAATTTTGTGACTGAGATTGATGTTATGTGTTGTTATAGACCTAATGCAAGCAACATTATTGATTTCTAAACACAAAATGATGGTCTGCTATCCCAAAATCATAACAAAGAAGACTGATAGATGGATTAAGGAACAATTTTGACTTTTGGTACTAGCGAGACTCAAGATGTTGACTCAATTGAGTATACTTAAACCATACTAACATGAAACAAGAGGAATGAGCCACTACACAAACCTCTGAGACAGAAAATTAAGCAGAACCAAACACTCCTATTTGTTACTGATAAGAGCTCCAAACAGATTTAAACCAAGAACCAACTTATATTTATGATCAAACTAACTTAATATGACTTCATTACTGCTATTTGAACAAGTTTTAACAAATTTAACCCACAAGAACTAATTATGCTAAGAAACTTATAAATTTAACTTACAAATGTCCAAGCCACAATGGCTAGCCAAATGTGAAACAAGAACCTCTAACCTATCAAACCCAATCCAAATAGCTACTATTCACCCCATTCCATGCCTGCAACAACCCATCTCCAATTCCAACACCATTTTTGCCCCGTTTGACTTTTGTTGACCAAGAACTAATTCTTCCTAAAACTGAAATATAAGCTTATAGCAAGCTATTAGGAGCTTGTAAAAACTATTTGGAACTGAGTAACAAGCTATATGAAGCTTGGGCTTGTGAAATGTAAACTTGAATTTTAACAGCTTAGCACAACCATAAAACCGAATGAAACTTGGATTTAATACTTGAAACTTGATCAAACAGAAAATGTAGCTTGAGTTTAGTACTGGGAACAAGATATTACAATTTTGAATTAAACTAAGGCAAAGAATGATAAAATCGACATAAAAGAAATTTTAAACTAAAACTACTACTTTTCTTTGCTCCTTCTTCCTCTCTTTATACACCATATGGCTTGTCTCTCTCTCTCGGTGATTCCCAGCTTAAATCAGAGCCATTGGATGGCTCAATTCAATCCTGGCCATTTAAAGTATTTTGGCGCCAAAAATCATTTTTAACCGTTTGTGAGGTGGAGTGTTAGGTACATGGGCATTAAATGAACCTTGGCTCTTTGTGTTTGGAGGGGGGGGAAATAGGGGTGATGATGGTGAGATGGAGTGTATCAGGAGAAGGTTGCAGGTTGATGATGGTGTTTTGGGTAATCAAGTGAGGAGAGAGGAAAGTGAGTCAACGGGTTTGGTGGTATATTAAATACTGGGGGGTCCAAAATGTAGTAATGTGAGGTCACAAAGGTATTAGCGGGGTTCATTTGCAATTTGACAAGTCCAAGAGGTAGTAATAGGGTTTAGAATACAAGGACTTATTTGTAATTTCGGAAATGCAAGGACCTAGGCGCAATCTCTCAAAGTTGCTCAAGGACTGAATTTGACAAGTGGTAATATTACAAGGACCAAAGTTGCCATTCTCACATTTTCCAGGACCAATTACGCCAATTTTCAAAGTTGAAGGACCATTTTGTAAATTTCTCAAACTTTTCACATTTTTCACCAAAGGATTAAATTTGACAACTTTTGATTTTAAAAGGACCTTTGGTGACTTTACTTTTGAAATTATGTGCTGTGGACTGTTTTGACAATTTTAGAAACTTGGGGACTAAAGCGCAATTTTGCAAATTTGATATGTTTTCATCCGATTTTGATATTTTGCATTTAAAACACATAAAACAACGATTTGTGATATTTTGATCATTTTGATGTGTTTCGAGTGTTTTCGAGATGATTTTGCGGTTTATATTGTACAAAATGATGAGTATTTAGACACTCATCAATCCCCCACATTGAGATATTGCTAGTCCCTAGCAATGATTTGAGAAAACATAATGGATTTTAATCTCTTTACCAAAGCCATTACTTCGGAGTAGCCAAATGTTTCGATTCAAGTAAGAACCATGGTACACCGATAACCATGTGATTTTGAGCAAACCACCGACTTCAACGGATTTGATTTGTCTTTACCGAAGCCGTTTGCTCGGACTAGCCAACTCTTAGATAAATTATCAACATTATCTTTGGTGAGTCGATTACCAATTATGGTTTTTCCATCGCCTTTACCACAAGCCATAATCTTGCGGGCTAGCCAACTCTTCACTTTTAGGATATGGTGAGTGAATACCATACAATTTTGGGCAAATTGCAAGCCATATAAACGGATTTGAGAAATCTTTACCAAGAGCCGTTTGCTCTGGATTAGCCAATCCTTTTGTCTTCTGAGACATGGCGGATGATAACCAAATGAGAAAGTGTAAAACACTTACTCAAAAAAAAAAAAAAAAATTTTGGCCAAAAGCGGGAATTGGTATAATTATATGATAAAATTCGTGAGAATTCCCCCACACTTAGAAATGAATATTGCCCTCAATATTCAAAGTACCAAACTATTATGCCGAAACAAAGAACGTGAAAGGGAAATATTACGGCCATTATGTAGAAAGAAGATTTTTTTTTTTTTTTTTTTTTGAAACTTGGGCAACCCCCACACTAGGGTGGTAGAAAGAGGTAAGAAGATGAAATATGGGTGAAAACCCATATAGTGAGTGCTCTTGTTTTGGTTCCCAGTCGCTAGCTTGACTCGACCCGAATTCATTTGTGCATGGGGAAAGTAACGTGGAAAACCAATCTCGATCGGACTTTCGTTCACAATGTTAATGAACATATGAACATCGAAAGTTCCACACCGATGAGATATAACCGCGGTATTGTTAATAGTAGAAACTATAAGGGATGATACTGGGTCAAAGATGGTGTCCTCATTCCCGAAAGAGAAAAGGAAAGAGCAACCACACCATCTGTGAAGAATGGAATAAAGGCGTACATGAGAATGCAAGTCCATTCCTCGTGAGAGAGAAGCAAATCACCGGTTTGACATTTTAAGCTTAAACTTGAAGCTTAGATGGTGATTGTCAAGAAGATGTCCGGGAGGAGGGTGGGAAAGCGGTTCTTCAATCAACAAACTTTCCGGAAAAGGATGTCTCCTCGGGATCAAGGTAAGTGTTATCAATTCCGTTGGAATTGACTCATCACTAAGAAATGCATCGACTTCATTCCAAAGTTGTCATCTTCCTCATCGGGAGTGAGAGAAGGAATGGAAGAGTCGGGAATAAGGCTAGAAGATGATGGATCATTTTGAGCAATTCATCAATGGGAAGAATGTCTCCCATTGGATCACAAACATCATCATCCAACTCGGATGAAACATAAGAGAGTTTGGTTTCATCCACGAGTTAACAAACTCGATCGACAAGCGATGCGGAGGTGGGACAAGTGGTGTGCTCTTAGAGCTAGCGGTTTCCACCACTTCCGATGAAGTCTCCGATTCTAGATCATCGTCATCATCAAGAACACTCTTGACTTCCCTGTGCGACTTTCAAACCATTTGTTTGAACGGGGTAATTTTCAAAGCTTTGAGCTCAAGACGTTTTGGTGAACACTCTTAACCATGAAATTTGAGAGTGTTGCATTGATTCTTCAGCATTTTTGATCAATTGTGGCAACACTCTGTTTGTACAAAGGTTTGGAGTTCGTTGATATTTAACGTGAGCTCTTCGTTGTCAACCCGTATGGTCAACTCTTCCGAAACACATCAATCGAGCACGACTGTTCTTAAGCTCTCCCAAGATGAGGGGAACTCTAGGATCCGCATCGAAGTCTACTACAACAAAGTCGGCATGAAAGTGAAACTTTCCCACTTTCATCACGACATCCTCGGCTATCCCAAGAGGACGAGTTCTGATGCGGTCCGCTAGCTCGAGTGTCATACGAGTGGATGAAAGTTCGGGAAGAGCAGTTTCTTCCATACCGAGAGTGGCATGAGGTTAATGCTAGCGCCAAGATCGCCAGGCGGAGCATTGAAACATCCCAAGAAATCACAAGGGATTAAAACCGGCCGGGGTCTTCAAGCTTTTCGGAAGCTTATTAAGAATGGTCTTGAGCATTGCTCATTGAGAGGAGTTTTAGCCATCTCGATAGCTTATCTTTGTTGGTGAGTAAGCCTTTAAGCGTGGATGCAAATTTAGGCATTAGAGCGAGAGCATCAACGAAGCTTATATCAAAGTGAAGCTCATTGAAGATTTGGAAAAATTTTTCCATCCGCTCTTTGTTTACGTCTTTGAGCTCCTTATCATTCATTCTTGATGGGTAGGAAGGCGACTAGACCTTTGAGCCGGGATGGAAGTGTTTTCGCTCAAGATTTTTCTCGAACATCGGGTTCGAACTTGAAACTTGACTACGAAGGTTGGACGTGTCTTGATGTGGGCTTGAATAACGCACCTTGTCCGTTGTCTCCTTGGTAACTTGACTAAATGCCACGGGAGGAGGGGCATTGGAGTCTTAGGTCCATTGTGCGCCTTACCACTACGAGTGGTGACGGCTTTCAACTCGGCATTTGGATTGGGAATAGTATTGCACAGGAGTCCTCCGGAAGATGGTGAAGCTTTGTTCATATTCATGTTCATGAAACCGCTCATCATATTCTTTAACTCATTTGTCTGCCGAGACATTGTGGTATCAATTTCCCTTTTAAGCTCAACTCTCATGTTATTGATCTGAGTTTGCATTGAACGCATGTTTGACTCAGTCATTTTCATGAAGTCATTTGGCATGGGAGCTTGAGGAGGTGGTTGATAACTTTGATGATTAGGAGCTTGATATGGTTGAGGTTGGTTGAAATTGTTCCGGTTTTGATTGAAATTTTGTCCTTGATTCGGAACAAAGCGATTTTGATTGCCATGGTTTTGATTGCCATGGTTTTGCACAGGAGGAAAACCAGGTGGTGTCATACCGCTAGGTGCAGTAGTGAGGATCACTTGTGGTCGGTATTGATTGTGGTTTACCAAGCTACGGGAGCTTGGTAAAGGAAGCATCGGTTGCTTGACAATCATAATACGCATGTGGACAACTACAAGTTTCACACACCTTGTTTACGGCTTTGATTGGTTCCGCTTATGAATTTCGCTTTTGATTTCCTTAACCTCTTTTATCATACAATGGATGATGTCATTAGAGTCGCTAACGGAGCGGCTAACTCGGAAGAGTTACCGGATGAAGAAGCGAGTGTTCGGAACATTGACTTTGTTGCGAGAAATAGGAACTTTGATTTTGCTCGCAAATCTCAATTACATCTTTAGGTTTACGATTCAAGATATTGCCGCTGCTGCATTCAAGGAATCTTGATCATTACCGTTCAACCCATTGTAAAGATATTGACTTGTTGAAGCTCCGTGAATTCATGATGGGGCATTTCGAGGAGATCTTTGAATCTCTCCCATGCCTCTCCAAAATTTTCATCGAAATTTTGACGAAATCCATAAATTTCATTTTTAAGATTAGTCGTCTTTGATGGAGGAAGAAGTAATTCACAAACTTTTGAACAAGATCCTCCCAAGTTTCGATAGATCGAGGGGTTCTTTTCCACCAAACCGGGCCGTCCCTCAAGAGAGAATGGAAAAGCATCAACTTGATGACTTTTGAGGTACATCCTTGAAATTGATAGTTGAGGTTAACTTGTTAAACCAACGGATGTGCATACGGGTCTTCTCGATCGACGCGGAATTGATTTGTAGACACAAGTTGGATCAAATGTGTCTTCAATTCAAAGTGATCGAGTTGATTACGGGTAAAACAATGGCATCTCCATAACCCTCGGTGGGTGCCGGAGCATTTCCGCCATAGTGCGTTAAATCCGCCATGGTGTTGATTGAAATAGTACGAATCTCGGGTTCGACTATTTGGGCAAAGACGCTCACGAGAACGCCTTCTTGAATTTCGCTAGATCACGCAAAGGACTCAATGATCTAGAAGAACGAGTGCGCATGCACTAGAGTTAACTCTAAGGACTCTCGAGTTAAGAGAGAAATGGAATTATGAAGATATTTCGATGAGAATGAGAATTATGAAGACGTTTTATAAAAATAGGGTGAGGAGAATCTTTATGGGTTTTCTCGGTTCAAACGTCGATATCACAACAAAATCAATTAACACAAAATCGAGGCAAAACAATGAACTTAACCAATAATCCAAGATGAATGGCTTCTTTGAAAAAGGTACACCAATCACAAGGACACAAAGGCAAGTTTTAAATCTTTAGTTCGGGAACTTATTATGGTCGCACCCCAGTTAGGTAGTGCAACGCCTTGGTTTTCGTGGTAATCTTTTAAGTTGTTTATTATTAAGAAAAGCATTTAATCTTTTGTATTTTTATTATTTGATACATATATAGAAACAAAAGAAAAATATTTTTGTGTTTTATCGTTTTTGGCTGTTTTTGGGTTTTGGATTTTTAGAAGAAAATATGGATATATATATATACAGGATGGATGATATAAACAAATGAGTGAGGATTCAAACAACTAATCGCTAGACGAAGACAAATAGCATAGTTCCCGCAACAAGCGCTAAAAATTTGATCTCTTTGAACCGTCAAGTTTTCTCACGCAAGCAAGAAACTTAAAATCGCTTTAGCACGGATGCAATGAAGATCTGAGGAGTACAATGTTTCGCTGGTCGTTATGTCCCAAATGAGCTATGCAATGATTTATCAAACGTTTAGTGATCGAGGAGTTTGAACGGAAAAGGGATTTGGTTATGATTATAACTACGGGAAAAGCCAACAAATTACAATGGCTTAAATGCAAATTAAAGAAAGTTAAAAAAAATAAAATCTATTAAATAAACGCTATCACTATTTTTACAATGATGTTTTTGTTTTTATGTTTTTATAAAACTGAATTTAAAATCTACGCGACGTACAATTAAAAACGTGAAACTTACACAATATTAACCCTAAAAATATGAAAATGATATTTTTACAATCCTAATGATAAAAGAAACTTTTTAGAAAAAGAAAACTATTTTTATGACTAATTATCTAATTATTATTAATTAAAAACTATTTTTAACTATTTAATAATTAACTAAAATACAAGAAATGAGGAAACAAAGCTAGAAAAATAAAATTATGAAATGAAAAAGTCTAAAATATCAAACTAGAATTTTCAAAACTATTTTTGTATTTTTCTGATTAATTTTCTATTTTCTAGGAATTTTAAACTATTAAAAACTAATTAAATTACTAAAAATTACCAAATAAACTATGAAAAATCTGGAAAATTACTTTTTTACTTTTTATATTTATCTAAACCTAAGAAAAATGAAAACTTATTTTTTGAACCTTTTACGAATTTTTTATATTAAAAGCTAATTAAAATGATTAAAAACTAATTTAAATTAGGAAAAATAGCTAAACAACTTAGAAAAATCTGAAAATTTAGGAAAAGTCTAAAATTATACTAGGAATATAAGAAAAATGGAAAAAAAGGCACTTGTTTGGAGAAATCAGAAACTGCTTAAACAAGTGCTTATTATTAAGCACTAAAATAAGCCAAATGGAACAAACAAGCTACCTACTGATAACAGAAGTCTAAATATGCAAATAGTACTAGAATGCAACTAAGAAGAACGAGCTACAACCACAGAATCACAAGATAGCAAAGATTTGATGTCTATGAATTCCAAGTTAAAACAGGTTCTGATTGGCAAGTTTAAGCTCATGCACAAGCCTCAAAATAAGCTCAAACAAAAAACTACCAATTGGAACTTGTAAAGGACCTGGGTGAGAGTATATGTACCAAAAATAAGACTATGGGAAGCTATAATGATCCCTGTGCACAAGCTACAAAATCTGTGAAAAAGTCAGTATTCACTGACCTGTGGTGCAGGGCACTTTGGGTCTAAAAGGAGAGCTTGTTTGAAGCTTAAAAAAAATTGTAAAATTCAACTAAAATGGTGACAAGAAGGAGCACCGGTGAGCTTTTGAAATGCCAAGATTCACCGAGTAAGTCCCAAAATGAACTCAAAACAATTCTTTCTAACCGAGCCCAAAACAATTTTGCAGACTTTTCGACTTTTGACAAATTGATGAAATTTGACTAAGTTGAACTTTGGATCCAATTTTGTGACCGAGATTGATGTTATGTGTTGTTATAGACCTAATGCAAGCAACATTATTGATTTCTAAACACAAAATGATGGTCTCGCTATCCCAAAATCATAATGAAGAAGCAGATAGATGGATTAAGGAACAATTTTGACTTTTGGTACTAGCAGACTCAAGATGTTGACTCAATTGAGTATACTTAAACCATACTAACATGAAACAAGAGGAATGAGCCACTGCACAAACCTCTGAGACAGAAAATTAAGCAGAACCAAGCACTCCTATTTGTTACTGATAAGAGCTCCAAACAGATTTAAACCAAGAACCAACTTATATTTATGATCAAACTAACTTAATATGACTTCATTACTGCTATTTGAACAAGTTTTAACAAATTTAACCCACAAGAACTAATTATGCTAAGAAACTTATAAATTTAACTTACAAATGTCCAAGCCACAATGGCTAGCCAAATGTGAAACAAGAACCTCTAACCTATCAAACCCAATCCAAATAGCTACTATTCACCCCATTCCATGCCCGCAACAACCCATCTCCAATTCCAACACCATTTTGCCCGCTTGACTTTTGTTGACCAAGAACTAATTCGCTTAAACTGAAATATAAGTTTATAGCAAGCTATTAGGAGCTTGTAAAAACTATTTGGAACTGAGTAACAACCTATATGAAGCTTGGGCTTGTGAAATGTAAACTTGAATTTTTAACAGTTAGCACACAACCATAAAACTGAATGAAACTTGGATTTAATACTTGAAACTTGATCAAACAGAAAATGTAGCTTGAGTTTAGTACTTGGGAACAAGATATTACAATTTTTGAATTAAACTAAGACAGCAATGATAAAATCGACATAAAAGAAATTTTAAACTAAAACTACTACTTTTTCTTTGCTCCTTCTTCCTCTCTTTATACACCATATGGCTTGTCTCTCTCCTCTGAGTGATTCCCAGCTTAAATCAGAGCCATTGGATGGCTCAATTCAATCCTGGCCATTTAAAGTATTTTGGCGCCAAAAATCATTTTTAACCGTTTGTGAGGTGGAGTGTTAGGTACATGGGCATTAAATGAACCTTGGCTCTTTGTGTTTGGAGGGGGGGGAAATAGGGGTGATGATGGTGAGATGGAGTGTATCAGGAGAAGGTTGCAGGTTGATGATGGTGTTTTGGGTAATCCGTGAGGGAGAGAGGGAAAGTGAGTCAAACTGGGTTTGACTGGTATATTAAATACCAGGGGGTCCAAAATGTAGTAATGACAGGGTCACAAAGGTATTGGCAGGGGTTCATTTGCAATTTGACAAGTCCAAGAGGTAGTAATAGGGTTTAGAATACAAGGGACTTATTTGTAATTTCTGGAAATGCAAGGACCTAGGCTGCCAATCTCTCAAAGTTGCTCCAAGGACTGAATTTGACAAGTGGTAATATTACAAGGACCAAAGTTGCCATTCTCACATTTTCCAGGGACCAATTCTGCCAATTTTCAAAGTTGAAGGACCATTTTTGTAAATTTCTCAAACTTTTCACATTTTTCACCAAAGGATTAAATTTGACAACTTTTGATTTTAAAAGGACCTTTGGTGACTTTACTTTTGAAATTATGTGCTCAGGGACTGTTTTTGACAATTTTAGAAACTGGGGACTAAAGCGCAATTTTTGCAAATTTGATATGTTTTCATCCGATTTTGATATTTTGCATTTAAAACACATAAAACACCGATTTGTGATATTTTGATCATTTTGATGTGTTTCGAGTGTTTTCGATGATTTTGCGCTTTATATTGTACAAAATGATGAGTATTTAGACACTCATCAGTTGCCATCTTCATTATAATCGAGCAAGTGGAATGAGAAAACAATCAACGGTAGCCCAGTTCACTTGATACTTGAAAGCGCATGGAAAAAGCATGAAGCATGTTGATGAGAATGGTTATAATAAGAAGATTTCTCTTCTTCAGAAGATAAAGCGCACTGAGACGTACACTTTTCTTTTCTTTAGAGTACGAGGCATGAACTGATGTGTTCATACGTCATAATCTCTCTCTTTTCAAAATCTCTTGGCAAAACATGTAATCACCCCATTATCATTCAGTAGGCTCTTTGTCGTGACAGCTGATGGAGAAAACCTATTATGATGAATTTGACCCTGAAGTAAGCTAACCCGAACTCGTGACTTAAACTTGCACATATGTAACAAAGAGCGGTGTCGAGACTTCATCCTCCATTGAATCTCTAAGTACTCTATACTCTTCATCCAACAAACCATCAAGTATAAGACGTACATCACCTCTTGAAAATCCACAATTGAATGTGACACTGAGCACTACAACGTAACTCCTTAAAGTGATAGTTATTTTGAGGTGATAAGAGCCCAATTCCCCCAAGTGGTAAAAGAAAAGGAAAAAGTCACCCAACAATAACTAGATTTCCAAGTATTCGTTTTTGATAAGAAGCTCGAACAAGGATCATGAAGAATCTTCATCCAACCATCCCCGATACCTTCAGATACTAAGTACACTTGCCCGTGATATTTCACTTCAACCTCAAATAAATAATAGTGAATTACCCCGTTGTCACATCTTCTGGTTAAAAGCTCAAATCTAGCCTCCTTTGACGTTTTAAGTGAACTATGATAATGGTTTTCATCCCGACCATGGTTAAAAGCACATAACCCCGTAAAACCATGTAATAACCAAACTGCCATGACGAATAACCAAACACACATCCAATTCATGAAGTACACCATTTTATCCCTTCTTCGAAGTAGAAACCATAGAACAAGCATCAGATGAGACCCTGAAATACACTTTCCTTTCTCCAGGATGGTTCCATCATTACGGGATTTTACAATTCTATGGTTTAAATCGAGAAATAGTTTCTTTCGCGGGATTTTACAAAACCAAGAATAAACCGCAAGATAGATCCGGAAATGCACATTACTTTATTCGGGATGTTTTCATTGTCACGGGATTTTACAAGTCTATGATTTAAACCGAGAAATAGATTCTTTTGCGGGATTTTACAAAATCAAGACTAAGCCGTAAACAATGTTAGCTTGAATGTGTTATGACAACTTTGGTTTCGGTGAGTATCTGTTTTAGGGGAACATGTAGTGGTTCATCAACGGTTCATTATCCAACAACAACAATATCATCAACCATCCAATAAACACTTTGGTAAACACATCAATCACACATTCTATCGGCTATTGTAGTGACCACATGGAGAAATAGACCCGATATACCAAACTTGATCATGAAGTAAAATTCCACAGATTTGTTACTTAAACTTGTACTAATCCTAGTGAAGAAGAAATGGTGTACGTAATGTACAAAACCTCTTGACATTCTCAACTGAGTGAGACACCGAAGTGATAGTTACGTTGTGGGTTAAGCAAGAAAGAATCACAACCGTAATTAAATAGCCAAGTCTTTATCACACTCTGTAAATGCCCAAACAAGTCATCTTCGCGGAAGGGTAGAAAGAAAGAAGACAAAATAAGTAATTGTTCTCGGAAAACCTCATGACAAATCCAAATGAGAAATACCAAATACAATCAACCCTGTAGTCAACCAAGTTCCAATAACATTTAAAGTCATGACAAAACATCTTCCGTGAAAGTGTATAAACCAATGTATCAAACCATATAGCAACAAGTCTCATTGTTTCATCAACTCTCATCATATCGTATAACCCATTAGTGAATTTAGTCCATAAGCCCAAGTTAATAATTTAATTCTCATGTCTAAAATCAAATTCATACGACCAAATCGTCTAATATCAATAACAGGCCCGGTCAATGACTCAAAATACTACTCGGCCCAAGAAAGTAATCATCCTAACCAAGCATTAAGTCCAATATCAAAGGAATAAATCCAACCACATGTGGCCCATAAACGAGACAAATCACAGCCTAATAGAAATTAGGTCCATTAGACTTGATTGCCCATGACTGACAAGGCCCACATCAGTGATAGAATCACCTGATCCGTTTTCAATTTCACACAACCCTAATACACGGGTATATAACACACTAAACACACTTGTTACCCTAATTTTACTCCCTAAAAAAATGCCTTTATCTTCACTATCTCACACCAACCAAACACTAATTTTCATCAAAAATAAATCTGCCTCCCTTTTCACAAAACACTTCCAGGAGATACCATCAATATCAATTCGAGAATGACACAACATAATCTTCTTTTCTTTGATCTTTGGAATATATTAGTCTCGCCACAGGGATGGCTTGAGCTAATATCGTGGCCACAGGGATGGTCTTGATGCTCTTAGATATGACATCACGAGAAAAGACTCACAAGAAGGTAAGGATTGTTTCATTTCATTTATACATCATAACGAATCAAGGTAAGAGGTGTTAACAAAATTGTTAAAAACCCAACCTTATGTTCGGATAGTAACGCACAAGTTAGGGTTTGATTAGCCTTTATCATTCATGGGACGAAATCAGATTCTATCTAACACGGATCGATGATGGTTAATTATTCTCGTGTCATATGCCTTTAATGGACATAAATAATCATTGATTATCACGAAATAATAAACTGAGATTCTTTTTCATTTAGTCCATGTGAGATAAGATCTATGAAGAAAGATTCGTGTATAAAGCCTTAAGTTCTTGAAATATTTCGAGGCACGAAATCAAAAACTGAGATCTTGTAGTAAATAATCATTACGAGTCATCTTGAATCTGTGAAGAATATCGTGTAAGTCATCTTTAGATGTCTTGTTGTATTCCTTGGATACACGATGCATTTTGAGATCACTTTATTTATGAGCAGTAATGAGAAACGGTTGTGAAGATGTAGGTATACATGAGTTTTGATTTGAGTTACAAGGTTGGATTAAAATGATTGATGAAAGTCAATGTATGTAGTAGCTAGCCTTGTGAATGATATTATTGGATTGTGAATGCTTATCTTAGATGTATACATGTTGATGTGATTGAGGTTGTGGTCAAGTCGCTATAGTAAGTCAAGTCGCTACTGTCAAAATCTTCTTCTTCCTTTATGTCAACTCGCTTCTGGGTCATGAGTCAAGTCGCTAAACCATTGAGTCAAGTCGCTTCACTTTTACATATCATACCCAAGTCGCTATAACAGCCTCACATCAAGTCGCTATTTCACAAATCGCTAACTTATAAATATAAGTCACTAGGTCAAGTCTCTACATTTTTTCTTGATACAAGTCGCTAATAACTTTTGACTCAACTCGTTATTGACTTTCAAAAAAGTCAACGAATATCCAAGTCGCTACAGAAAAAAATAGACAAGTCGCCATTGACTTTTTGACCATATAATGAATCTGGACATAAATGAGGACAAGTCTCTAGGAAGAACATGGACAAAATATGAGACAAGTCTCTATGAAGAACATGACAAATGACATGACAGAAAAAACACATTCAAACTAGATTCAATAAGTAACCATAAAAAACGAACCAGTAAAGACATGACATAAAAACAGTTTTGAATATGACAAATGAACACCAATAACCAACTTAAACCATCATACAAACCAGCATCAAACATCAAACCCAAAACCCATACGAACCAAGCAATAACAAATCCAAGACAACCACATAAAGACCATAAGAATCATCAAAAACAACACAGCCTAGGCTCTGGTACCATTTGTAGGATCGTAATATTTATTGTGTTGATGATTTGGGTGGTCTTGGATGATGGAAATACATGTTAGCCATTAGAGAGAGAAAGGATAAGAGAGGGTGTTCTTGGTAGAGACTTGTAGCACAAATTATGAAAGGTTAGATTATGAAAGCACCACCCCTTCCATGGATGGAAGGGGTATTTATAGTTACAATGAATACGTCCTCCTATCGGACAGTGGATCAGGCATACAGTGGGTAAAGACCCGTCCTTCCTCCACGGTGTTGCACTAAACTATTCTACGCTACAAACTAACTAATTAACTACTAAATAACGTAACTAACGACACGTCTACGAGCTAACATATGCTAGACCTTAATTGGGGTGACCGACACTTTAACATGGAATTTCCAATTCCTAACATGTCCATTATTTAATATTACCGTGTCAGGTCCACTTGTTTACAATGGGTGCTACAGTAAAAATGGCTAATAAAAGGGAAAGTTTATCACTACTCATCCCTAATCTCTCCTATCCCCTTACATCTTATCTTCTTCACCGACTGTAAAATCGGAAAAATGATGCTTTGTTCATGCAATAGAAGGGCTATCATTCGAACATGCTGGAACAACACGAACCAAGGAAGGAGGTTCTATGCCTGTCCAAGAAATGTTGGGACACTTAATTTTATTTCATTTTAAAGTTTGCTTATAGTGGTTTATCTTAAATGTGTTGATTATAGTAATATCTGTTTAATTATAATTGTGATTTTATACAAGTGTGTTAATACAAATAAGCCGTGAAAACGTTTATTTATATTTTACGATCTTCAAATGTTTTGTCGATAACAAATATAAAATCATTTTAACGAAACAAATAGAGTACGTAAATAGTTTGAGTTAATAGTTTTCTAACACACTTACGCTCTCACATAAAACACTAAAACAAGTATAAGTGATTTTATGATTTAGATACATATGTACAACAACTAGTGTTTACATATTGGGTTAAACACATACTTAAACTAAGTATACTAAAATGGGTACAAACTAAGTGTATGCTAAATTGGGTAAATACAAGTATATACTAAAAGGGTAAATACTAGCAAATGGTTTTGACCCATAACCCATGGTTTTATATATACCACTTAACCAAGTTCATTGTATCCTTAAGATAAATTGTATCTAGAAAGAAAACCATGCATCAACCCATAACCCATGACCCATGACCCTTAACCAAAAATACCCATGGGCAAAGAGGAGCGGACCACGGATCCCTAGCTTTGTGCTAGCGGATCCCTTGTGGTAGGGATCCGTGGGATCGGGGATACATAAGAGAATTTCCTCTATAAATAGAGAGCCATTTCTTCCTCTCTATGTGTGCTTTTACATAAACTTCCCAAAGTATTCTAACCTCTAACCTCGGATCTAAGTGATCTATGTAGTTTGTCTTTTGTTTTTGTGTGATCTACTAGGTTCCTCCTAAAGGAAAGATCACCACCTCTTGAAGAAGTGCAAGCTCAAAGTCTATGAGTTGCCATGCTTCGTCATCATCAAGACTACTAAGGTTATCTTGTTGATAGTCTTCCTTTCTCCATAGATGTTGGGTTGAAGGCATCAGTGAAGAATGCCGAAAGTGTCAAGATGAAAGCATTAGTGAAAGGTGCTCATCATTCGTGTCAAAGCATTAGTGAATGATGCTAAAGGTGTCAAGACGAAGGCATTAGTGAAGGGTGCCAAGCGTTGTGTCAAAGGCATTAGTGAAGGATGCCAAAGAATCAAATCAAGTAGCATTTGGGAAGAATGCCTAGGTCGTATAATCGATGAGGTGCATCGTTATACATATATGTATTTGTTTATATACAAGGATGGTGATATCCTTGATGGTGTTGTAACAAGGAGTAGATCTCCTTGAGATTAGGTGTTGTGTCGTGAAGGTGTAGTTCACATAAGGTGTGAAAGAACTAGGTACTTAGCCTAGTACCTAATAAAGGGTAGGCGACGTTGTGAAGGATTAGTTCTCCTAAGGTGTGAAAGAACTCGGTGGTTAGCCTAGCATCAGTATAAAGGGTAGGCGACGTTGTGTTAGGTGTGGTTTGCCTTGGTGTGAAAGAACTCGGTATTTAGCTTTGTACCGGAAAAAGGTTAAGCGACGTTGTGAAGGCTTCTCCGCCATAAGGAGTTGGTGTATTGTTTACGAACTCGAGTAGGTGACTCGGGAGTGGAGTAGGGCAAGGAAGGTGTCCTTGTAGCCGAACCACTATAAATACTTGTGTCGTGGTGATGTGCTTCTTACTCTTTATCTTTCATTACACGTTTATATATCTATCTATCAACGTCCAACATAAACAATCAAATAGATTGACATAAGTCGATCTAAATATTTAAAAGGAAGTTTTAAATTGGTAAACTGTTCAACCCCCTTCTAGTTTTCCACAATTGGCATCAGAGCTTCGTTACCAAGTTTCTTAAAGTATGTTGTACTTTAAAGACTTGATACGATCCGTGTATGTTTGAAAACTACAAAGAAGGATTTTTTTTAAAAAGTCATATTTTCTTTTAAATCATTTTGTTGGACATTGATAGATCATTCTAACAACTTTTGCTGTCGTGAAATCTTCATGCTAGAATCTCTCCAAAATCTTCATTCAAAGAATGATGAAGACAACATTCAAGGAAGGATCTATAAAGTAATCTCTACTTACGTACACCAAGTACAAAAGATTACTTTAAAAGCTCATGAAGTATTTTTGGTATTAAGCCAAACCAAGAAGCATAGAGGTATGTTTTACCTTTCATTAGATAAGTTACATGAGTTCAATTTATTTTATAGTTCTCTTTGTTTAATAATCACTAGCATCATTAGAAGTCTCTTTCGTCACTTTTCCATCTCTTTCATCATCGGGAATAGTATTCCTTTTGATTCATCAAACTAACGCCGTCACATATGAACCCTCGATATGTGATTCATCAAAAGCCGTCATCCAAAAGCGGTCTTCATCTAAATACCTCCAAACTATTTTTTGTAAGCTTATTTATAAGCCTACTACATAAATAATGCCAAACAAATTCTTTTTGTTCACGATGGCGGATCCTCTAGTTGTACTAGCCGGATCCCAAATACAAAGGATCCGGGAACCGTGGAATGTAACTCACTATACGCTTTCAAAATTTCACCGATTACTTTCCTCTATTCACACAACACAAAACGACCAAGCTCTTGAATTAATCCTCATTGGCTTCCATAATCTCAAGTATTCCTTCCTAGAACATCATTGTAAGTAATTACATTAACTTGTTCTATTTTTCATCATCCTAATTCAAGGGTTTATGGTTTCTTAATTTCTAATCAATTAATTAGGGTTTTCAAAATTAATCATGAAAAGGGTTTTAAATCACATTGTGTTCACAACATTGTTAATACAAATCAAAACTATAAAACATATCAACCAATTTAACCTAATCGAAAAACTTGTATTTTAGGACCAACCATGCCCAAAGCCACTCAACAAGATCATCATGACACCGTCCATTACCTTACTCATTACTATCGTAAAAGGGTCCACCAAAACTAGCCGTAAAATTTTCAAAAGCCTCACAAAACGACTTATTCACGAAGGTCGTGTAGTCAAGGAATGTTTCCTTGAAGATACCGACATTCATCAAGTTTTCTCGACAATCAACTTTGATTGCCTTCTTGACATTGATGAACAAATTTGTCTGGTTTTTTTTTTTGAGTTTTACAAAAGCTTTAGGATCATTAGGAACACCGATAATAGCATCTCAATCGCCTTTATCATCAACACACAAAACTTTACTCTTCCTCTCAACACTTTTGCTCAAATTCTTCGCATTCCTTGTGAGGGAATTTGTATGTACTCTCAAGATTGGGCAATTAACTCTCAAAACCGTGCACTTGATCCCAAGCCTCTATAACACTCCTCTCGACGATCCCGAAACCATTCGTGATACTATCTTTAAAATTAGGACCGACCAATCCGTTCACGATCGTAACAAAAAGCTCATTCACCGTGATCCTTTTAAAATGGAACTTTTCAAATGCATCCCATGTTTAGAAAATGGGAAGAAATCCTTAGGAAAACATCATTAGCCTAGTTGGAAACAAAGATCATCCAAACGCATGTCTTGTGCAAATGATCTATTGTCTTACCCACCAAAGGCCATTTAATCTTGCCTACTACATGGTAAGGAGAATGGTGGGGTATTCAAAGCTTCCAACATGGTACTTCCATATGGTATGCTCCTAACACGACTTTGTAAGTATGTTAGTGCATTGCAACCATCCCTATCAACGATGATCATTACCTCCGATCACGTCATGGTACCTCTTACCAAACAACCCTCTAAACGGTTCATGGTCAATGGAGAGAAACACGAAGCTCTCGGACTCCTCGGCCGAGAAGAAGAAGAAGAAGATGAGGAAGACATCGACCCGTATCCAACATCAAATTGGAAATCATTGAATACCACAAACAACTTCCAACCATTCCAAACGAGACCATGAATTTAAACAAATAAGAGGCATGATTCAAAACCTCGCTTACAACCTCACCAAGCCGTCTAAAAGGAAAAGGAAGAATTGACGAAAGAGACAATAGGAATGTGCTTAGTTTCATTTATTTTATGTCTGAATGACTTCTCTTTAGAATTTTTAGTTTATGGTATTTTGGATATTGTTACTTTACCTTGTAAGTGATGTTTTATGATAACTTGCTTGTTCCTATTTGCTTGTTTTATAGATTTAATAGTGTACAAAATCGCACATCATTTTACGTGTAGGTTACGTGTTGGTTACGATCTGCAGATGCCGGATCCTAGGATTAGCCTAGCCGGATCCTTCCTTGAAGGAACCGTGGGATCCGTGACATCGGATCAACGATGCGACATTCAAACACATCAAAGCGCTTTCTAGATAACATCACATTAGCTTGGCATATATTTTTAGAACCCAACTAAGTCCACTTCAAGGATGAGAAAGGCTTAGATTCACTAAAGGCTTACTTAAGATCTTAGTATGATTTTATCAACACATCTAAAACTCACCATATTTCCGCTTCAACTACTCACAAACCATTTCTCACCTCTCAAAACACTTTAAGAAAGCAAGCTAAACAATTTTAGGAAATTGCTTCTAGTCTTTTATATCTCAAGGTAAGACAAAAATTAGTTTTTCAATTCTTGAAATTTTTAAGAATTTTTCTTAATATCACCTCAAGCTAAAACCTGATCACTAGGATCATTTATTATGACTTGACACCCCCATAACTCTTAGTGTTATCCTTGGACATCCATTGGTAGTCTTCTTGTCCCATTCCTCTTCCATAAAAAGCAATCATTTGCTATAACACTTATTACCTTTAATCATTCAAGTACCCTTCATCCTAAACCCTTAGGAGAATGAAACATTCAAAATGAGATAAGCCTTACCTCCCGAAACCTCATTACAAACTGTCATAATCACGAGAGCCGGATCCTAGGATTAGCCTAACCGGATCCCTTCAAGGAGGGAACCGTGGGATCCGGGTGACAGTTTATGCCAAACATAGCTAAAACAATCATTTCAACTCACCTTCCTAACCCAAACACTTCATCTCATCTTAAATGAGTTCCTAGAT
The DNA here is from genome assembly GCA_022545495.1 of Chrysanthemum lavandulifolium. Classification (NCBI taxonomy): domain Eukaryota; kingdom Viridiplantae; phylum Streptophyta; class Magnoliopsida; order Asterales; family Asteraceae; genus Chrysanthemum; species Chrysanthemum lavandulifolium. The sequence goes on along the minus strand of CM040243.1, from coordinate 195,194,958 downwards.
CAGTGAAACTCTGAATCTCAACCTTGTGCATGTCAATCATCACATTTCCAAGAACATTAGTGGATTAAGTCTTAAATGCAATTGCAAAGTTCTTCCCTTTATAACCCACATTGCCAAGAACACTTTAGTCATCAAACACAAACATAATTATCAGCAATTACAACCATCCTCCTTAGTCATCTCATCATGAGAAAAGATCCTAGTGCTTACTCATCCACTCAAAAACCACCTAAGAAACTTGCTAGAATCATACACGAAGTTTCCTCAACCGAATCATCTCCGGTTAAGTCCACCTATGCTAGGATTTCTCCTACACCAAGGAAACCAATCAAACTAATTCCCAAGAAAAGTGTTCTCACTAAGATTTCATCACCAAATTCTATTATACCAAACATACCCTCTACAACTCAACCTATTTCATTAATACCTAGAGCCACCTCCCAATCATCTCCACACTCTCACAATGTAGAAGATTTACCTTCTTGGCCATCTCATCTTTCACCATTACCAACTAATTCACTTGAAAAGATTGAGCAACAAAATCAAAGTGTTGAATCAACACTTGATCCAAAAGCAAACTCTATTATTCCTCCCAATAGTCCATTTTGGATTATGAGAAGACATCAAAGGCAACCACCCGATCGAATGGAAGTTGATGCTTCTTTACCTCTACCCTCAAACATTGTAGAGTCACCACTTAATGAGCCTCTACCAAATCCTCCTTCATTTGAAGATCCTCAATCCACCTCACTTGAACTTTCACCTCAAGAAACCCAAAACCATGACAAGGATTGCTATCATTGTAAACATGTTGAAAAGTTGATACATGAACTACGTGAAGAGCAACGTTTCATGTTTTATCACCTCCTCGAACGTTTCGAAGAGGTTAACAAGCCTAAACTACAATAAGAATCATATTCAAAAGGTCAAACTTAGAACATTTAGGAAACCTTTCTCATCCTTGATCATCATTAGGCTTTTAGTCGAATCTTAAGTTTGGGTTAACTTATTAGCATTAGTAGCACCTATTTGGCTAGTTCATTCTCTTAGTTTTTGGAGATTTGGTTGTGTATCTCTTGTTTTATTGAATGAATACTTATATGCTATGATTATTATGTGTGTTGTGCTTGTTATATTGTACATATATCTCATTCCTCAAATAGCACTCCTTGACATTTCTTCCTTCTTGAAGAAACTGTGAATAGATAGCCGGATCCCTTCCAGATAACTAGGCGGATCCTCCTTGAAGGGAACCGTGGGATCCGTGGTATGTAGCACAAATTTCTACTAACTTGAGTCTCTTTTGCAAGAAATTATGTACTATACTCTTGTTTTCTAACCTTTGTTTTGTAGTTATTCAAAATACACATGAAGATAGTGATACCATAAAGCTAGGGGAGCTTTGTGTCAAATGACATTGCAAAATCATTTGCAAACTTAATCCTATTTTGGGTTACACTTCATGACACCCCATTGCAACATTGCAATATTTAAGGCGAGACACGTTCTCGCCACTTAGGCGAACCATTTGCAAACTTAATTGCAAACACAATTAGTTTATTTTACGTTATGTCCTTGACGCCTTTCAAAGGGATGGACTCATCAAGGGGAGTTAAGACGAGTACCATTCCGTCACTTGCTCTCTTTACATTTTACATTTTCTCTTATAAAAATTGTGTTAGTTTCTTTTAACACTTTTGTTTCGACAAAAGGGGAGAAGAAAGTAAAACTACAAATTCAAACTTTTACGAATTTTAGATTTTCCTTAAAATAATTTTATATTTTGTCATCAACAAAAGGGGAGATTGTTAATACAAATAAGCCGTGAAAATGTTTATTTATATTTTACGATCTTCAAATGTTTTGTCGATAACAAATATAAAATCATTTTAACGAAACAAATAGAGTACGTAAATAGTTTGAGTTAATAGTTTTCTAACACACTTACGCTCTCACATAAAACACTAAAACAAGTATAAGTGATTTTATGATTTAGATACATATGTACAACAACTAGTGTTTACATATTGGGTTAAACACATACTTAAACTAAGTATACTAAAATGGGTAAAAACTAAGTGTATGCTAAATTGGGTAAATACAAGTATATACTAAAAGGGTAAATACTAGCAAATGGTTTTGACCCATAACCCATGGTTTTAGATATACCACTTAACCAAGTTCATTGTATCCTTAAGATACATTGTATCTAGAAAGAAAACCATGGATCAACCCATAACCCATGACCCATGACCCTTAACCAAAAATACCCATGGGCAAAGAGGAGCGGACCACGGATCCCTAGCTTTGTGCTAGCCGGATCCCTTGTGGTAGGGATCCGTGGGATCCGGGGATACATAAGAGAATTTCCTCTATAAATAGAGAGCCATTTCTTCCTCTCTATGTGTGCTTTTACATAAACTTCCCCAAAGTATTCTAACCCTCTAACCTAAGATCTAAGTGATCTATGTAGTTTGTCTTTTGTTTTTGTGTGATATACTAGGTTCCTCCTAAAGGAAAGATCACCACCTCTTGAAGACGTGCAAGCTCAAAGTCCATGAGTTGCCATGCTTCGTCATCATCAAGACTACTGATGAGTATTTAGACACTTATCAATCCCCCACACTAAGATATTGCTAGTCCCTAGCAATGTTTTGAGAAAAATTAATGGATTTCATCTCTTTACCAAAAGCCATCACTTCCGGAGTAGCCAGTTGTTTCAGTTCAAGTAAGAACCTTGGTACAATGATAACCAAATGATTTTGAGCAAATCATAAAATGTAAACGGATTTGATTTGTCTTTACCGAGCCGTTTGCTCGGACTAGCCAACTCTTAGATAAATTATCAATATTATCTTTGGTGAGTGATTACCAATTATGGGTTTTCCATCGCCTTTACCACAAGCCATAAACTTGCGGGCTAGCCAACTCTTCACTTTTAAGGATATGGTGGTGAATACCATATAATTTTGGGCAAATTGCAAGTCGTCAACGGATTTGAGATATCTTTACCAAGAGCCGTTTGCTCTGGATTAGCCAATCCTTATGTGGGTTAGACATGGTGGGTGATTACCATTTGTTGTGTTTAGTACATAGTACTTCCACTAATTTTTTTTTTAAATTTGGCCATTTTGGGGAAAAAGGGACTAAAAGGGTACATTCATGATCAAAATTAGCGAATTTCCCCCACACTTAGAAATGAATATTGTCCTCAATATTCAAAGTACCTACTGTTATACGAAACTTAGAACGAAAAGATAACATTTACTAGCTAAGTGTAGAAACACAACAATTATTCTCTTTTTTTTAATATTTACAATATTCATTCATTTTTAGATCTATATACAACATGTGGGGCATCTCCCCACACTAGGGTGGTACACACGGTGAAAACCCATGTAGCATGCTCTTGTTTTTGATTACCGAGTCGCTAGCTTGACTCGACCTCGAATTAATTTGTTCATGGGGAAGTAAGGTGGAAGAAACAATCTCCATCGGACTTTCATTCAAGATGTTTGGATAAACATTGAAGTACGTGAAAGTTCCACACCGATGAGATACGCATGCACCGGCTCACAAATGGTACATGGAAATGCCGGGGTTAAAGATAATGTCTTCGTTCCCGAAGGAGTGAAGAATAGGAGAAGCTACGGGATAGGTGAAGAAGAGAAAGAAAGTCATGATAATAATCTTGACTAACTCATCATCATCGAAGGAGAATTCATAATAGCATGAATTTCATCTTTTAAGCTCAATTGGTCTAGACATATCCCGGTGTGTCTAGATCAAAGTAGAAGTTATCATACTCGGCGGAGATATGATATGAGTGAGTTCATCGAGAACTCCATGAAGGTGAATGAATCATATTCATAATTGATATTAGTGGGTTCACCGGTGAACTCCTCCAATGTAAATGATTCATAATCGGGAGAGAATTATAAGAATGAAAAGTGGTACGCCACTAATCTTCTCTCCCATACTATTAAACAGAAGGCTTTCATTTCGGAATAGAATCATCGAAAGAATGTCACTATCCTTAATGGGGATAGGAGATGAAATAGGTTTTCATTGAAAGCCTCGATTTTAGAAATGAGAAGACCGACCTTGAAGAATGTTGCACGAAGTGCTTCATCTTTGATTTCGGTGTCGAGAACTTCATCATTCTCTTCTTCTAAGCTAAAAAGCTCGAAGGTAAATCTTCCACATAAACGATGTCTCCACAAGATAACGAATCATTATCATTAGAATCGGAGAACATCTCAATATGATCATTTTGGAAGACAAGAGGAGGAGGATATCACACATGATCAAGAATTCCTGTGACTCTCTTGGGATTGGGACAAGGTTCTCAACACTAGACTTTATGAATTCGCCCAATTCCTTTTCGTGAACAGTGTCAAGATGCTCGTCCCCATGGTCGAGAGTGAGTGGGAGCTTGGTGTGATAGCGGTTGTTTGAGATGGAATCTCAAGCTCGCGGGATATCATCGATGAACTTGATGAATCAAGTGTATCCTCATCATCACCGCCATCGTGAATAAAACGAAATTGAGAGCTAGATCCGCTTTTTTTTGCAATTTTGCAATTGATTCAAAGGCAATTGGGAAATAGAATGGCAATTCTTCCATGGATTTCTCATGTGAATTTTGAATGACAGACATTGTGGGAGTGGAGATTTGTCAAAACCGGAAGGTTGACATTGATAATCATCATGAGGACCCCACAATATACACAAGAAAAGCGGGAATATTATGAAGTGTTTGTTTTCTCAACTCCTCGATTCTTTTCACCGACTCCAAGCTCTAGATAAGTGTCTTGTTGGGTTTCTTGAGGAGTTTGAGTCATTTGGCACCGTGGAGGTTGGTCGTGATATGGATAGTCGTAATTGTTACAAGGAAATGGATTCCTGTTTGACAATCGAGTGAAATGGGAACCTCCATAGTTCACAACAAGAAAGCTGTTGAGTCCGGACCGTGAATTATATGGATATTGGTTATAACCAAAGTTCGAGCATCACCGGAAAACTGCTCATAGACAAACGTGTTTCGGATTGACACTCAAATCCTTGGTGAGGACCTCCACAAAATTCACAGTGATTAGGTTGGTTATATGAAGATAAGTCGGGTTGTGGTGGGTAATTGGAAAAGTTTGAGGGGTCGTTAAATGAGTTCTGATTAGGATCATAATCAAATGAATTCCTCGAACCACAAAACAAACAACTCCCGTTACGAATATCATTACCACATTGTACACACGTACACCAACGACAGGGTGAACCATAAAGAGGCTCACCACAACCGACACAAGGAATAAACGATTCTATTTGAGAGTTATGAGACTGAATCGGTCTATTCAAAGAATCAACAAAACCAACATGGTGATCCGAATGACAATCAAGTCTCGAAGAACATTTTGAAAAATCCGGAGGTGGGACAAGTGGTGTGCTCGAGAGCTAGCAATTTCCACCACTTCCGTTATGGTCTCCGGTTACGGTTCTTGAGAAGCGTGAAGATTAGGCAAGTCATTCTTGCTAGTCACCGGTCTAAACTCGCATGTTTGCTTTTAACCGTAAATCGTGAAAGCTTAGGATCAATTCTAGACGGCTTAGGAGCAATTGAGGATTAGATCTTTGGATAACCGTAGGTTGGACGTGTTAGTACTTCCATTATCGGAGGAAGTACCGGTCCTTGTCACCCGGTTTCTCGCTCTATTTCCCTATGCGAATTAATGGATCATCACGAACAAGACGAATTCTTGACATTTGTGATAAAGTCCAAGTTTTTCACCGTCCCGAATTCATCGCAATCGAGAGATTCCATGAGAATAGAAAAGTTAGAATCAAATGGATAGAGGGTAAAGGGATAAAGAATCAAAAGGGTAAGAGGGTAAAGAGGAATATTTTGGTATTTTGAAAACATGATGTAAAACAAAGAATGAAAATCTTTTGGATTTTGGATTTTTATAAGAAAATATAGATGGTATTAACAAGGAGTGAATATTCAAATCACTAATCGCTAAACGTAAGATAATTAGCATGACTCCCGTGTAGCGCTAAAATTTGATTCCTCCCGAATTACCCATCTTAAAAGGCTGACGACCGGAGAGGAATGCAAGTTTACCAAGGATTAAAATATCCTTGGATCGTTTATGTCCTGGCGAGGCGTGATATCCTGAATACAATGACTTGTGATTTGTTGAAAATAATATTAGTATAGGAAAAACAGGAATCTGATTGACTAACACTAGGAATGTGAATAGTAAGCTCTGTCACGGCTACGTCAATAAAAACGTAAAATCAGAAACCTAAAAATATTAAAGTATTTACTAACATTAAAACTATTTATTTACTATTTAATAATTTACATAAATATAAAGGAAATGTAAAATAAACCTAAATAAATAAAACAAAAACTTAGAAAAGTTTAAACTAATATAAAAGAAATTTAGAAACTAAAAATATATTTATTATACAAGTATTCTATTTATTATTAATTGTTTACTATTATCTAATTACTAATACTATTATTTAATTATTATAAATACTAAACTAACAAACTAAAATCTAAAACTTTTTACATAATTCTAAAATACTAATAAGAAGCTAAGAAAAATATAAAAACTATGTTTATTATAAAAATAAGAAAATTTAATTAAATACTATTATTACTTATATAAACTAATTAAACTAAATTAATGCAAAAAACTTAGAAAGCTAAAAGTGAAAACTGCAAAAGTATTTTTTACATATGCTAAATAACTTAATAAAGTTATAAAAATCATAAAAAATTATCTAGGATAAAATTTAAATACTAGAACTAATTTATTTTTGGCTTTTTCATTTAAACTAATTAAATAAAATTAAATCTAAAAACTATCTAATGAACAGTAAAAAAAATGTGAAAAAATTATGGAAAGTAATTTACATAGTAAAGAAGCTGGGAAATATATTATGAAGTTCACAGCTTATCCAGATAAGCTGTAATAAGCCAAACAGCTCATATAAGCTTATTTAAATAAGCTAAAATATAAGAAATAAAATGTGCAAAGGATAACTGAGAAGTGAGCTAGCCTAGGTGGGTTATGCAGTGAACTTGTCACCAATGGAACCTAGGTTCGAATCTAACACACAACCTTTTTGCACTTTATTTTATTTTTGATTTTTCTTTTTGCAAAATTATATAATAAGTAAAAATAAGTAACTTTAACAAAAGCAACTTTTTCAAAACTTGGAAATAAGCTCTGTGGGAGCTTATTTCCTCCACAGTTGGCTTTTAAGCCTTAAGCTTCTAAATAGAAGCTATCACTTGAGGTTAAAGCTTGGTTTTGGGCTTTTACGCTTTTAGGACTAGTATATATGAGATATTCAATATATTTAATGAATTTGAAACTTTACAAACAAAGAAATAAGCAATTAAGTGGCTTATAAGCTTATGCGATGAACTTTTGCTCCTTTGTTTGGCTTATAAGCTTTGAATAAACAACAAAAGAAAGAAAAGAAAAAAAGGTATGTATGTACATGTAATATGAACAAGTTTAAGGAAAATGGAAAGTTACAAACCTAGAAATAAGCATATTATGGGCTTAGGCTTATCAGTTGTCGATCAAGCACACAATCAAGGCTAAGCTTGAAATAAGCTTATGAAAAGCTATACAGTGTAATAAAAAGGTAAAAGTTTATATGTACAAGTATTATGTGTATATTTATACAAACTAAGTGCACTAGGAATAACTTATAAGCTCAGAATAAGCAAATAAGCAATTCTCAATACACCTCAGTCCAAACCAAGGCCTGCAACTTTTTGAATGGCCATTTAAGCTGACGGGTTAAGCTCAAAATGGCAAAATGAAAGTTGGAGTTGCAAGATGGCCTGGTAAGCTTTCCAAAAAGCCCAAGTTCACTCTGTGAGGTTCACAGATGAGCTTGTGAGAAGCTTATGAAAATCCTTCCATTTGCCTAAGTACACTGGGTTCCCAGTATGCATAGTCAAATGGGACAAACAAAGCTCCTTGCGACCCTATTAGATAAGTCGCAAGGTTGGATTAAAGCAATCGGATCATTAAACCTAGTTGATAAGCTTCCCAAAGAAGCAAATCTCATAAGCTAAGTCCAACAGGTGAGCTTTTTGAGAGCTTATGAAATATAGTGATTAGAGTAAGGTATGCTGAGGATTCAACATAGCTTTTCATGATGTGATAAGTTTAAGCTACTTGCAGCCTATGTAAATAAGCTACAAGGTGAGATTTAAGTGCAAAACCATAAAGCTGGGTTGCTAGGCTTCCTAAAAAGCCAAGCCACACAGGCTTGTGATCACTAATGAGCTTGGTGTGAGCTTGTGGACATGGTGTAATATCCTGATTGCTCAGGGGTATGTTGTGAGTGGGCAAACACAAGTTCACACAACTTATCTAATAAGCTTCTAAATGCTCAACCAACACTGATTATATTAAGTTGGATAGCTTGCCTATCATTAGGCCAAGAATCTCAAGCTCAAGCTCAATGGGGAGACTATTTATGAGCTTGTGAAATCAACTCACCTTCACTGTTTGCTTCAGTGAAGGGAGTGTGGTGCACAAAAAAGGTGGGTTGTGAAAACTATCTAAATAAGCTAAAGACAGAAAAAGAAGCACATACATATCAAATATGCCACTAGGGCAACACAAATAAGCCAAGTTCACAAAATGGGGTCAAGTCATGAGACTTTGACAAGCTCATGAACTGATGACCCATTGGTGACACAGGCAAAAACTAGTGTATATAAGCCTGATTTAAGCTAGAAATAAGTGAACTAAAATTAACAAAAATCATACAGAGAGATAAGCAACAAAACTAAAACATACTATAAACACGGGTTCTAAAACTAAGTATTAAAAGCTACACAAAATTATCTATTTAATTCAAAACACAAAATCAAATTTTGACTTTTTAAGTTTATGATCAAAGTTGACTTTGATCAACTTTGATCTGAATTTAACAACTAATTATGATATAATATGATACAATAACATGAAATAAACAAGTAAGAACAACTTTAAAACACATTAGCATGATTTTAGGTTGTGACAACTTCAAAATACTCATAATGAAACAGTCAAGTGTGATTTTGACTATTTACCATGCTATACTCTTAAGTTAATGTTTCACTGAGTCACTTTAGTCATATAAGGCATACATCAAATAAGAAAAACACCATACATAGCCTGTAACACAGATCATCTACCACAACCAAACAACCCTTTAATGGAATTTAATTAAGCTTTTCATTACATAGGACTGAGTAAACCAATTTTATCAAATCCACAGGCTTTCATCTGTTAAATTAGGACCTTTAAAGCTTAAACAAGTAGTCACACAAGGTTTAAACCATGATTATCAAAAATCAAGCATATGAGGCAATCAAATGGAAATTTAAGCATAACCAAATTCCAAAACATAACAAACTTATATTAAGCTATAATATCATGAACAAACAACATAGAAACACAGAAACATAAAAATCATAGCATCTAAAACATTAAAACAGTAAAGTGCAAAAAATTGTAAAAATGAAGCTTACAAGTGATCGATGCTAAGACTGAGTACCAAGGCTCAGAAACCACTCCTAGCTTGTTGTCAATAAGCTAGAAACCAGAAAGTCCATCCAGATTAGCTTCTATACCCCAGAACTGCTTATGAGACCACAAGTTGATTTTTCATTGATTTTTCTTGATTTTTTAGTATTTTCTGTTTTTTTTTAAAACTATAACTGATCTAATGAATCTAAAAGCTTCATGAGCTTTGTCAGGAGCCTACATGAGCTTAAAGAGTCCATTAAACAACCATAACAAGAAATTTAAATGACATGAAATTCAAGGAATTTTAAGCAAAACATGAAACTGAAATTAGACTGAAATTAAACTGAAATTTAAGTTCCATTACACTAATTTGAGGAAGCTTACAACATTAAAACATTAAAAGACATGAAATTTAAAGAAAGCTTTTAAAAATTTCACTAACGACCAATGGCTAATCCAAAGGTACTTCTTCTCTTGCCTTTCTTCCTCTTTTATGCTTTAGAAATCCTCCACGTGTCCTTCTGAGAGTATCCCACCACTTTTCTTGACCAATGGGAGAGTTTTGAGTGTTAGCACATTTTGGCGGGAAAGTCAGTTTGACTTGTAGCTCTGCATTTCATCAACTAGGGGGTGGCATTTAATTTGGAGGGTTGAGTGGGTAGTGGTGATGATGAGGGGAGGAGAAAGGTGAAAAGGTGATGGGAGATGGCTTGTGTTGTTGCGAGCAACATGATGGGAAGACAAGGAGGTGGCGGGCAAAGGGCTTGTTTGACTTGGTTTGACACTGGGGTCCAAAAGACTAATGACAGGGGTCACAATTGGTTAAGTGGTGGTCAATTTGGTTTTGACTAGTCTTGGCTTAGGCTTATTATACAAGGACTAAAGCGCCACTTTCTCGAAAGATGAGGACCAAAGCGCCAATTTCTCAAAGTTAACATAAGGAATGAATTTGACAAACTTTAATAGTACAAGGACCGGTTTGACATTTTCAAAATTCCAGGGACCAAACTTAACATTTTATGAAAGTTCGGGGACCTTTTTCGCCATTTAACAAAAGATTTATTCAAGGACCATTTTGACAAGTTAGAATAATTCGGGGACCTTGAATAACATTTTCTTTATTTTGTTTTACAGGACCTGCTTTTTGACAACTTTTGAAGCTTGGGGACTAAAAGCGCTAATTATGCAAACTTTATCGTTTTTACCGATTTTGATATTTTGCATTTAAAACACATAAAACACTTATTTGTGATATTTTTATTATTTTGATGCATTTCTGAGTGTTTTCAGATGTTTTTGCAGCTTAAATGGTACAAAAATGATGAGTATTTAGACACTCATCAACTACTAAGGTTATCTTGTTGATAGTTCTTCCTTTCTCCATAGATGTTGGGTTGAAGGCATCAGTGAAGAATGCCGAAAGTGTCAAGATGAAAGCATTAGTGAAAGGTGCTCATCATTCGTGTCAAAGCATTAGTGAAGGATGCTAAAGGTGTCAAGACGAAGGCATTAGTGAAGGGTGTCAAGCGTTGTGTCAAAGGCATTAGTGAAGGATGCCAAAGAATCAAATCAAGTAGCATTTGGGAAGAATGCCTAGGTCGTATAATCGATGAGGTGCATCGTTATACATATATGTATTTGTTTATATACAAGGATGGTGATATCCTTGATGGTGTTGTAACAAGGAGTAGATCTCCTTGAGATTAGGTGTTGTGTCGTGAAGGTGTAGTTCACATAAGGTGTGAAAGAACTAGGTACTTAGCCTAGTACCTAATAAAGGGTAGGCGACATTGTGAAGGATTAGTTCTCCTAAGGTGTGAAAGAGCTCGGTGGTTAGCCTAGCACCGTATAAAGGGTAGGCGACGTTGTGTTAGGTGTGGTTCGCCTTGGTGTGAAAGAACTCGGTATTTAGCTTTGTACCAGAAAAAGGTTAAGCGACGTTGTGAAGGCTTCTCCGCCATAAGGAGTTGGTGTAGTGTTTACGAACTCTCGAGTAGGTGACTCGGGGAGTGGAGTAGGGCAAGGAAGGTGTCCTTGTAGCCGAACCACTATAAATACTTGTGTCGTGGTGATGTGCTTCTTACTCTTTATCTTTCATTACACGTTTATATATCTATCTATCAACGTCCAACATAAACAATCAAATAGATTGACATAAGTCGATCTAAATATTTAAAAGGAAGTTTTAAATTGGTAAAACTATTCAACCCCCCCTTCTAGTTTTCCACAAAGTGGGTTTAGTATCAGTTTATGCTGCAAAGAGATGCTAACATTTTGATTATCAATTTTAGCCTACAACATGTCCATTCAATGGGTGGTACGATCCACCCATGCCAAGGAGAGCAAGGGATGTGATTATCTACTTGCAGAGAAACATCTACAGGAATGAGGCGGCATTACAAGAATGCCAAGCCGCCCTCATTGCTGAGACTATGGAGGCTGTCAACGCGGGTGACAGGGCAAACGAGCTAGTGGCTGCTCACCAAGCATCCTTGGCTGATCTCCTTCTTGAGAAGGAGAAAGTTTGCCATCTGAGGAACTTTTGTGTTTTGTCTTTGATAGTCATCTTCTTGGGTTTTCTATGGTTTTTCTATAGGGTTTAGAAAGTTACTGGTTTTTGTATTTTGGATCGGTGGTAGATGGTCTGCAATGGGTAAGTTGTGTTTAAGAAATTTTAGTGTATGTTGTATAAAATAGTCTCTTGGTTGATAATGTTTGGTCCTTGTACAGTGGTAATATTATATTTCTTTGTAAATATTTTTAAAAACAAAATACAAAATTATAAAATCTGATAAAACAACAAAATATTCTTCTATCTATATTTCTTTTAACATGGCAAGTACAAATCTTGATCAACACGTTGTTCTATCAAACCTTTCATTATTTTCCGAACAAGTGTTGAGGGGAGAAAGTAAATATTTTCGGTTTCATAAAACCTTGTACTTGCATGTTTTCAAAAATATGTTGTTTCTTCTAAAATGGTGGACACTTTTCTTGTCAATTACTCTCCCTGACTCAAATGTTTTAACCATTTCATTATTTCAAAAGTCGAGGGGAGTATCGTTAAGTTTCTTGCCTTACATGTGTCTTGTCTAACCTAAACGGATGTTAAAGGATCTTGGTTGGAACCTCTTTAAGGTTGAAGGACTGAATGTGTCAACTTGGCTAATTAATTTTAACAAAATCATTTACTCCTAAACCACCAAGATCAAACGCCCAAATCAAATCTTCTAAATCCGTTCAAGTTTTTCATAATCTATAAGTTCTAAACTGTTTTGATCAAGATGATAAACAAGGGTTTCTAAAATTCTTTCAAATCCAACGGTTAAAACTCTTTAAACTGATTTTGGAAAATTGTTCACTCGAACGAACTGGGTGATTATGCATAAAAGTGTTTGGATTGAAATAAGTTGTGTTAAAACCTTTCTTAGTGTCTATTAAACTTGTTTCAATCGTCCAAAACCATCCAGAATCTTAAATTTCACTAATATGATTTCTAGGGTTCTTGCGCTCATTTAGGGTTTGTCTATTTTGTGATATGTTATTAGGTGGTCAAGAAAGTGTTAGAATAAGTATATATGCATGTTTTGAACCTTGAAATTAGCCCAAAAACATCTAAACTGTAAGAATTTAAGTTTTAGGCTTTTAGGGTTCATATCCCAGGAATCCTCTGATTCTATGGTGTAAATGTGTTATATCTTGTTCCATTGCACCCATTTGACATCTAGGACACTCCAGAAACATTCTTGTTTGATTTGTGTAGATTAAGGGTTTAGGGTTTAAGTAATTTTACGCCTAAGTCTTTCTGTGTGTATCTGATATGTTCTTATGCTTGTTTTGTGATCTAAAAGATGTCTGGAGTTAACTGCAATCAAGTTTTCATGTTTATATTCAACTGGTTAATTATTCGTAATGTCAGAATCTTTAGGTGCTCAAACCGTTACGATTAAGGAATACTTTATGCGTAAAGGTTAGGCCTAAGAGAAATCTTACGCGTAACTCTTACGCATAAGGGGTCTATAGTGGATTACGTGTATCTTGGAAAGATATTCGTAAACAAGGCTTGTTACGCATAAGATTTACTCTTACGAGTAAACTGTACGCGTAACATCTAGCTTATCCCTACGCGTAAGCTTAAAGCTTTTGAACTTGTCTTACACGTAAGAAACTCTTACGCATAAGCTAGGTCTTACGCTTTAGCTTACTCCTACGCATAAGCTCCTTTCTTATGCATAAGGATCCTTGTTACTCTTAACCCACTGTTCACTACATTTTGGCCTGTTACGGATATGTTACTTGTTAAATGTTACTCATAAGTCACAAATACCTGATGTTTCGTATAAGCTTACAAATGTTTATATGTTGTGTGTTAAGTGAAAAATTGGACTTTGAAATTTCAAAAGTAACATGTTCACATAACTTATCACATCAACTTCAATCAATTGGAACAATGTGACTTAGGACTTGTAACTAACATAAACATGTTACCATCATACAAGTAATTAGATAATAAATCAGACTAATACAAACACATTGTATTTCCATATGTCCATCTCTTTGTCTAATGACTTTCAGATCATGAAATGGCTGCAAATCAAGCAAACATCAATGCCCCAGCTGAGCTCTCGATGGCAAACACATTCCAAGATGGATACGACAAAACAATTGGCAAGAACTATCTCCGTGTCATCTTCAACAACTTCATATGCTCATAATCATCTTGCGAATTGCTGTGGACATCCTTCGCAACATCCATTCAAAACTCATGCTCAATGAGTAAGATTCAATGGATGAGGTAATACAATTTCGTAAGACATTAAAGCGAAAAGGATGGAATACCATGCTTTAATCTTTTCCGGTTAATCAACCCGGTGGGGCAAGAGGGTCAAGTAGTAGTCCTCCACTTATGGAAGATCCATTGCAAACATCTCTTACCCCATCCGATCCGGTTAATCAACCCGTAAGGATCGTGGTGTCACTGTCACTACTACTGTTGAAATGAAGCAAACACAACTAAAACAACCGCAAGAAGAAAAGCATGGTGAAGATGGGGAAATATATGACGAAGGAGATTACGATCATGATAAGGATGAAAGAGTCCCCGATGATGATAATTTGGCGATCAAGAGGAAATGATTCAAAAGAGGCAAAAGAAGTCGCTAGAGTCGAGGAGGAAAAGTTTAAGAAGGAATCGACAACTACATAGTTGACAATCCAATACACAAACCTCAACGGTCTTCGAACCATCTATTGACACTTCCACCAAGCCCAAATCATCATCTCAATTATCACCTCCATCAACATAAGAAACACCTATGTCAACAATGTAATCAGAAAGCAACTCTATCCAATGATTCGACAAATGGTTAAGCGTGTTATCACCACTACACAACAAAGCTACACACACCACCACCATCCGATCAACCAAGGATTGAAACCACACCACCAATGGAGAAAACCGTTGATCACATTACATACACCGGTGGTGAGGAACACGACATACCGAGCCCAAACCGAACCTCAACCGAAATTTAGATCAAGTACATTATCGCACTCCTTGTTTCATACGCTTCAAATCATAGGCGTGTTGAAGTTCTCCACCTCGGGGTC
The DNA here is from genome assembly GCA_022545495.1 of Chrysanthemum lavandulifolium. Classification (NCBI taxonomy): domain Eukaryota; kingdom Viridiplantae; phylum Streptophyta; class Magnoliopsida; order Asterales; family Asteraceae; genus Chrysanthemum; species Chrysanthemum lavandulifolium. Next base: position 195,179,797 of record CM040243.1, on the reverse strand, counting down.
GAATCTTACCTAAATTCTACACATTCATCGGAATCAATCAAGAACCTCGAAGACAAAATCGTTTTTAAACAAAAGTTTGGGTTTGTCTACCATAGTGAAAATCATCATACTTGCTTCATGGCTTTCGATGAAATTCACTAAGTTCTATGACGCCACCACGGAGATGGTTCGAGATGGATTGGCATATCGATTGAAGGACATTGAGTTGGGTATATTTCATTTAAGAGATGGAATTCAAAGGATTTCAAGGATGTTCGTTGATTTACACTAGGATTGATGAATGTTTGATTCATCGGATCGATGCAACAGTTGGAGAGCTATGTGGGAGGATAACCAAACTTTCCGATTTCGACTTTCCAACGTCCTCGAAAGTAGTCGATCGTTCGTAATCATTGGGTATTCTCTTGATTGTGATTTTGCTTGTTTGATTATCGACGATGGCTTGTGCACACATAACGATGTACAACCCGTTCTTGTCAAGAAAGGACCACGTGGTGCGCCTCGCCACAAACCTTATAAAAGGAGCGAAAGCTTCTTACTTTTGAGTAAAACCTATCAAACCTTTCACTTTTCAAAGTTTTGCTCAAAGGACAAGTACTTCCCATATGATTTTCAAAACCTCAACCGCCTATATCACTTGTTGAGGGGAGTATTTGATGAAAACTTTGTTCACAAATTGTTCATAGTGGTCATCTTCCATAACACTCGAAATGGTCATATTTATTGTCAACTTTTCAAAAATAACATTTGATATGCCATTTTGAGGGGAGAAAATTGTGTGTTAAGAAATATGTTGTGCTAAATGCAAATGAATCATGTACTTCAGACTTAACCAACGAATTGACGGTACTAAAGCGTTAGTAACTCGAAAAGACTTGTCTGGACGGGTAATAATTTCAAGCTAGTTCGCTAGTAATGTAAACGTGTCTCGCAAAGGACTTGTCCAAGTAGAAAGTACCATTCGAGACACTCTTGGTAGACATGAACTCGACGGGTATGACAACCTTCGAGGTTTGTCTACACCTTCAAGGTAGTTATTAGAGCTAGTTGTCACCTAAAAGTCGACAATGTAACTCTTTAACTATGCAACGAACCGTGTCTCATGGGGATTGTCTGCTCCAGTGGATCAATTCAAAATGTGCGCGCTCTTTCCTCATCGTGCATTTAAACCATTAAAACTCTTAAGCACATGTGGAGGGGAGTATTTATGCAAAATCCTATCTCTCACGATGGTTCAAACATGAATTTCATTGACAAACCCTTTGAGAGATTCTTAGCAATGATGGTTTTAATGGCAACATAGGTTAGTCATGGAGTTATAAGGTGACTAAGGTTAGGTATAACCGTCTATGATCCGCCAGAGTCGGAGGATCTACCCAAGGACATCACAAATAGTTAGTACTTAGAAGTCCTTAGGTACGATTATAAAAGGAGAAAATGAGAATCGGAGAAAGAAGGAGTTGAAGAATAAAAACAATGCAAGGAAAAGGGTGAAAAGAAATAGCCCTCAGATTATTCAACTTAGGCGGACACCGGGTTCAATTCATATACTCTTGGTTGTCACTTAGTGACACGGTATTGAAGATTAAAAGTCGTCATGGACCCGGTGGCGCATGCACTAAACCTTCTTAGCCACTCAAGTTTCTCTCAATGTAAGCTTGTTTCATTCTCACAGGAACCCTACGTAAACTATTGGCTTTCTCTTAGAGATAGGCGGTATTGAAGAAGGAGACCTCTCCCTAGTCTCCGCCTAGAAAACCAAACGCATTATTGAGTCTAGAGCCACGAGATTCATCAAAAGATCTCTTAGGAACACTTGACATTTTATCACTTGACGATCACCAAATAAGATTATCGGTGGTTCATATCGAGTCCTTCACGATCTTAGCAATGTCGAGAACATTTATGAGAGGTTCACATCCGTGATCCTCATTGATTGAATGGAAACTCCGCCAGGTCAACATCAAACACCACGGCAGACGGAGTCACCGGTAACTCCCGTGGATTACGCGGGTGTGTCTCAAACGGTCTACAATCGTGAGGTGATGCTTGATGTACCTCAACGACTCATCGAAGCTGTAGATGTACTTGACATCGCGTTATCTCACTTGTGGGACTCGGTTCGAGAACGGCCTTTGTAAGAATTAGAGTTGTGTTTTCACACTATCCGTTAACACTCTCAAGTTCAAACTTATAAGTGCGGAATCCGCTTATTACTAACCGTTTGACATGTTTTCTTCTTATGGAAGCTCCGGAGCGGGATGATCGTCTTGATTCTTCTCATGCTCACGCCAACATCATCACTAATGGAAGTTCTATCCAAAAGCAACACAATGAAGAATGATTCTTCGTCAAACCAAAGAATCTACAAAGTTAAAGACTTAAAGAACTTCAACAGATTGAATTCCAACGTCAAAGAGCTTGTGAGCATGTTGAAGAATGACGTGGAGACACCTTTGAGCAGCAAGTATACGAGATGTAATTGATGCGCACAACAACATACTATCACTTTCACCACAAAGAACAATAATCAAAGAACAAAGTTAATGATGACGTCAAAGCATAACCACTCAAGGAAAACTATCTCTACACCGGGAGATTGTTCGAATCGAGGCAATTCTTTCACAAGAAAGAAGAATGTCGAAGACGCCGAGCTACAATTACATCAACGCCTTCACCGTTCATCACCAACACTTGAGGGGAGATTGTTGGAATCACCCTAAACCATAATCAAGTGTTAGTAATTAATATGTAATAGTTAGCTTTATTATGGCCTTTATGTTTGTTATTAGCCTTAAGCTTATGTAGAAGGCCCATGAGCTTAGGCCCAAGCCCATTTAAGAAAGGATGGAAACTAGGAGTGTTGCCCTAGCTTTCCTCCTATAAATACTCTATGTAAACCTTCATTTGAAGGTTGGTTGTTCAATTTTTTCTTTCATTCACATCCTACGCCTAAACCGTACTATTGCTTTGTGTGTGTGTGTGTGTTAGATCTTGTTCAATCGCCTCATCTCCTTTCTTATAAGCTTGTGTTTGTAAAACTAGTGACCTAACAATAGCCAACTCAAAACACAGATCCAAGAAAAACATATCCAAGTATCAAAGACGTATGAAGTTTCAAAGATGGGTGAACAGTAATTGACTTTGTTAAAGTCAACAGTTAATATGCGTATGAACTTGTAACAATATGTAGAAATGGGTAAAGTGGCAAATCAATACAATTAAAACATAATTTTACCCATAGACTAACATGACATGATTTCATACATAATGCAAATGGATATGTTTTCAAATGCATAAAATTTTGTAGTCTACAAAGTTCAGAAATAGACATTGTTTAAAGACAACAAGTAATGTTTAGGGGAATACATATTCGATGGAAAACATTGGCTTTCATATGCTTAACCAACATTTTTTTGTGGTGAAGACAACTTTGCTGCTTTAATCTTGGTCTTAGTCCAAAATTGTTTTGGAGACCCACCAAAATTTCTTTATCAAGTCTAACATGAGTGTTGCCTTTGGTGTTAATGGTCCGCACACTTGTCAATCACATTCACAACATTCACTATTCTTTTCATACAGTATACTCTAATGTATTTCAAAGCAGTAATGATGGGTTGGTGCCTACCTCCCAATAGTTTCCCATTGAACATCTCACATATGTTATTAAGTAACACATCAGAATGAGCCCTCCCTACACATTTATACAACATGTTTCAGTTATACAAACAACAGTGTTGAACAATGTCGTAGAAAAAAATATGTACACTTAGACATAGATTTGGTTAGTACCTGAAAAATGCGACCTTAACCAATGGGTTGGTTGTATCTTACTTAACCAAGCATGGGCAGGTTCGCTAAAACTCTTGAATGCCAGCATGGCTGCCTCAAATTCTTGGACGGTTGTTGCTGCTGCACATCTCCACAAATGTTCCTTGTATGCTTTAGCATTCCATTGCAATTTCATATTATCATGGATCTGCTTCAAACAATATTTGTGTTCATCACTAGGGAATACTGCTGCTAATGCTGGAACAATACCCTAAACAAATAAACATCAATTCATTACTAATAAAAGTAGCATTTATCGAACATACAAGTGAATATAACCAACTAAAAGGTAGCATCACCTTTTGCCTGTCGCTGATAAAAGTGTAGTTTGAATTTGGTTGCAAGTCAAGATCATCTCCTAGACATTCAAGAAACCAAATCCATGAGTCTTTGCTTTCAGCTTCTGCAACCGCATAGGCTAAAGGGTATATTCCATTGTTGCTGTCTATACCGACTGCTTTAAGAAGCTGACCAGGAAAAGGACCCCTCATAAAAGCACCATCTAACCCCCAACAACTCTCTTTGACAAGCTTTATATCCTTCCTTCAAAGCACCTACGCATACATACATTCTCTTGAAAACTTTGGTTGGAGTTGTTGCATCTGTTGTAGTTTGTACAATTATCCTAACTGTTGTATCTGGGTTTCTTTTATGCAACTCTTCAACATATTCTCTTAAAAAGGTGTATTGCTGCTTATGATCACCCCTAATCTCATTTTTTGCCTTGTTTTTTTTTCCTTTAATGCCTTTTTCATATTCACTTGAACTTTAAACTGTTTAGTGAGCTGATCTTGAACAACCTTGATTGGAATATCTGAATTGACTTGAACTTGGTCAACTATTTGCTTTGAAAGAAATTTGTAGTCACAAGCTTTAATCTCTCTTGATTGAAAACATTTGTGTTCATCCCTGAAAGTTCGAACACCCCATAAATCTTTAGCTATATTTTTGGCTACATACAACAACCATGGGAAATATTTTGCTTGCTCCTTGAGTGATCGCAAATATACATCCCTTCCAAGGCCTCTAGTTATCAGACCAGTTTTCCTCTTTGGGGCTGTTCCCAGCCCAACAAATTCACTTGTAGCACAAACAGGTATTTTTCCAACACACCTAACCGTAATTCTCTATTTGTCATTCTTAATGAGTTGCAATTTCCTCCTAGTCTTTATTGAAAGCAGGTTGATCTTATCTTTCACTTCTTTTGCAGTTACAAAAGTTTGACCACAGAAAAAGTATATTTTGTCCTCTACTTGTGCTGCCTCACTTAACTTTTGTTTCTTGTATACCCTCATTTTGTTTCTTCCTAATAACATACTCATCCTCATTCTCAGAACCACTTGCATAAAAAATCATCTGGTATCTGGCTGGAGCTACCTATATATGGTAACTCTGTAGTCTCAGTCACTTTGAATAGATTAACATCAACATCAGACTCCTCAAAAGTATTTGCCTCATCAACAACTGTGTTTCCATCTCGATTGTTCTCAATATCATCATCATCACTCACATAACTATCTATTTCACTCACATTGTCATCACTTAAAGCTTCATGAATTTCACATACCTGTACAGATTTACCTTTTTGGATATGCTCAACATGATTACATATTTCCTCCTCTTGATGACCTAACTCTTGATCATTTTGACATACCTCTTCAGGACTATCTATTTGGATATGCTCAACATGTTTATGTATCTGCTGGTTGATATCACCTACAACATCTTCAGTTTGACAAACCTGTACAGATGAAAACAAGGGTTCTATTTCTGGCATCTGACTAGATTGTACCAAAGTATTGACTTCTAAAGGTTGATGTGTAACCTGACATAAATCCTCTACTACATATTTATTAACAATGTTTTCTAAGAACAAATTGTTTAAGCAATATGGAACAATAGCAAGAGCTGCCTTTTTCTTTGTAGCATCCACATCAGCAATAACTATCCTAATTGACTTTGGTGACATTTCATCAACATCTAATCTTGTCTTACCATTTTCAATATAAACTTCTATCATCTTATGGTCATCAACAAGATATTTCAATATTTCTAAATTTGCACTCTCATTTAAGCTATACAAACCATCATCTAAATTACTACCAGGTTTAACGAAGTAATAGTAATTTTTTGAACCAAGCTCATAACCCAATTCATACATACATCCAACTCTTCAACTGACACACTATCAACATCAACTAAATCAACTAAATTTTTCATACCTCTAACGTATATTCTATCAGGCCAGTATTTAAAGAAACCGTTGTGATGAACCCTCATGCTAAACGTATTAGATCTACCACCTGAAAACATGTCAATATATGTTTAGGGCATTCTCAAAAGTTAATTGCCAAAAAATAAATACCCCAAATAGAAATTCCAATGTTTATAATCAAAATAAAAACACTACCGTATTTCTTCGTAGCAAAGTCGTACATGACGGTATCATCAACTCGATAACCTGGATGTCTTCTTACTTTCCATAGAGTAAAATTCATGTTTCGGTTTTTTGATTAATAAACACGGGTTTTGTGACATGCAATTAAGGTTTGAAAATTGTGATAATTCTTGTAACGAAAGTTCTAGGACGAAAAATAATACAGTCTGTGTTTATGGGGCGGGAAGAGGGTTGGATTACATGTGGCAATAATACATAAATTTTTAATCGAAATAAGTAAATGACATTTGAGCCCTTGGACTAAAGACAAAGCAAACGGCGACTGAGGTCGTTAACTAACGGAAAAATGGTCAAAGGACCAGTTTAGACTATAAAAATTGGAAAAAGGACTCCCGGCGATGAAAATGCCAAGGTTTGGATCAACGTGATGCGTAAGTACAAAATTAGAGACCAACCGTGTATTTTACTCTTTTTTTTATTTTAATTATACGAATTTTATTAATTTTATTCTAATATCAATATTATATATTATAGTAATTTTAACTATTAAATTTATTACTATTTTAAGAATTTTACATTATGACACAACTATAAGCTATTTTATTAGAAATATGATTTCAGTGATATTAATATAGATTTAAGATCATTTGAAGAAAATATTATTTACATACCAAGGGATCAATCTTCACCCTCCATTTTTATTTGATCTAATGGATGAGATTAATCCCAACAATTTAAAAAACCCACTTTCATCATTTTTTTTAAAAATATTAATATCTTTCAAACCGTTAATCGTTAAGCGAAAAAAAATATATCATTGCGACGAGCATTTAATTATCTTTCTATAGATAGCCACTTTGATATACTTTCGACAATTTTTTTTTCTTCGTATTTTTCATGTTTTCTTTTAAGTTTTTTCGTTTTTTACGTTCTTGAAATTTGCATTAAAAACCATATATGATAAAACACTAATTTGAATATCACATGTGATATTAGTGTAATATCATATATGATATGTAATATCACATGTGATATTAGTGTAATATAATTAGTGTAATATAACATGATATTACATATATATGATTTAACACTAATATCACATGTGATATTCAATTTAGTGTTTTATCATATACGATTTTTTCATGCAAATTTCAGTAACGTAAAATAACGAAAACACGTGAAAAAAACGATTTTTTTTTCCTTTTTCGAAAGTATATCAAAGTGCCCGTCTATAGAAAGATAATTAAATGCTCGTCGCGATGGTGTAAATATTTTCACTTAACAATTAACGGTTTAAGAGATATTTAAATTATAAAAAATAAGTGAAATAATAAAATGCTTTTAATCTCAGCCATTGATTTATTTTTAGATGGATGGTGGAGATGAGTCATTTGGTATGTGAAAAAAGTTTGGTATCTAAAACAACTCTCCTCATTAATATAAAGTAATATATCATACATATTTTGTTATAATATTTGTGTAAGACTATTTATTACAGTAATAAATAAAAATGTTATAAGAGTATGATATAATATTATATGTAACCCCAACTTTGAGTCTATATAATAGTGTGTACCACATATACCCTTATTAGGAATCAAGTGACATTTTTAGCTAAAAGAATTGCAATAAAAATGTTTCTCTCCTTTCAGTTTCTGGTTTTTCCTCTCATCTCATTTCTAGTTCTATTATTGCTTTTGATTCCATTTCAATGGCTTTCATCTACTTCTAAAAAACAAAAAAACACACTACCATCCATACCAAAGCTTCCAATTATTGGAAACCTTCACCAACTAGGCTCCGCCCCCCACCTTTCTTTGCGAGCCTTAAGCAAAAAACATGGACCACTTATGTTGATTCACTTAGGTAGTGTACCTGTGCTTGTAGTCTCCTCAGCTGAAGGTGCTCGAGCAGTCTTGAAAACGCATGATTTAATATTCTCAAATAGGCCTAAATTAAGTATTCCCGCCAAACTTACGTATGGGGCTAAGGACATAGGCTTTGCTCCCTATGGAGAGTATTGGAGGCAGGTCAAGAGCATTACAGTTGTCCATCTTCTAAGTCGCAAACGAGTTCGCTCATTTCGGAGCATAAGAGAAAGAGAAACGATTAGTATGATTGATATGATGGGGAAAACCCGTGGTTCTGTAGTTGATTTAAGCGAGATGATTATTTCACTTACTAACAACATAATTTGTCAGGTGGCCCTAGGAAGGATTTATGGTGATTATAAAAAGTTTAAGGAGTTGCTAGTAGGGTTTCAGAACCTACTTGGTGTTATGAGTGTAGGGAGTTATATTCCATGGCTATCATGGGTGGATTGGTTGCGTGGTTTAGAGGGAAGAACAAATAAAGTTGCCAAAGAACTCAATGAGTTTTTTGATGGCGTTATTGAAGAGCATATAAACAAGAACAAAATGTTGAACGATGGAAATGAAAAGGAGAAAGATTTAGTTGATATCCTACTTGATATACAAAGAGATGACACAGTTGATTTTACATTTGAGAGAGATACAATCAAAGCTGTCATCTCGGTAAGATTTATCGTCTCTCTTTTGAAAGTTGTGATTAATTAATTCTAACTAGAAATCAATGTTGCATGCATGCATTCATTATATGTTATTAAAAAAATAGGCAACAAGCTAAAATATATAGAAATCGAAGGATATAACTAATATTAGTGCGTATAGTTTATTATATTATACTTCATGCTTTTTTCAAAAGTTTTTACTTTTTGTAGGATGTGTTCTCTGGTGGAACCGACACAACATTTTCAAGTATAGAATGGGCACTCAGTGAGCTAATAAGACACCCAAAGACGATGGAAAAACTGCAAGTAGAGGTAACAAAAATAGCTCAAGGAAGACCACTGATCACAGAAGATGATATGGTGAATATGCATTACTTGAAAGCTGTTCTCAAGGAGACCTTGCGATTACACACTCCACTCCCGATACTCGTTCCGCATGAATCAAGACAAGATGTAAATTTAATGGGGCATGACATCCCACAAGGTACCCAAGTGATTATCAATGTTGCGGCAATAGCAAGAGATCCTTTGCTATGGGATGAACCAGACAAGTTTAAGCCAGAAAGGTTCTTGAATAGTTCTATTGACTATAAAGGGTTTGATTTTGAATTGTTACCCTTTGGTGCTGGTCGAAGAGGGTGTCCGGGTATTGAGTTTACTGCAGCTATTAACGAGCTTGTTTTAGCGAACATTGTGTACAAGTATGATTTGGCATTGCCAAATGATGGAAGACCTGAAGAGCTAGATATGAGTGAGATTGTTGGAATAGTTGTTCATAAGAAGTTTCCGTTACTGGTTGTGCCAACTCCCCGTTTTTAGTTATAATTGCTTGCATTTTCAACTCTGATGATGCTAAGCATATGGTTTCATGATGAACTTACTGTTTTATGGTTAAATAAAAATGTTTCTTATTATGTTGCGATATGCAGTACTTAAATAAAAATGTTTCTTACTATGTTGCCATATGCAGTAGATCACTTGCTAATCTTGATAAAATAAATAGATTTAAGATAATTTACATACCAAACTATGTTAACACATCGAGGGATTAATTTTCACCTTTCATCCTCATTATACTATATTACATTTATTGGGAGGCTTTGCTACAGTACACTTTCTTTGCTACAGTTGATAAGAACAATGCCGGGTTGGGCGCTCTTTTTGCCCGTGTTTTTTAGCGGGGCTGCATTTGCTTAACCTGCCCATTCTATTAATCTCTACTCACATCCTTCCGTTTCATCTAAGATCCACCTGGGTATTTTTCCTGGGAGAAACTCCCACGTGCCTTGATCAGCTTAGACACCTTTGCGTGTTCGTATGCTGGTTGGTGAGAGGGGTACAGTGATTCGTACGATGGAAACAATATTTTTATCCATTTTGTGGATCTCCGTTGGCCATATGGTCTTTGGTACAGCGGTGCCTTTGTTTTGGTCCATATATCTGGTGTGTTTGGTGGATCTGACCGTGGCGTTACCAATTTCAATTATTGATTCTGGAAAACCCTAGTTGCATATTTGCTAATTTTGGGAAAACAATTAAAGGTCTGATTTTTTTTTTTTTTTTTTTTTTAATTTTGTTGAGGCCTTATTTTACTTCATCTTTATGCTGGCTATGGTGTTGTGTGTTTAGTTTCGGTCTTGGGTTTTTAGGTTTACCTAGGGTTTGGTGCTCTGACGGTGAGGTTACCAAATTCAATTATTGATTATGGAAAACCCTAGCTGCATATTTGCTAATTTTCGGCAAACGATTAGAGGTCTGAAATTTTGTTTGCTTTGTTTAGGGCTTATTTTATTTCAGCTTTGTGGTCGTTATGGTATTGTGCGTTAGTTTCAGTTTTGGGTTATTTTAGGTTTACTTAGGGTTTGGTGTTTCTGCTTGGCATGGCTTAGATAAGGGTTACGTATGTCTATCATTAATGATCAAAAAAACTGAGCTGTGTCTTTTAGATTAGCAAAGATTGACATGGCGAGTCGTGTTTTTAAACTTTCTTTTTTTGCCTGCTTTCTCCCTTCTTCATGCTTTGTGGGCTATGTTGTGTTTACCTTTTATTCTTTTTGGAGCATTGGATACTGCTTGTGATGTTTTCCCTTCGCTTTCTTGCTAGCTTTGTTGTAGCGAGGGTTTAAGTTTTTTTAAAAATATAAATTTTCTGTATCAGTTTATTTATCATGCAATTACGACCTACTTTGATAGTTCGTGCTGATTTAGTCAGTGTAAACAAAAAAAAGTCTCGATGTTGGTCGGGTTGGATGTCATGACTTATGGTTAGCTGCTTTCTGTCGTTCAGGTTTTGGTTTAATAGTGTACGTTCTAAAAATATTTTGCGGGTTTGCGATGCTTTCAGGTGTTGCTATTGCGGAGTCTGTTTACCGAGGTTGCACCAGTTTTAAGCAGCGTTGCAAACAAATCAGGCATTTTTGCCATATTTAACTTCGCCAGTAAACATGTTTTTGCCTGTGGGTTGGCTTTGCTGAAAAACATGGTTTGGCAGGGTAACCATTTGGTTGCAGCCATGCTGTTTTTTAGTGCATCCACCATTTGAGTAAACAAAGCTGAGCCGCTCTAAGCAGGGATGAATTCTACGGGTTTTTCTGATGGTTGCGGTTTTTGTCATTTGTCCAATGCTGAGTGGTTGACGGTTGCAGCCCTTTTTTTAGGCTGTGATGAATTGGGTTTTATTTTGTAAATGTCAGATCGGCCGTATCTTGGCAGGGCGACAGGCAACTGTTGCAGCCATGGCGGGTGTATCCTCTTTGCTTGAATATTCGCCCATCTGAGCCATGTGTCCAGCAAAAGTCTCACACGTGGCTGAAAAAGCGAGCCCAACAAATGTAAAAAGTATATAATAAGCAAGTGACCTTTGGCGTGTCATGAAATTAACGATGCTATAATGATGGGTTTGTACGTTGATCTGGTGCGTAAGTGTGCTTTAGCAACCTCTGTCTGTTGGCGTGCCACCCATGTCCACATTGCGGCTGCAACCATGACAGGTTGCTGATGCCACTACAATGTGCGCGTGTCGTTGTCAATACATGGCTCCACTTATGTTTGCATCATTATATTGTCGAATACGTTTCTGGAGATATACCTGGTTGGATCTAAAAGGTATGACCATAATGGAAAATATCCTTAGTAATTTTGTTTCTGCCAGCTGCTCTTTTGCGGTCGTGTTTGGTAAACATGATTTTCGTAAACTTTCATTTTGTTCTTGCAGGTTACAGGTGCAGAGAACGCTCCCATGAATGATGGTTTCTGTGGTTACACTTTTTGTCATTCGTGCAATGGCGAATGGTTGACAGTTGCATTCCTTTTTTTAGGCTGTGATGAATTGGGCTTTATTTGGTAATTGTGAGATAGCCCGTATCTTGGCAGGGTAACAGGTCATTGTTGCAGCCATGGCGGGTGTATCCTCTTTGCTTTAATATTCGCCCATCTGAGTTGTGTGTCCAGGGAAATTCTCACACATGGCTGAAAAAGCGAACCCAACAAATGTCAAAGTATATGATATACAAGTAACATGTAGCGTGTCATGAGATTAGTGACGCACTTATGATGGGTTTGTACGTTGATCTGGTTCGTTAGCGTGCTTTAGCGCCCCTTGTCTGTTGGCGTGGCACCCATATCCACATTGCGGTTGCAGCCATGACAGGCTGCTGACGCCGCTGCGATCAAATGTTCTTCATGTTGTGACATGTAGGAGTGTATTATAAGGTGAGGATGCTGGTAATCATACTTTCTAAGATGAAACAGAAGGATGTGAGTAGGGATGAATGGAACGGGTGGGTTAACAAGATGGCCTTCCACTCGAAAGGGCGGCTAAAAGAGGAGACGTATTTTTTTCGCTGTCAGTGAAGTATGCAATAACATACAAGCCTCCTACTCTTATATGGCAGACTTTCGGTATAACTGTAAAGCTAGCCAGCAGTTGTGCACAGATTTTAGGTGTTAGAATCAATGGGTGTTGCTTATGGTTTCTGGAATGTTACTTATGGTTACATGTTGCCGCAAAAAAATTAGATCACTACTTTGATATGTCGTTTAATGTTATAGTTGGATGCAGTTGGATGTCCTTCATGTTGTAGCGGTCATGCGTGTATTCTAAAGTTAGAACGCCGATGACGATAGTTTCCTGCATTTATGTGTTTCGTGAGCGCGCTTCATAGAGGCCCATGTTTTGGCGAGGCACCCAAATCCAAATTGTGGTTGCAGCCATACTGAGTCTCTGATGCCGTCGCCAGATTCGCAGGTCTGAGGCTGTGTAGATATTAAAAGGCATAATAGACGTTGTCGCTTTCAACTCATGCTATGTCAGTGCACATTTTTTAAAAGACATAAGAAATCAAGTGTCATGTTGTTCTTTGAAAGGCACTTTTCATTAGATTATGGCAAATTCCCTGACATGTCGTGCTACGAATATATCAGCTTTGGTTGTACACTATTTCGCCTTGCCTTTGACAACCGACACGTGCAGATTACAATGAGTCACACAGATTCAGCCAAAAGTGATCGTATCAGTCGACCCTTTGCGGCAATGGGTAATTCTTCCTACCTGAATTTACAATGATTTTCAAAATAGTTGTGTTTTTTTACATATTTTTCCAATATATATATATATATATATATATATATATATATATATATATATATATATATATATATATATATATATATATATATATATTGTTTACTTTGATGCAGCCAACCTTGCTTACGAACATGATAAGCCGTCCGCCAATGTAAAGTCCGTTAATGTCTTTTGTTTTTTGCACAACCCTATATCGTCTATAAACGAGCCTGTCATACTATTTTTTTAACTAGGACATGCTGAACTGTACATGATGCTGGGTGCCTGTAGCAACCTTAGAAAAGAATGGGCATAGGTAACTCGTAACTTTATCCCAGTAACGTGGCACAGATAGACTGTGAGTATAGTATACATTATGTTTGGTATTTTGCTTTGCATTTATCTGCACTTTACATTTAAGCTGCAAGCTCAGATAGCATAATTTTTAAATTTTTAAGATTTAACTTTGTTGCTCATACATTAACAATGAAGTTATTATAACAGGTTGCAGATTGCACTGCGAACATGCCTAACCACTTATGGAGCTAGCTCACTAAGGATGTCAGTAGACCATCCCCTTCAACTTCTCGATAAATGACAGAAGCTCCTGTGCTCGCTTTTGCTTCTTCGTCACATTGTCCAGGAGTTCTGTAGTTTCACTTAAATCTTCGGTCTGCAACTTCCTGAGCTCTGAGATACTTTGCACAGAAGAATCAAACTGATACAAGAGTTCCAACTCTCCAATCACATATTCCCGCTCTGCTACACGAGCCCTAATGTCCTGAACCTTTTTCAGCAGTTCTGCTTCATCCACCGTGGTTTTGTTCACCTCTCTTCCAAACTGAACAACCATCATATCCTTCACAAAGCTAGACCCAGCGGCAGCAGCAAGGTCTTCGCAAAAAGGCATAGGTGTGTTCATAATTATTTTTTCCTTTACCTTTTTTGTGTTTGAGATTTGGGTAACCTTTTCTTTTGTGTGTGTTTTTGGAATGATATGTGTGTCTTTTAAAGAGAAAATTATGGGTTGGTTATTATTGCTTTGCTGTAATAGCACATGCCGCCTTATTGTACATTTTATTTGACAGGCACTACATAGCCTGCAAATGCAGTCAGGAGTGATCATGACTTTTGATTCCTTATAAACAGACATCGATTAGCCATATTTTACCATACCTACCGTTTTCCCACATATGAACTGCGAAAACTAAGGGATTTCATCTTTTGAAAAAAAAAAGAGTAGCAAAAAAAACAGATTAACAAAAAAAAATTTATATTTCTGCATATAAAATAGCAAGCGAATAAAAAAAAACCATAGAGGTTGCAAAATGAAATCGTTGTAGTAAGGAAATAAAAAATGATATAGCTTGAATGCACAACGGTAAAACAAGTTAAGATGATTTGTTTGCCTGCAATCCAGCTTTGTTTATTGAATGGCACGTCAAACATAGGATCGTTTGTCAAATTTATAGATCATCCTAGATCTGGCATGCCATTCAATCAACAAACCTATATTGCGAGTAGACAAACAGCCTACAGTTGGTCGGTTGATATGTGCCGTTACATCACAGCTTTCACATATCCATATATATTGCGTGATATGGCTGACAGTTTATACTTCCTTTTTTGTTGTAGGGAGATGGTGAAAACAGACAAAATAATGTCGTTCTCAGAAATATGTATTGGATCACCTGTTTAGCATAGTAAGTCGCTTCTCATGTATACCATTATCCTAGAATTTGCAAAACTGATAATTGTTAGCTGTTTATCACTGTGTGATTCTCTTATCAGCCTGTATTAAGTTTGCTGCAATATTTTTTGCCTGATTGTGCTTTTTTTAAATTTTTTTTAATTCAGAAAGGCACTATCCGTCATGCTATGAATAGCAATGGGTACTCATCAATCAAGGCGGCTCACATTGGTTCTGAACCTGAAGCTATTAAGATTTTTTCAGCTAACCAAAGATGCTCACATGGGGATGCCTCTTACACATGCTCCGCCTTATCGCATAGCAAGACATTTCATTGCTGAGGTGAGTAATCTGTCTTCAAGGTGTGTTCATACCAATGACCACGATTAATGATTCTGTTATAATGACTCTTTTCAGTGTTTATTTATGACAACAGCCATCAAATTTTACTATGCTTTGTTTTTCCACTCAACCTTTATTTAAAGAATTGAACATTTTCTGAGTTTTTAAAGATGGTCAATACTTTTAGTGGTGAACTATGATACACATGCACAAGTTAACAATTCTTTTGTTCTCAACACATTGTCCAAATAAAACACAAGTGACCCAACTATATGATTGCTTTTCTCCATTACATATGTATCAAGAAAATTATTAAACCACAAACAGGCGTAACTTTTCCAAATAAAACACAATTCACTCAGTCATATAAGTGCTTTTCTCCACCACATAAGAAAACACCCACCTACAAAATTGCTGCAGCACAAACAAATGTAACTTTTATTCATATTCAGCATAAGTTACAACCATACGACCAAAGATTAAAGCACCCTGTTAATCTAAAACATAACACCATACCATAAAACATAAAGACCATGAAACAAGCCATCACAGACACACAAAGGATGCTACCCTAATCATACATCTCCATTGTAAACACATGGCGACTTTTCTCGATGCGCGCTGCCCTAGCCAGATCAAGGACCTGAATCATTGCAGCAAGAATTTGGTGGTCCCTGTACTGTGCCTTCTCCAAGCATTCAACAGCGTCACTCGCAGCATCATTATGACCACTCAACCAGCGTCCCTCCTGCAACAACTTAGTCCTACTCCCAAGTCGACGGCGAACATCAACGCATTTCTCTCCAAGCAGCATGATAAACCCCTCATTTTCACCTTGCTCTTGTAAAAACAGGAACTTAAAGGCATTGTGGACTTCATTGGAGCCACATGCTTCTTTGAGTTGATTCAAGTTAGGGGTGTAGGCCATTTTCTTGGCAGATTTTTATAAAAACTCACACGGTGCAAAGGTGGCTATGTGAAGCCACAAAAAAACACCTTATATAGGCAGATAAATGAACTGTAGCAGCAACTTAGTGTAACCAAACTGGTACAGTATACCATTACTTATCATTCCAATGAAATAGTACCAAACAACCCAGCACAGAACTTAGGTTAAGCCAAAGGCATCTTTAAACATTTCATCAACCAACCACTGATCTAAGATTTTCCACCAAACATTGGCTGGATACATAATAATCTAAAAGAAATTGCTGCGTGATTTTCAGCAACGAAAATGGTTGTTCTCTTTCATTTCAATCTTTATATCCAAAGCACGCATCCTAACTTTTATTTTTTCATTTTATGTGCAAAAATCGCCTGCGTTTCAAGCAACCATTCAAACTCGTATACCGATCTTCCTATGCAATGGAAAGCCTACTTTCCGGTCAACAACTCTGCGTCGCATTCTAAAAAATAAGACGGCAGGAAGCTCTAAACTTCTTGCATTTCCAGTTGGGTACTATGGTGAGTCCCTTTTATGTATAACCTGGTGACACTGCTGTCATTAATCGCTAGATGCATTTTTATGCTGCCTTTTGCTATATGGCTATAACCAGAATTCATGAAATTTCTTAATGCTTGCTTATGGATTTCAATGCATGTTTTGCTAATCACACTTATAATATTTTGCATGTCATGACGAACGGCGTATGTTCTACTGCATCGAGAATAAGGTTGGCTCTTTATTGCATGGCAGTTGATGCTTCATTTTTATAGGCCAGTTACCTAAAATCAGCTTCTAAGAATAGCAGTGTTTGTGTGGCAGTGCAGGAATGACTCTATCCCAGTTTCTCGCCATCGCTTGACGACTGAGTGGCATCAATTTACAAGTTAAATTGAACAAAAGCAGGGGGGCCAAAGATATGCTAAAGTAGGCGCTGTTGCAGTTTGCAGCACTAAAAAATACGCACGGTACTTACAGGTTTATGCAGCCATGTTAATATTCGTGTTACAGTTAGATTTGTGGCGTCTAAGTTAAACCATTATGTTTGTAAAATCTGATTTACAATTCTAAATTTGTCTTCAGGTTTTGGTTTCTTTTCGTCACAGCTTTATACACCAACTGGTAATCATCTAGGAAAGGCCAACATTGCTGACATTGCAATCCAGGTAATCACTAGCACCATTCACATGTGGTGGCTGTTTTTTTAATAAAATAAAAACTAGAGTTTAATGTTTTTTTCTTAAGGCATAGCTTAGCCACATGAATGTACACATCAAGTATGTTCATATTCCATTTGTCAAAATATCACGATGCAATATAAAAAGCGAAATCTAAAATCTATGATCTGAGGTCCCGATTTAGCCACATGAGCAGACTATATATTGAGTGCTTTAATCAAGTATGCATAATTTTGAAAGTTAGAAATTGATACTTGAGCCCGCTTTTGTTTGATACATATTCCACTCATAAACCGTATCTCCCCAGGGTTTTCATTTTAAATTCCACCTATATAAAAACATTCAACAACATCATTTGCAATTTAGTGTGGGCTTACTTGAAAGATCTTTAAATGAAACCATTGTAATGCATTCGGATGTTATTGTAATGACTACAATTATTGTCATGCCACAATACTTACGGGATGAAATAACATTATAATTCTGCGGCCAACATTTATATGTGGTGACTTTTTTATGAAATCTAAAGCTTTGGTTCACTTACTTAGGAAGAGATGAAAGTGTTTTCTTGACTTTGCTTTTCCTTCAAGCATGGCTGTCCCGAAAATCGCTAACTGTAAGTCGTGATGTCATGAAACTTAAACTGGTATCCTAAAAATATGAAACTTATACAAATGTTTAAACTTATCATTATACTCCATAATAAAATATAAAATGAGTGTTAAGTTCCATCGGGTTGCTTAAACGCTTAAAGTCGAAATACGGCATATTCCAATATTAGTGCCGATAGTTTTTATGTCTACTAGTGTTTGAAAGAAACGTGATCTGTGGAAGTTTTACATACCGAATTTCAATGGGGTTCGAAAATGATGTGATATGTTGACGATTTGAAGAGTGTAGTGTATGTTTACCATTATTCTTAGGTAGAGATGTCAAGTTTGTTTTAAAATCAAAAGTGAATGACGGAATGCTATAGTCCATACTTGGCTAGAATCACGACCTTTAATAATGAAGGTTTCAAAAGAGAATTTTGATGAATGTAGAGAAAGTTGTTGGACTTCACTTTTGAAGATGATGAGTCGGGCTTTATCTTTAGAAATCCCATTCTTGTATTTCCATTAGGAAATTGATAGATTGTGACGGGCTTCATATAAAAGAATATCATATAAGGTTCTATAAGATAATTTGTAGAGACTATTGTATAACTTACAATATCCGAGAGTAAATTAGACCATTGTGTTACTCACAATGTCTTGAGAAATGACGAGAGAGATCATTGTGTAATTCACAATGTCTTGAGAAACAAATTAGACCATTGTGTACCTCTACAATGTCTAGAATAATAGAGACCATTGTGCAACTCACAATGTCTCGAGAAATAGTTGAGACCACTGCTTTCACCTCAAGTGTCCGAGGATATAAAAAGAGACCACAGAGATTTACAAGGCTCGAGAATGTAATAGAGACCACCGTAGGATTTAAGGTCCGAGAATGTAATAGAGACCACCGAGATTTATGTTGTTCGAGAATGTAATAGAGACCACCGAGGATTTATGTGGTTCGAGAATGTAATAGAGACCACCGAGGATTTACAAGGTTCGAGAATGTAATAGAGACCACCGAGGATTTACTGTTGTCGAGAATGTAATAGAGACCACCGAGGATTTACGATGGTTCGAGAATGTAATAGAGACCACCGAGGATTTACGTTGTCTCGAGAATGTAATAGAGACCACCGAGGATTACAAAGGTCTTGAAAATGAATGAGACCATTGTATCTCACAATGTCTGGAAGTAGGAAAGACCATTGTAGTCGCTACAATGTCTTGGATAAAGTTTCGTAATCCTAAAAGAACGAGTAGATGCATGATTGGGAGATTGGGAAAATATGATTGTGCCGTAATGCCTTAGAATAGGCATACATGAGATATGTTGAGTACTTTGTTTATGATTGAAATTATGTCAAGTGTATATATCAATATACTAGTATGTTTCTATAGCTTAAAATGTTTAAAAGTCACATAATCGTCTGGAGGATGGAAGGCACGGAGAACGGAAGGCTATAAAATGTTTTTGTTTGAAAAGTAGTTATAGTTTAAGTCTCGATTAGACTCGCTTTTATAATCGTGGCTCGATACCAATCTGTAACACCCCCATTTCGTGATACGCAGCTGAATTCAAACCGGTGTTACTTCATGGCACAACAATATAATAATAGAAAACGACTCTAATGGAGTCGTTTTAAAAGATTTATCATTCGATTTATATAAATATCGAGTTTACAAAAATGAGGTCCCGATGGTTCCAAGTTTACAAAATACATTAAATGGGTTTTCGAATGATAATAAAATTTATAGCCTTCTTGAGTATCCTTGCTCTTCCGTACGACTTCCGACATTATGGACCGAAATACATGCTTAAACTGTCAACACAAAGGTTGAGTGAAATTCATAGAGTTTGTTTGAAATCGTTGAACACATAATGTTTTCAGGGTTACGTTGTTATACACCCATAATGTTGAAAATGATATTATTGATTACGGTGCCTCAAGTATATGATACTTGAGCCCGCTTTTGTTTGATACTGCCTCAATACGTTGTGATACTTGAGCCGCTTTTGTTTGATATGGTCGCCTCAATGCCAGATACTTGAGCCCGCTTTTGTTTGAAAGCAATGTGTTCGGTTTAAAATAGAGCATGTATCTCCCCCAAGGGTTTGTAAAACAATTAAGTAATAAAAGTGGGGCTATGAACTCACCGTAGAGTAAATGATATCAAATGTAAAATGAGAATGATGGATATGCCGTGAGAACTTCTACGAGCAACCTAAAATAGAATGTTGCGACTTAGGTTTGGAATAATGTTTTAGGAAAACATAAACCATTCTATATATATTTCTATGTTGATCATGATGTAGTCAATTATCATTTGATGTTTATAGAAAGATCTTTAATATGTGAAAACGTATTTAGTTTATAGATATCGATTACCATTCGGCCATCATAATTCGAGAGGTCATGCAAGAACGCTCGAGGAGCTAGGACACTTTAAATCGAATCCAAAGAACTCGTCGACACGTTTTACTCAAATGAAACCCCTCACATGAAGCTCCCTACTATTGTAGCACTTAGTAAATACAACATATGTTTTGAGTGAAGGCTATTATAACATAAAGTTTATCATGTTTTAATAAGTATCTAGTTTTACAAGTTCTCATCGTTTACAAGTATAATTACCATAGTTAATGGTCTTGGGCAAACAAGCCTTGAGGCTTTAGCCATGGCCTTGCCGTGACTTTGGTCTTGACTACCATGGTCTTGAGACTTAGCTTTGGCCTTATCCGTAGCCGTGGTCTTGGCTTATGGCCATTAGGCCTCTTAGTTTGCTTTTAGTTGTGACAAAAGAATAGTTATGAGACTATATTTACGGCAGTTTCTGTTTTTGAAAGATTATGGCCTATTTATGCGTTTTCAAGGTCCGAGCTTCTTTGTTATTGAAGGAAAACGTCGTTCCGGACAACTTTCGTGTTTTAACTTTTTGATGAAACGGACTAGAAGGGCCTCAAAAAAATTCGGAATTTAGGCAGAAAGTTATTTTGGCAGATTTATATTTTAGCTTCGCTAATTTCTTTTTGTCTAGAGTTTAATGTTTTTTCTTAAGGCATGGAAACTTTGTACAAAAGTAACCCAAGCACATCTGTACATCATTCATATTCCATGTAAATGATGTCAAAATATCAACGATGCAAAAAGAACGAAATCTAAAATCTATGATCTCTTGGGAAAACACTTGAAGTCTTTAGCCACATGAGAAACAGACTATATATTAAGGACTTAAACTCTTGAATAATACTTGAAAGGAAACTGCTTTAATCAAGTATGCAAGGGTGGTGAATCACTTTTGAAAGTTAGAAATTGGTGCAGACATATTCCACTCATAAACCGTATCAAAATTGGTTTTCATTTTAAATTCCACCTATAAAAACATTCAACAACATCATTTGCAATTTAGTGTGGGCTTACTTGTTGAGTGTTAAATGAAACCATTGTAATGCGTGGAAACGACCGGATGTTATTGTAATGACTACAATTATTGTCATGCCACAATACTTACGGGATGAAATAACATTATAATTTCTGCGGCCAACATTTATATGTGGTGACTTAATAATTTTTTTTTTTATGAAATCTAAAGCTTTGGTTCATCGCTTTTCCTTCAAGCATGGCTAATGACTACGAATTATTGTCATGCCACAATACTTGTGCATATTCCAATATTAGTGCCTGCTTATACAGAAAAATCAAATGAAACATGCATGGCCTCTACTTTAATGACATCAATAGTGTATGTATATGTATGCACTGCTTTAATCAGGTGGTCATCTTTTTTAAACATGCACATCAGCTGCACATGTTTCAATTATAAAGCACATTGTCATTTCAAATTCTATTTATAAAAGAAGCTCAAAAAAACATTGATTTACCAAACAGTAATTTAAACAAACCACGTCATGGATTATGGCAGCAAAAAAGGGTTTTATTTTTTATCTGAATCCTGATATAAGGCAAACACAGCATTACCAAATGCATTGACTTTTTCATTTTTAAATTATGCAGCTACCAAGGACATTTCAACCGCTAAATCAACCTCACCAGCCGCAGACCTTTCGATGGAATGGAGCAGCTACTTTCCGCCTGGTTATTATGGTTCAGGATCTAAAAAAGAAGACATTAGGAAGATTAAGGCTGAAAAAAAAGTTGCTCAACGAAATGATGATGCCATGGCCGAAACTGCTAACCAGAATAGTTCAAAAGGAAAAAAGGACAACAAATTTACTGTTGCTAAAATCTGATTTGTCTTGGTTGTTTTTCGATGGCTTAGATGCCTTTAAATAAAACTGTGACAAGCAAACTGCATATTGTAATGTAACTGGAACCTCCAAATGTTGTTTTGCATATCATTCGGGATGCGTTTTATCCAACTATTGTTCCGTTTCGTGGGCTGCAAAGCTGCACTTAGACATTGTGTTTGGTACAATAATTAGCAGCCCTGTTTATACCTTTCTAGATGCAGGAATTTGCGCAAAAACATTGTGTTCTTTTGTGTGAAGCTGAAACATAGATTATCCCGTGTTTGCATATGAAGTAGCTCTTATTATGTGCTACGCAAGTTATACATATTTAATGATTTCAGAAGATGAGTTTAAAACAGCATTATATATTC
Organism: Chrysanthemum lavandulifolium; assembly: GCA_022545495.1. NCBI lineage: Eukaryota > Viridiplantae > Streptophyta > Magnoliopsida > Asterales > Asteraceae > Chrysanthemum > Chrysanthemum lavandulifolium. The sequence goes on along the minus strand of CM040243.1, from coordinate 195,157,099 downwards.
CTGTTTTTTTTCCACGTGGATTTGTGAAGAAAACACATACTATTCACCCAGTCTTTCCAACCTTTTTGAGGGGTTCTAAACCCATTAAAATACACTTTTAAAGAACATGTTTTTAGGGTCATATGAACAACTGACATTGAAGGGGTTGACATTATTATCTGTTAAATTAGCAGAGGGTTTAAGGAATGGGGAAAGTTTTCGGGTCGGGTTAATGGGTCTGGTGTGTTTAGGTGATGCCATGAGCTCTGATCTTTCTTCCATAATGGTATCTTCCATTATTGGAGTAACTGAAGAAGTAGAAAGTTCAAGGCTAATAATTATGGCGTGAAAAAAAGGAAATTTTCAAATAATTATCTGAAAAAGTGGAAATGGTGATTGGAACAGAAGATCGTTACACCTTGGCTCGGCTGAGAGCGATTAGATTTTATATAATGGTTCAGATTAAAAGAAATCGGTTCATAATGTTTTATCTTCAGTAAAGTTATACCTCTTAATGTGAAAGGATGAATAGGCACGATGAAGGTTTGCAATGATATTTTAACTCTAAACCTACGAAAACACCCGCGGCAACGGGCGGGCTCGAAACCTCATTTAATATAATGGCTAGGATTAAATCTAATGTTTACATTAGAAGGTTATCTATACTAATATATAAAGCATTTAGGCCTTTTTATAAATAGAAAGACTAAAAAAATCAGCCTCAACACTTGCCTATTAGGGAAAGAGTAGCCGACATGTTCTTAAAAATAAAATTAAATTATGTAATTAATAATATAAATGATTGTAACTTAAAACATTTAAAATACAATTAAGTAAATAACCATTATTAAGTTTTGGTTACATAATTTTAAATTCACATTGAATTATAAGTTATTTGTTTTGGTATAAAAAAGACTATGAAAATATGATAGATTCGTTTTAGGGAGTAATTGCATATAATTTTTAAAGTGTTGAAAGAAGAGATGTTAGCTTGAGATGGTGAAGTCATCCACGATGTTTTTGCAATATCAAAAATTGACATTGCTTTTGTTTTCACATTATCACCAAGTACGGCGTGTCAACACTATTACCGTGTACCAAAACACCATCATTGTTGCTTTATACCTTTTTGGTTACAATGCATTGCAGATATACTACTATAATGTATAAAGATGATTTTGATGCTTCAATTGTATGCTATTGTGGGTTAATTGGTTACACGGGTACCCGCCGTCGCATAGCGCGGGTACCCGTCTAGTTTTATTTCATATATAAACCTGATTTTAAAACCCACCCTTTTAAACATGATTTAAGATCATTTGCAAACCAAACTTTATTAACATACTAAATCCTCATTATATCTAATGACTGAGATTTAAGTCAGGTTTAACACTACAAGGGTATTTTTGATCAATATGAAAAGCATATTTTAAAACCCGCCCAATTAAACACTCATATTTTTCACACCCACAAAGTGTGTGTTTCGTTCTCCCCAGTTTTCTCTTTATTATCACCTAACCTCGTGCATCATAATTGATCATAACATAACCAAAATATTTTCTTTTTTATACATCAATCGGTCATCTACATTTATCTCAAATCATTCTATATGTTATTCATCATCACGTAAGATCCGATTTTTTATCCATTAATCAAGGTAATTCATCTCAATAAACTCGTTAATTATTATAAATTGAAGTTATTCCATCAAATTATAAGCTAATTTATTCACATATTTGCAAAATAATTAGGTGTTAGGATTTGGTTCCAATAATTGAGGAAAATCCGATTGTGAGTGATTCTACTGTTATGGCTCAATATACTGAAGAGATTATTGCATACGAACTCATCAGTGAAACGCAAATTGCTACTGTAAGCTCAGTTTTTGAGGTAGTTTGAAACTTATTAGAATTCTAGTTCTTTAGATAAGTTGTTTTGATAACAGTTGATAATATTAAAGTTTTTATAGTATTAAGCAGTTTGGATAGTATTAATCAGTTTTGATATTTGTTACATATATCACATGTGATATTTAACTGATTTGTTATACAAAATTAAGTAGTTCTTAGATGAGCATATTTTGTTAGATATATCACATGTGATTTTTAACTGTTATTTAATACATGTGTGTGTTATTGCTTTTTAGTTAATCAATGTATTTATTTTTGTGTTTAATTTTCAGATTCGAATGCTTTGAAAACTCCTGAATCATTTGGTACTTACGCAAACTTTGATACTTCAGTGAAACGATTTATACTAGAGGAATGCTAGTCTCACTCAAAATTTACAAAAGAATTCTTACACGTACATGTGTCGTTCAAATATTGGATCTGAAAGTAAGATAGAGAAAATATAATATAATTTGATTGGTGCACCTCATTTGCCACATGTGCATGTGGAAAGTTTTTTGTAAAATTTGTGTGAGTCGAGCATTTCACTTTATTATATTCCTAAAGTTTTTGTGATGTTTTACTAGTTAAGGGCAATGCTTATGATTCAAATGATCAGTGCATTATCATGTATATGGAATAGCAAAAGCAAGGTTCGTAGTTAGGAAATCATGTCAGAATAGATTGAGTAATGGTATTGTGAAACAAAAGTATCTGATGTTTAATAGGGAAGGTTGTCCAAAGGGAATACACATAGACACGTTAGACTTAGAAAATAGCGAAAAGTAGAAGAGAACTTCAAACCTGCACATCATACGCTACAAAGCAAGTGTTATGTTTGATTTAATTACTGTTACTACAAAGTAGAAGTTGACTGTTTTTGATACTATACAAAATCACGAGCTTGAACTTGAAGAGTACAAGCATTTGTTAAAGACCGAGAGACAGTTAACATATTCTGAGCAAGTTTTTATTATTAAAGCTCCTAGCATAAATATAGGTACAACAAGAGCTCATCACCTGTTAACTGGTCTCAAGAGGTCTTATTAGCTTGTTCATGGGACAACTGTCAATTTCAAGAACTTTTTGAGGAGTGTGAACTGCTATATAAGCGATAGTGATTGATGAGGTGTAATTTTGCACATTTTCAAGGGGTTATTTAACCTCTAAACTCGTACACATTTGGTTATTAATTGCCCTAAACATTTCATATTTTCATTTTAGGTAATTAGGAAGCAAATGACGGAAATCACGATGTTTTAGGCTCATTTTGACAAGAAAAAGAAAAAAATGGCAAAGTCGCGAAAACAAGCTGGAAAAGGGCTTGTGACGGCATCACAATTACAACCTGACGCTGTCACTTATTAATTACAGTGATAAAAGTTACAAGATTTTCCAAGTGACGGTCCAGCCTTTAGTGACGGCCTTGAGTTGACGGCGTCTGATAACGCTCAAATTGTGCATGTTTTTAGTAGCGTTATCCGTGATTTTATATGTGTTATTTGGTTATAATCATATGCTTTTGTTACTTAATCGTATAAAAGTGTGTATGCTAGTTCATTTGTAGCCAAGTACAGGAAAGTGGAGAAAAAGACGGAAAAAGAAGTAAAATACGAAGATTTCTCAAGGTATGAAGAATTCCCGTCAAAAGCAAGACTTGTAGAGTATATTTGAGAAGATAAAGTCATCAAGATGGTGGTCCAAAGACTCAATAATAATGTTCAAGAAGGAAAACGAGAAAGAAATGAAGAAAAGAAGCTCAAACGAAGAAATATTGAAAGCCTCGTTGTTCCCGACATACCTTCACCATATTGGCCATAACTTTCCCATACGGACTCCGTTTGATCCCTGTTTGCGGCCACGGAAAGCTAAGAGAAAGATCTACAAGTTTGGTTTTTGTCATTTTCTGTCAAAAGGCTTCAGGCGATCGGTAGGAGCCCACAACCGTTTAGGCTGGACCAAAGTTTTCAGACCAGCCGAAATGGCTGGTGCCCAACCGATTCTGCTGGGAGGCCTAGTTCTGCCATTCCTTCATCATTAAGCTTCCCCATTACATCCAAACGATTCTAGGTCCTTCCCTTGGTGTGTTCTAGGTCCTTCCATGCTCCTTGGAGGCCAAGTTGAGCATTAAACACCCTAGGCTTGAGAGTAGTATAAATAGGACTCATTTGTGTATGTTTTCATCATCCAACTAGATCCCAACTTGAGAGAACACCTCTCACACCTCTCCTACCACTACTACTCTCTCTCAAAACCCAAAATTCGTCCATAAAATCCCAAGAAACTTTGGAGGTCAAAGAAGTCATCATTTGGAGGTCAAAACATCAAGAAGTCATCACCAATACTTGAGGCATCATTACTTTATCATTTGTAATCTCATTTCAATCATTGTAAGACTCTTAATCATGTTTTCTAATGTTCAAAGTTATGAGTTTATGTTTATGTTTGCTATGAGTGGCTAGTTTCTTTATGCACTTGCTTAAATGATGTTGATTATCGTATGATTAGTTTATGATTGTGTTAACATGTTTTAATTCAATTTCAAGTTGATTCTAAGGCCCAATTGTGCTTAAGTTTCATAGTGGAATTTTTTACTCAAGTTTGACTAGTTGATAGCAATCGTAGAGGTTGAAAAAACTTATTGTTATTCAACTAATTATAATCATTTTGTCTATGGATGATTGTTTTTACCCATTATTCTTGGTTAATCAAAGAAACTAAAGTGTGGTTGTAATAAGAACGCTTTTTGATTATCAAGTTGGATTGATTGGAAACATCTAAAAGGTCGTAAGATTAGTTGTTTACAATCAGTTGTAACCTTTCGTCTATAATCAGTTACCTTTTGTATTGACCATTTCTTAAGCAAATTTGATAAGACAAACGGATGTTTTTGTTTTTAAGTTTATGAAAGTAAACTTATGAAACTTGAATTGATCTTGAATTGATTGGTTAAACTTAAGGCTTGTTTTTATAAACTAAAATCTTGACGAAGGTTTAATTTGTAAGAACAATAGATTAGTACACCAACTAATTATCATAACCAACATGTTTAGAAGTAGTTAACACAATCATACTACTCAAGGATAAGAAACTAGTTTAAGCAAGTGTAGTTTTAATCTTATTGAATTTGTTAATCACCATTTTTCGTGTTACTTGTTGCTTATATGGTATTTTGGGACGTGACAACCATTTACCACTTTCGTGTTACTTGCTATTACATAGATTCTTCACATCAAGTTTTTGGCGCCGCTGCAGGGGATTTGTTTGTGTTTTTGTGTGCTTTGAATCTGTGCTTTAATCATTCCCTCGTTGTGCCGCCTTTGCTTGCGGGAAAAAAAAAACTTTTTCTTACCAGTTCGTTCAGCCGATCGGTACGTCCCCGTAACCGATTCGGCTAGACGTCGAAACCAAATCCAACCGGATCGGCTGGAAGCCCAGCCGATCGGCTGGAAGCCCAGCCGATCGGCTGAACCATTCTGTAAAAAAAAACCATTTTTTTTCTTTTCAATTTTTGTTTTACTTTTAGTTCAAGCTTTGTTTAGTCTTGTTCTTTTTTGTGTTTTTCCTTGTTTGTTTGTTTGGTAGATTATTTAATAATTTTTTTATTCCCTCGAAAGTAAGGCTCACCCATTGAAACAAACTGCGTGAGAGGCATAAGGCGGGTCTCCCTGATTCCCTAAAGAAGTTGAGTTTTTAATATGCTTCGCGCTGACCTGCTTCTCCGCTTCTTTGTGCGTTTCAATGGAGCTACCGAGAACTCTTGGGAAAAAAAAAGTCATAATTAATTTTCTTTTTAAATAAAAGTAAAAAAAGAAAAAAGAAAGTCTTAGAGTTAGTTAAATTATTTACTTTAAGTCGTTTTTTTAGTAAAAAAAAATACAAAAAGATTTTTTTGTTCGTTTTCATTATTTTTATCTTTTTATTTTTGCTTTTTAAAGATTCGCTTCGGGTTTTTATTAACTCACACTCTTGGAGTGATCAACTCGTTAGTCCACTTTACGAGCTTAAACATCAAATCAAACAGAGGACTAAACCCAAACCTTATCCGAAACCACCGTTCATCGAGGAACTCTTTGTCGTAATCGACATATTCGATGAGAAAGTCAAACCTCCATCCGATTCCCCTACCATAATCGTCATTGATCCCGATGACCAACCAATGTGGTCAAGCACTAGGACCGTTGCACCAACACCTAGTTCCGCTATTATTCAACGCCCTTCTCCCAACAAATTCTTGATCAAGGGTACCCACATGCAAATGATTCGGGAGAATCAATTTGATGGGAGAATCTGGTCCGATCCTCACCGACACATAGCCGATTTTTTTGAGATTATTAGCCTATTCCAATATGGTGAAAATCAAGAGGAAGTGGTTAAATTGAGGACTTTTCCTTTCTCATTAACCGGAGAAGCCAAGACTTGGTTGAACGAGTTAAATGAAGGAACAATTACTACGTGGGAAGAGATGAGAGAAGCTTTTATTAGCCGATACTTTTCTCCTGCTAAGTTTAAACGTCTCCTAAATGACATTCACAACTTTCACCAAATCGATCATGAAATTCTCGTTGACGCTTGGCTCTGTATGAAAGATATGCTTCGCACTTGTCATGGACACGGTCTAACCAAAGGAGCGATAATTCAAACATTCTATCACGGTTTAGATGATCCAACTCAAGGAATTCTCGATGCTGGAGGAATCTTCCTCTACAAAACTCCAAATGAAGCTTTCAAAATCCTCGAGGACAAGGTCGAACTCAAGCTCGATCTCTCGGAAAATTCTATGATCGATTCCAATCCGAAAGCCGTTGTTTCCGCCGGTGGAGGCAACATCAACATCGATCATGCCTCATTTAGAATCTCTCTCCACAAACATCGACACCCAATTCATAAGCATACGAAGGGAGATGATGGAGCTGCGAAATAATCACCACGTTTCAAACCACGATGCTGAGGATGACACACCGATGTGTGATCCCATGGAAGCGAACCAAGTCCAACATGAAGGATATCACGAAGGATATCACAACCAAATATCCAGAAATTTGTACTCCTTTCCATACGACAACCCAACCCAAAACTATTCTCGATATCAGCCATGGAATACGATACCACATCCATCACAACATTTCAATACACCTAAAACCTCACCGAAGGAGATGATGAGAGAGTGGATGGCCAGTCAAACGAAAGCCAATGAGAATATGACAAACCTGTTGGTTGAATTGGAATGTAAAGTCGATCAAGGAAGAAGGAACCGCCAAGCAATAATCCAAGATCTGGAAAGAAGGATAGAAAGATTAAGTGAGGAGCAGGAAGTCCATCATGCTGAATCTCTTCCTTACACCACATATACCAACTCGAGACATGATTTTTTTTACAAACCACCCTCAATTCAAAACGAGAACGATAAGGGTGAGGTTGAATTTATCAAAGAGGACAAGACCGAGCATATTCCAACCACGCCAAATCTGAACCAAATCATGTCTAACTCACCAACCGTGTCACCTTTTCTTGAGGATTGCACCATGCATATCCCAATGACTTAATTAAAAGGTTCTGAACACAATGTATTTCCAAATCATGTTGGTGATAAGAAGTTCAACAAAACTGGTGGCAACTAGAATGAAGAATTGGAAAGAAAGATAGACAAATGGTCTGAACCACAAAATTTAGTTTCTTTAAATCAAAACGGTAGGACTAATCCACCTCCTACAACTCATCTTGAGAATGTGGATGCCGTATTCACTGTGAGTGGAAACTCCAATGACCTTCTGAAAAATCAAAAAGATCCGCCAACTGTCCTCATTTCTAATGAAATCGACCAAACGTTCGAAATAACGAAAAGGGACTATAACATGGTCAAACCAAAAGAATAAAATGTATCTCCATCACTTGTGGAGTACATACCAAAGATCCCATACCCTCAACGTTTAAGAACTGAAGTTCCCTATTTGAATCGTATTGTCAAAGTATCCTAACTCGGGGAAGAGTCTAGCTAATGACTCAGAAATAAATCAAGCGCTTCTCGGGAGGCAGCCTGTGCTTTTAATTGTTTGTTTGTTTTAAATAAACATGTACACCCTTTTTGCAAAACATTCTTGTCAAAACTTGGAAAATTTTGAGTGTGGGGGTGTTACATGCTAATAATGTTTATTATTACTTGCATTTTGTGTGTTTTGTTTGTTTTGTTTTGTTTGAATAATTGCAGCATGTGATGGAGGAGGATGCTTGGATTTGAAATCGATTGTTCTCACAAGCTTATGCGTAGCATTTTATCATATGGAGTTCGATCGCCATTTTTTCGGCCCGGGAAGTTTTGTTTCTCTCAACTTGTTTATTTTATTTTTCCTATTTTACATGCTTTGAAGTTTATTTTTCACATTGAGTCAATTCTTAACTTAAGTGTGGGGGGAAGTAAAATAAGAAAAACGAAACTAGTTTTTAGATTCCAAATTTTTGAGCCTATTTCATATATATAGCATACATCTTTTATGCTTGAATCTTTTGCTATGAGTGTGCCGGTGATTTTATATATTCTATAACTTGTACTTGTAAATCATTACCTGACCGCAGTAAGATCACATTCGTGTGATATAAGTGTATATGCGTGATAAAGAGTCAGCTTAGGAATAAAACCCAAATGGCCTTCCGTTTACATCTAATGATATATTTGCTAACCACATCGGTTAGTTAACCACCCACATGGACCCATTTGTTAGCGCTCATTTTTAGCGCTAGATACCCTTAGTTACACCCTCTGAGCCAATCTTTTCATTTCTATTAAATCCAGAAAAATACAAAAATATTTTACAATTTAAACCTTAGCCTACCCCCTTGTGAATGTCTAAACGGTGGGTTGCTAGTTGCTTGGTATGATTGGATTATTTTGATGATTATGAATTAGCCGCACTTTGCCATTCATGTGTGCCATTCCGACAAAGATGAAGGTGGCCAACTTCTTATTTGTATTTTTGTGGTGTGTGCTTATACGAAGTGTGGGGGAGATGTAATGTATGTGAAAATAAAAAAATGTGTGAAAAAAAAGAATAAGTCATCAAAAAAAATGAAAAAAAAAATACATGTGATGACAAAGATGAAGTATGTTTGAGATATCGGTTAGCCAATGTGCTAAGACGAGATATATATATATATATATATATTTGGTGATCGATATGTGAAGAGAAGTTAGTAACTATATCCATTTTTGGGTTTGCGGATTATCCGATAACTAGCAACAACGGGTATTAGACTTGACTTTATTTTTCTTTTAACACCAATTTAATAAATAATCCCATGCCTTATCCATACCCTTTATTCACCCGAAGCCTATCATTAAAACCCGAATAAAAGCCCTCTTTAGATGTTTACACTTGGTGCTTACGCCACGTCGGTGGAGTTTTGTTTCTTGTACAAGCCTATGGTAATATTTAGATCATGACTGAGCAATATGAGTGTACTCTTCCGTAATACTATCCATCACTAAATAAATTGAGTGTTGAGTGAATTATACTTCATTCCTTTTCGTGAGGTGCTTAGCCATGTCATCAAGCAAGAGAATCCATAGGGTATTGTTAAACATCTCGGTTTTTCACTATAGAAGCTTAAAATGATGAATCTTATCTTGTACTTGTACTTGGTAGATTTGCAACATGTTTTTCTAATCATATTTCATGCAGCATGTGGGTTTTATTTTTCTTAATTTCTAGATTTGCTTGAGGGCAAGCAAACCCTTAAGTGTGGAGGAGTTTGCGCTCATTCTTTCGCTTGTTTTTATATTTGCTTAAAAAAAATAAGAAAAAAACCCCAACAAGATGCAAATTTTTATTTTTTTCTTTTAATTTTGTCATTTAGGTTTGTCTTTTAATTTTTCTTTTCTTAGATTTGCTTGAGGGCAAGCAAAGTTTAAGTGTCGGGGAATTTGATAACGCTCAAATTGTGCATGTTTTTAGTAGCGTTATCCGTGCTTTTATGTGTGTTATTTGGTTATAATCATATGCTTTTGTTACTTAATCATATAAAAGTGTGTATGCTAGTTCATTTGTAGCCAAGTACAGGAAAGTGGAGAAAAAGACGGAAAAAGAAGTAAAATACGAAGATTTCTCCATGTACGAAGAATTCCGTCAAAAGCAAGACTTGTGGAGTATATTTGAGAAGATAAAGTCATCAAGATGGTGGTCCAAATACTCAAGAATAAAGTTCAAGAAGGAAAACGAGAAAGAAATGAAGAAAAGAAGCTCAAACGAAGAAATATTGGAAGCCTCGTTGTTCCCGAAACACCTTCACCATTTTGGCCTTAACGTTTTTACACGAACTCCGTTTGACCCCCCGTTCGCGGCCACGGAAAGCTAAGAGAAAGATCTACAAGTTTGGTTTTTGTCATTTTCTGTCAATAGGCTCAAGCCGATCGGTAGGAGCCGCAACCGTTTCGGCTGGAGCAAAGTTTTCAGACCAGCCGAAACGGCTGGTGCCCAACCGATTCGGCTGGGAGGCTTGGTTCTGCCATTCCTTCATCATTAAGCTTCCCCATTACATCCGAAAGATTCTAGGTCCTTCCCTTGGTGTGTTCTAGGTCCTTCCAAGCTCCTTGGAGGCCAAGTTGAGCATTAAACACCCTAGGACTTGAGAGTAGTATAAATAGAACTCATTTGGGTATGTTTTCATCATCCAACTAAATCCCAACTTGAGAGAACAACTCTCACACCTCTCCTACCACTACTACTCTCTCTCAAAACCCAAAATTCGTCCATAAAATCCCAGGAAACTTTGGAGGTCCAAGAAGTCATCATTTGGAGGTCAAAACATCAAGAAGTCATCACCAATACTTGAGGCATCATTACTTCGTCATTTGTAATCTCATTTCAATCATTGTAAGACTCTTAATCATGTTTTCTAATGTTCAATGTTCTGAGTTTATGTTTATGTTTGCTATGAGTGGCTAGTTTCTTTATGCACTTGCTTAAATGATGTTGATTATCGTATGATTAGTTTATGATTGTGTTAACATGTTTTAATTCAATTTCAAGTTGATTCTAAAACCCAATTGTGCTTAAGTTTCATAGTGGCATTTGTTAATCAAGTTTGACTAGTTGATAGCAATCGTAGAGGTCGAAAGAACTTATTGTTATTTCAACTAGTTATAATCATTTTGTCTATGGATGATTGTTTTTACCCATTATTCTTGGTTAATTAAAAGAAATAAAGATAAAATCTATTAAATAAACGCTATCACTATTTTTAAAGTCGATGAGCGTTTAAAACCTACAACTTAAAACTTACGTTTAAAATAAAATTACGTCTACGTACAAAATAAAATGTGAGTTTTAAAAATAAAAGGCCTATAAATATGAAAATGATATTTTACAATCCTAATAATAAAGAAAATTATTAGAAAAAGGAAATTATTTTAAAACTATTTATTTAATTATTATTAATTAAAAACTATTTATTAAGTATTTAAAATGCACTAAAATACAAGAAAATACAAGATTAACCTAGAAAATGAAATTATAATTTGGAAAAGTCTAAAATATGATAAAACTTATTTTAAAACTGAAAATATATTTTTAGACTTTTTATGTATTTATTATTAATTTAAAACTATTTAAAACTAATAAAATGCTAAAAATACTTTTTAAACTAAGAAAATTATGGAAAAATACTTTTATGACTTTTATATTTATCTTAACCTAAGAAAATTGAAAAATCATTTTTGGACTTTTATAATTTATTTGTATTAAAAGCTATTTAAAAATGCCTAAAAGCATTTTAATTAAGAAAAATAGCAAATGAAGACCAAAAATTATGAAACCTACAGGAAAATTATAAAATGATAATATGAATCTAAGAAAATGAAAACAAGTAGCTTATGTATGAGATTAATGAGTCACTTTGTATAATCGATTATCAAAATAATTTGAAAAATAAGCAAACAAGCTATAAAGCCTACCAAACGTGACTAAGGCTAATGTCTATCAAAATAAGCTATAAGCAACTAATAACACCTATTCTTATCAAGCTACAAACTCAGAACCTATGAAATAAGCTAAGCGCTATGTCAGCAAAACAGTTGAACACCACATGTTTGAGCTTATTCAGCGACAACGAAGTGCTAAAGCCAAAAAGCAAATTAGGCCTTATAGACCACACGGTGACTACTCTTAAACCAATTCTCGGACTCTAAATCACTAAAATGAGCTCAATTACAATTCTTGCAAGATCACGAAGAAACCGGTTCGATCATGAATTTTGACTTTATGAAAGCAGATGCTATGTTGACTTTCTTGAACTTTGCCACGATTTTAAGTACTTAGATTGATGTAAATGATTGAAATGGAACCTCTGCAAGCTTTGTTGATGACTTTTGAACACAAAACAAAAGTTTGATTTGCCAAGATTTCAGATTAGGCTTATAAGACAATTAGATTAGAATTTTGACTTTAGGTGTATTGTAGTGTGCAGACTAAGGCGGTATGAGTCCAAAAGGACTTAACAAGTATGAACCAATAAGAAACTACTACGCAATAGCCTATAACACGATTAATGCAGTTGAACCAAACACGCCTTTATAGAAGCGATTTGAATTTTTCAAAGAGTTTGTCAAATTAAGAACATGACTTGATTAAAAACCTTAGATTATCATATAGGGAACTATATAAGCATAAAACAACAACATTAATAGTGTAAAACTAAGAAATACAAAGTATGCTATATTAAGCGATAAAATGAGATTTTTATAAAATACAAATTCAAAAGAACAAAGGGCGCTTTAAAGGCTTAATTATACTCGATTATAAGTAAAGATCATAAACATCAGAGATTTAAGCTAGTAAACAAGTCAAGCAGTAAAATGCCAAAATAGCTTAAAAGAGCTTACAACCGATTCCAATGGCGAGAACAAGACACAAAGAACAGATCCTATAGGCTTACCACTAAGCCACTAACCCATTCCATCCAAAATCAAACTGCATCAACTTCTTGATCATCAATCCGTGATTTTGAATTTCACCGATTTTTTAGTATTTTAGGTATTTTCTCTCTTTACTTCTAAAGCGATTTTTAAAGTTACTAAAAGCTTGAAATAGCTTTCTAGGAGCTTATGTGGGTTTACTCGGTCAAACTATGACTTCAACAACATTTCATTATATTGAGATATTTGAATTAGTAAAATTGCATAACATGAGATAAGACCTCAAAAGTGAAATTGATGATATCAAAAGTTTTATATTACATCGAAAACATGAAATACAAGATTTAAAAGCTTTAAAATACCTTCGAGATTTAAAGTTTAAGCTAAAGCGACAATGAAAATTAAAATTACACTAGATATGTTTCTTCATTGCTTCACCCTTGATATTTATTGACTTCAATCAACCTTTGTCGACCTCTGAACTAATCCCACAACATCCTGACCATTAGATTGAGCCAGATCATTGATTTTCCATTTGTCACTTTTTGGCGCCAAATTTCCAACGAGCAGGTTTTAGCTTTAATTGGGTTTGGTTGAGTCAATTAAGGTTATTTGGAGTTTAGAAGAGGTGGAGGGGACAAGGCATGGAGGGGGGTTGAAAATGGTGAAGAAACCAAAGGCGGTTTTGGGATTTCGACTATGGTAGAGATAGTGCTCTGATTATGCGGTTTGTGGGCGCGTTTTCTCTGGTTTGACTTTGTTTGACCGAAGTAGTAATAACACGGGGGGTCATAATTGGGTGGCTGGGGTTCACAATGTATTGTGGCCTGGCTCAAGGGTCAGCCAAAAGGGGTCAAGGGCCAAGGGCCAAGGGTTGTATTGGATTGGGCTTGTGATTGGGCTTTGGATATTATAAGGATCCGGTTTGGTTAATTTAAGGACAAGGACCAAAAGTGTAATTCGACCAAACTTCAAGGACTAAAAGTGCCATATTTCCAAACTTCTCACAAGGACCAAACTTGACAACTTTGATAATACAAGGACCCTTTTTGCATAAATTCCATTTTCAAAGGTCCAAGGACTAATTTTGCAAATTTCCAAAGTTTGAGGACCTTTCTTGCCAATTGACCAAAGAATCATTCAAGGATTATTTTAAACAACTTAGAATACTTGAGGGACCTTGAATGATAAATTCCACATTTTGAATTCGGGACTAGATTTGACAACTTTTAAAACACAGGGGACTAAAGCGCCAATTTTGTAAACTTGATACATTTTCATCGAATTTAATATTTTGCATTTATAACACATAAAACACGATTTGTGATATTTTGATCATTTTGATGTGTTTTGAGTGTTTCGAGATGATTTTGCGGTTTAGATTATACAAAATGATGAGTATTGAGACACTCATCAATCCCCATCTTGAGATATTGCTAGTCCCTAGCAATGATTTGAAAAACCTTGATGGATTTGAAAACTCTTTACCAAAAGCCATCACTTACGGAGTAGCCAATTGTTTTGATTCAAGTAAGAATCTTGGTACAACGATAACCAAATGATTTATTGGCAAATCATAAACCATATAACGGATTTGATGTGTCTTTACGGGCCGTACCATACGGACTAGCCAACTCTTAGATAAATTATCAATATTATCTTTGGTGAGCCGATTACCAATTATGGATTTTCAATCGCCTTTACCACAAGCCATAACCTTGCGGGCTAGCCAACTTTTCACTAGTTTAAAGATATGGTGAGTTGAACACCATACAATTTTAGGCAAATTGCAAGCCATAAGCGGATTTGAGATATCTTTACCAAGAGCCGTTTGCTCTGGATTAGCCAATCCTTATGTGGGTTAGACATGGCGGATGATTACCATTTCTTGAGTAAGTGAAAACACTTACTCCAAAAAATTTTGGCCAAAAACGGGAATGGGTGGAATAATTACATGATGAAATTAGTGAGAATTCCCCCACTTAGAAATGAATATTGCCCTCAATATTCAAAGTACCAGCGGTTATGCGAAACATAGAACATTAAAGGGAAATACTACGGCCATTATTTTGTTTTGATATATACATTTTTTTTTTTTTTTTTTAGAGGATATATACAACGATGGGAAAAACTCCCCACACTAGGGTGGTAGAAAGGGATAAGAAGGCGAAACATGGGTGAAAACCCATATTGTATGCTACTATTTTTGATTCCCGAGTCACTAGCTTGACTCGATCCCGCATTCATTGGTTCATGGGGAATGTTTGTAAATCGGACAACCAGGGTGAATGTCCTCTCCAAAGTAATGCTTAACTCGATGACCATTCACTTTAAAATTAGGACCATCGGGTTGAGATAACTCAACGGTACCATAAGGATAAACCTTAGCGATAGTGAATGGGCGGACCAGCGGGACTTGAGCTTTCAGAAAATCTTCAATCTTGAGTTGAAAAGAAGGACTCGATCACCAACGTTGAAAACGCGGTTCTTGATTTTGGAGTCATGAATCTTCTTTGTCTTTTGCTTGTAGATCAAAGAGTTCTCGTAAGCTTGATCACAAGTTCATTTAATTCATTCATTTGAACTTTTCTATGATCACCGTTTGTCAGTATATCGAAGTTTGCATGCTTTAAGGCCCAGTATGCCTTGTGCTCTAGCTCAATCGGAAGATGACATGCCTTTCCGTACACTAGCTTGTATGGAGTACACCCAATGGGTGTTTTGTAGGTATCACGAAAGGCCCGAGTGCGTCATCAAGCTTATCCGACCGGGATGCGATTCTCGCCTCTTGTCCTTTCAAGGTTCTTTTAATACCACGGTTTGAAACTTCCACCCTTGACTTGTTTGGGGTGGTATGCGATAGAGGCGATGGGTAACACCATACTTTTGCATGACTCTTTCAAATTGGTCATTACAAAAATGTGTACCACGATCATCGATTATCGCTCTCGGAGTTCCAAACACAGCAAACAGAGATTTTAAAACTTTACAACTACTCGGGCATCATTGGTGGGTAAAGCTTTTGCTTCAACCCATTTCGACAAATAGTCATGACTACAGTATGTACTTGTTACCACGAGAAGATGGAAATGGCCCATAAAATCAATACCCCATATGTCAAATATCTCACAAACTTGAATGGCATTTTGTGGCATTTCATTTCTTTGAGATATGTTTCCATGATGACAAGCGTCACAAGTTTGACATAATCGTGGGCATCTTTATAGATTGTGGGCCAATAAAACCCGAGGAATCAAACACCTTTTGGCGGTGTAGTTTGGTCTATGATGGCCCCGTTGGGTCCGGCAAGATGGCAAGCTTTGAGAATGTCAAGAGCTTCTTGTCCATAAACACACCGTCGGATGACTTGATCCATACAGATTTTGAATAAGAAAGGGTAGTCCTAGAAATAATGTTTAACATCCTTGAAGAATTTATTCTTCTTTGGGTCGACATCCTTTCACAATGAAGTTACCGCATGGTAATTTGCAAAGTCGAGAAACCATGGGGTAAAAGAGTTTCCACGAAAAGAAACCGCATTGAGTGTCTCGAGAGAAATGTTTCATTAATATCCTTTTCTCGAAAACATCTTGGTGAGGGTTTTCTAATACGGAAAGATGATCGTGACCAAGTTCTCGGCTCCTTTTTATCACGTATGATAATATCAAATTCTTGGAGAAGGAGAACCCAGCGGAGCAATCTCGGCTTTGCATCTTGTTTTGCAAAGAGATATTTGAGTCGAGTGATCCGTATACACTACACATTTGGTCAAGATTAAGTACGGCCGAAACTTTTCAAATGCATATACCTGACTAATAGCTCTTTTACGTGGTGGTGTAATGAGTTTGAGCTTGATCATAGTCTTACTTGCGTAGTGAATAAATTTGAAAATGCTTATTTCTTCGTTGCCCTAAGGCTGCGCCGATAGCAAAATCACTTGCATCGCACATAAGCTCAAAAGGTAAATCCCGATCGAGAACAGCGAGAATGGGTGCTTGATGGCTTTTCTTCAATGTTTCAAAAGCTATGATGCACTCGGTGAAAAGATAAAGGAGCATCCTTTTCAAGAAGATGGGTCATTGGTAGGGCGATTTTGGAAAAATCTTGAATGAATCTCACGATAGAAACCGGCATGACCTAAAAACTCTAATACCTTTAACGGTAGTAGGATGAGGTAGTTTAGCAATAACATCGACTTTTGCTCTATCTACCTCAATCCCGTTCTTTGAAATCTTATGGCCAAGGACTATGCCTTCTTTGACCATAAAGTGACTTTTCTCCCAGTTTAGACAAAGATTGGTGTCTTCACACCTTTGAAGCATTTTATCTAAATGGAGAGACATGTTTAAACGAATCCCCAATGACCAGAAGTCATCCATAAACACCTCCATTGTTTCCCGATCATGTCGTGGAAAATGGCCATCATACATCGTTGGAGCGTGCGGAGCATTACATAAACCAAAAGGCATCGTCTATAGGCAAAAGTTCCGTATGGGCGGTGAATGTAGTCTTCTCTTGATCACGTGGATCAATGGAATCTGAAAGTACCCGAGAAACCATCAAGGAAACAATAGTACTGGTTCCTCGCTAATCTCTCAAGCATTTGGTCCATAAAGGGTGAGGAAAATGGTCTTTTCGGTGGCGTCATTCAACTTACGATAGTCAATGCAAACACGCCATCCCGTCACCGACGAGTTGGAATTAACTCGTTATCTTCATTTGTGATATGATAATACCACCCTTTTCGAACACAATGAATTGGGCTAACCCAAGGACTATCCGAGATTGGGTAAATCAATCTGCATCAAGAAGTTTGATAACCTCTTGTTTGATAACATCATGGATTTTGGATTTACTCTTCTCACGATGTTGAGCTAATTGGCTTAAAGTCATCCTCCATCAAGATTTTGTGAGTACAAAATTCGGGGTTGATACCCTTTATGTCGGAGAGTTTCCAAGCAATTGCTTGCTTGTGTGACTTCAAGATTTTAATGAGAGCGACTTTTTCATCTTTACTCAAATCTCTAGCAATAATGACGGTAATTTATCATCACCCTCAAGGAATGCATACTCGAGATGAGGAGGTAAGTCCTTAAGCTCAACCTCGAAATTCTTGGTTTGTCAAGCGATTTAACTTCCTTGTTATGAAGTTTGATGGAAGGGAGAGAAGAAATGTCATGATTTAACAATTTCTCAAGAAGAATATCTCCTTCCAGATTAATCTCATTTGATTAATCTCGGCAGGAATTGAATCACTAGTGTGAGGGGTGATGATGGATCATCATTAAGCAACTTCTCAATGAGAAGTATGTCTCCTCAATGTCAATTGGGCGTGATCAATTTCCCATGGAGCAGAATCCTTTGGATAAGTAGGCTTCAATCTCTTCTAAGATGAAGTCACTTTCCTCAAATGGGGGTAAGAGAAGGAGTAGAATTGGCGATGATAGGTTGAAATGAATGAGTGAGATTATCACTCGAAGAATTATGATCATAACCAAGAACTTCTTGCGAGTACTCTTGAAGCAACATCAATGATATCTATTCGGTTAACCGATTCGAGAATCATAATTTGCGGAGTACCTCAAGTTTGATCAAGGTTAAAGTAAAAGCTTCATTACCAACACGTAATGTGATTTCTTGCTCAAATACATCTATGAGAGCACGGCCGTTCTCGTGAATCCTCGACCAACAATGAGAGGAACCCGATGATCGGCATCAAAATCAACAACCACGAAGTCATTGGAAAATGGAACTTTCCTACTTTATAAATACGTCCTCGGCAATGCCAAGAGGACGGGATATTGTACGATCGCAAGCTCGAGAGTCATGCATGTAGGAGTGAGTTCCCAAGAGAAAGTTTCTTCCAATGAATAAGGCATCGGGTTGATGCTTGCACCAAGATCGGCCAAGGCAAAGCATTCAACCATTCACGAAATACACAAGGTAAGAGAAATTTTCCGGGATCTCCAAGCTTTTCTGGAAGCTTTTCGAATAAGCTGAGCGAGTTCTCGTTAAGAGGAGTTTAGCCATTTCAAACGACTTTTCCTTGTTGCTTAACATGTGTTTGAGAGTTGATGCAAACTTGGGCATCGGCATGATAGCATCCATAAGCTTATGTCAAAATGTATTTCTTGGAAAATTTGGAAAAATTTATCCATTTGATGACTAGCTTTTCAGAGCTTTGCTCATTCAAGCGTGATGGATATGGAATAGAAGATTTGGATTTGGTATTTTCAATGGGAGCTACGGTGGTTCAAAAACAACTCTGGATTAGACTTGGGTTTCGGACAACTTGAGGATGGACTAGAAGGTAGGACTTGTCGCGATACTAAGTGGACTAGAATAATGCACCTTGTCCGTTGTTTCCTTGGTAACTTGACTCATTGCCACGGGAGGAGGGGCATTGGAGTCGTGGGTCCATTGTGAGTCGAGGTTCACTTTCCACTACCTTTGGAAGAAGAAGAAGAAGAGGTAGTAGGAATAGCGGGTCCATTGTATGAAACACCACTTACGGTCGTGATCGCCTTAGCATCGCCCCTCGGGTTAGCGATCGTGTTGCTCGGAAGTTTTCCCGAGCCGAGGGTTGATCATTTAAAGATTTCTTGAGATCGGCAATCGGTGACCAACAACTGTTCATTTCATCTTGGGACTTCATGAAGCTGCTTGATAACTCATCGGATGATGGTCTGGAGGAGTAATGACGGGAGGTGGATTAGGAGGGAAATTTTGAGGTCGGATGTTTGATTATGACCTTGTTGTTGAAAATTCCCTTGATTAGGATTCACATTCCCATGAAATTGATTCCTCGATTGAAATTGTTTTGATGAAGGTTCCCTTGTTGTTGGAAACCTTGATTGGGTCCGGATAGAAATTACCTTGGTTTTGATAACCTTGGTTCATTCTAGGTTGATTACGATTCGGTTAGGATTACGGTTAAACCGGGTGGTGCACGATAAGTATTAGCACGGTAGTTTGGTTCATTCGAGGGCGGTATTGATTACCTCCTTGATTTGAAGTACCGGCTATAGCATTTGCTTCAAACGGACTACCATCGGTGGCGATGCGATTGTAGTATGCATGAGGACCACCACAAGTAACACAAACTTCAACTTTCTTCACTTCACCATGTGATGGTGTTTGAGTGAATGTGACTTTCTTTTGGTTAGCAAGAACCAAAGCTCGAACAATATCTGTGAGTTTATCAATCTTAGCATCGGTGCTAGATGTACTCACGAGGAGATGAAGTAGAAGGTCCGGCATTAGGCGAGTTTGATATGTCTTAGTGCGAGAAAGGACGGACCTGGGACTTGTTTTCAATTATTTGTAAGGCTTCTTTTGTGGTTTTGCTAAGGAAATTACCTCCGCGGAGGCATTCGAGAGAGTCTTGGTCGACTTGTCTCGAGACCATTATAGAAAGTATCCATTTGCATTAACTCGGTAAAACCATGATGTGGACACTTGAGCAATTCTTTATAACGATCCCATGCCTCCCGAATGATTCATCAAATCTCGAGAAAATTTCATTATCTCATTCTTAAGACTTGTAGTTCGGGATGGAGGATAGAATTCGTTAACAAACTTGGTAACTAGATCTTCCCATGTCTCAATAGAACGAGGGGTTGTTTCTCGAGCCAATTCGGGCTTGTCTCTACAGAAAATGGGAGCAGAAGAAGCTTGATAGCTTCATGGGACATTCTTGTACTTGATGGTTGATGCAATTTTGTTAAACCATCGAATGTGTGCATGAGGATCATCCGCTCAAAACCATAGAATTGGCTTTGGGTTGCAGTTAAGCAACCGGTTTTGAGCTCGAAGGTATCGACCACAATGGTTGGGACAACAATGGCATCTCCATAACCCTCGATGGGTGCTTGGAGAAGCTCATTCATGGGTTTGTCTTCGCCATTTCGACGGTGGTGGTGGTGGTAGGCGTTCCTCGATCACGGTGAAGGAGTGAACGTCCTCACGTCTGCGAGGAATGTTTCCAAGTTCGGAAAGTGGACTTGTAGAAGCGGAAGAAGCAGTCGCATGCACTAAGTATAAAAATCAATTTTCAAAACAAATGAGGCAAAACACAAGTGAACTTAACCAATAATCACAAATGAGTGGCTTCTTTGAAAAGGTACACCAAATCACAAGTGACACAAAGGCAAGTTTTAAATCGATGTTCGGGAACTTATTATGGTCGCACCCCAGTTAGGTAGTGCTTGCCTTGATTCATGGTAGTTGATTTTTATGTATATTAAGGACCACCGAAAAGCGTAGGTTTGATTTGTGCAAAGGGTTTAAAACTTTTGGAAAATATTTTTGGTATCGTCTCGTTTAACCAA
>CM040243.1:194491143-194535895 GCA_022545495.1 Chrysanthemum lavandulifolium | reverse complement strand
ATATGCAAATGAAATGTTAAAGAAATTTGGATTTGATTCAAGTGACCCTATTGACACTCCCATGATTGAACGAACTAAACTAGATGAGGACCACTCGGGATCATGGTAGACCAAACAAAATATCGTAGTATGATTGGATCCCGATGTACCTCACGCGACTAGTAGACCAGACATCTTGTTCATTGTATGCATGTGTGCTAGATACCGTGCTAAGCCTACTAAACGCACCTTGAAGCGATTAAACGGGTCTTCGGTATCTCCAGGATCCATCAATATGGGACTTTGGCACCAAGGACACCGGTATGTCACTAACGACCTATGCGATCTTGATCATGCAGATGTCAAGATACTCACGGCAATCTCAAGGTGCTCAGTTTTGGGTGATAAGCTTGTGAGTCGGTCTTCAGAAGCAAATGAGTACTTTATTTCCTCTACAGAGGTAATACATAGCCTTGTCATCTTGTTGTGCTCAAATCCTTTGGATGAGATCTCAATTAACTTGACTATGGCTTTGTATTCAACAAAATCCTCATCTTGTGATAATAAAAGTGCTATTGCTCTTTCATGCAATAACGCTCAACACTCAAGAGCTAAGCATATCGACATTCGACATCATTTCATCGGGAACAAGTGGAAAAAGGTGTGGTGGAACTCTATTTTGTGAGGTCGAATACCGGTTAGCGAACATCTTCACCAAAGCTCTTCCAAGAGAACGCTTTGAGTTTATTCTTCCCGTCTTGGCTTGAAAATCCTTCAACCGTAACACTCAAACGCCTTCGTGGAGGAAGACGAGGAGTAAAGGTCTATCTTCATCTATCTCTTGTATATATCTATTCGAAAAACAAATACAAAATTATAAAACCCTCAAAATCAAATAGAAAAATATAAAACTTTCATAATCCATTAAAAAATAAAAAAAATAAAATAAAAAAAAATCGAAAAAAAAAATCAAAAATCTAAAAAATATTGTCAATTTGTCATGTTTTCTCGGTTCGATAATATCTACGGTTTCATGTTGTCATTCAAAGAATGACACGGGACTTTAGATGTTGTTCGAATATTCATATTAAATAAATATATATATATATATATATATATATATATATATATATATATATATATATATATATATATATATATATATATATATATATTTTTTTTTTTTTTTTTGAGAGAAAGAGAAACAATGGTTTATTGTCATTTCGAGCGAGAACTCCGCTCAAAGAAAGAACAGAGTCATGCTTTATCATGTTCTCAAATTCCATGCTCGATTCTATAAACATTTTCCTTGAAAAATAAGCTGCTTTGAAAAATAACTCGGACTCTATTTTTGATAATCATCTGGACTTATTTGTCAAAATATCTATCTCTCAATCAACAACCTATGTCATTGATTGAGGGGGAGAATGATTTCAATTAAATCAAAAAGTTATTTGTCGTTCAATTGTTTTCAAAAGATATTTATGCATGTTTAATCAATGGATTTTAAAGTCTTAAAATCCGATCCTTATCAGTTAAAACGCTTTCATAATCAAGTCACAATTCTCCTTAAAAGCTTACAAAATTAATTTAAATCCACAAGAGATCACAAATCTCAAAGGATTTGATAATTGTGATCGGGGGAGAATTTGTGATTTAAATTGGATTTAAACTGATATTTCGGTAAATGGTTTTATAAGGATGAACAAGTTCTCCTTCCCACATGTGACAAACGATTTCAAATTTTCCATGCACATGTTGAGGGGGAGCATCTATCTTAAACCACAAAGATCCAAACGTGATCAATTTATATCAATGTGCATGTTCCTCTAGTATGTGCAAAAATCTTTTCAAATCTTAATGCACATATTGAGGGGAGCAAAATGTGAAAACCTCATCCTTCCCGAAAATGCTTTATCTACTTGTTTTGATCGGGAAGTGATGTTGATATCTTTTAGAAAATGGTAATGAAAGAAGTTAAATTCTTTCTCTTGCCTCCGTGTGCAAAACGATTTCAAACATTTGATGCACATGTTGAGGGGAGCTCTTATTCTAAAAATATCAAAACAATTCGGTACAAAATGCTTTGATAATATATCACAAGTATCCGGATTGATTTTCAAATGGTTTTCAATTGGTTCCAAATGGCGGATGAACAATACCAAATAGACCGACCAACTTTACTTTATGTACGGTGATATAAGGATGATAAGGTTAGGTATTTGTTCCCATGATCCGCTGTAACCGGAGGGATCTACCTGAGGACTATCCACTAGTTAGTGTAGAGTTCTTAGGTATGATGATAAAAGGAGAAAAATGAGATATGGGAAGAGTGCGGATCGAGACGAGGCAAGCATCGGAATAAACCCAACAAGGTTCTTGCTATGAAGTCTCGGTAAGCATCAAGGGTCAAGAATGAAAAGAATTGAATGAGAAATGGGTGAAAAGAAATAGCCTCCATTTCTTCAACCATAGGCGTAAACCGGCACAATTCATATGCTCTTGATGGTAACATCGGTATTGAAGACAAGACGTCATGGACCCGGACGCGTATGCACTACATCTTCCCAAACCACTCAAGTTCCTCTTAAAAGGGCTTGTTTCATTCTCGGGAACCTACATTATCTATCGACTTCTCTTGAGATTGTTGATATGAAGAAGGAGACCTCTCCCAGTCTCCGATCACGGGATCCAAATATGCACTAATCGAGTCTAGAGCCACGAGATCATCTATAAATCTCATTAGGACACTTTCAATGAAGACTCTCTTTTCACATAATGTGGAAAGAGAGATTATATCTTGAGTCCCACGATTATCCTTGTGGTATTGCGAACATCCGAGTGATATGCAAACATATTCACAATGAAGATGGAAAGCCTTCGGAGCCAACATCAAACAAGCTCTGGTGGGTGGCATGTGAGATCTATTCAATAGATCAACCATGTGACAACCGAGCAGAAATAATGGAGCGATTCAATCTTTTGAATCAATCACGGTCATTGTGCTTAAAACTCTTTTCTTTAGCACATCGACCGTGTCTGAATATTTCAAATCAAAAGGTCTTTATGATTGATAATTGATTTTCATTAAAACCTTCGTTGTATTGCAAAACAATTTCTATTGTGCGATACGATTGTTTTTCAAATCTCTTTTCATCAATCGGTGAATTTCTATTCATTTGGTTCACTCACTCCGTGTTGTCTTCTTTGAGACGTTCGGTTTGAGAACGACTAGAGCATTGCGAAACCACATCAACGAAATTCTTGAATTATAAGCGATCACAGCGGTAAGATTTGTAATCGATCAACGGGAACCGTGGGCGTGTACCTCAATTCAACGAAAGTGATCAAAGACACTTTCGTGCGCTTTATTGCTAATCTTGTTTTATGCGGTACACCGACGTTCGGTGATCGTAATGAAGCGGTCAATCCATAACCGCATGCTCACACTACATTCATCTCAAAAGAAATCATGATAAGTGCATCAATGACTCGATATTTTCACCCATGCTTCGCTAAGCCGCCAATATCATGAATCAACGAAAGCTTCCACTACTCGATGAGAAGATATCATGATCCGAATGTGAGCATGTCGGTCCGAAGTCACAACATCACATAATACCAACACCACAATGGATGTCTCGGAGATTTTGTTGTTGATGATCTCAAAGTCGGCTCAAAATTATTATCACGTGGATCGGTAAAGACCTCCACTTGGATTAACCAAACATGCAATGAGAAGAATCATTGTCTACGAGCTTCGAAGCAAAGTGCTACATCAAGAATGCAAGAACAATTGTTAGCGTTATATCTGTTTGTATTCTATGTAATTTTAGTATATGTTTGAGGTGACCTCCTTGGGGAGATTGTTAGGAATTAGAAATTCCATGTATTAAAAGTCGGTCACCTCAAGTATATGTAATCGTTAGAAAGCTCGTAGTCGTAGTTATTTTAAGCTACGTAGTATTTAGTTAAGTAACACCGTGGAGGACTGGACGGTCTTTACCCACTGTATGCACGATCCACACCCGTTGTGTGGCGTTTATTGTAAGACTATAAATACTCTCTACCTTCCAAGGTAGAGAGTTGAGCTCATAATAAGATCTTTTCTTTCTCACACTAAGTTCCCTAAACCCTAACTTTCTCTCTAGAACTCACCTTTATACGCCCACTTTGTGTTAGGGTTTGATGTGTATGTGAAACCAATATCCTACAATAGTTCCGAGGAAGTCGAAAACATTGGGATAGATGCGTGAGAAGCTTGAAAAGGTCAGCAGATGAAGTTCAAGGATGCCCAGCAAAGAAAATGGTGAAATGAAAAAGCGGTTGGATGAAAAGAACAAAAGAACTGCTGACCATCGGGAAAGCAAGAATTGACCATTATAATTGGACAATGACAAGCGAAGATTGCACGAGAAGATCATCGATGTCAAAATCATCCCGTGTCTAAACCACGGCAATGAGCGTCTGCTGGGGGATGATAAAAGACATTTCGAGGTTCATGATCCCCAAAATTCACCGACTTTGGGATCACTGAACTCGGTCCAATAATAGAGAAGAAGCAAAATGCGGCGGTTAAGGAGGCGATGAAGATGCTCGAGAAGAGGTATGAAAGGCGAGAGATACACCAAGACCTGGCGGGAATTCACCACCTTAAGCGCACCACAAGGATCTCAACCACGGTCATCAGGGGGTAAAAGAAAGAGGGTTGAGTTCTAGCACGAGATAAAAGTGCACGGACTCGAATGCAACAGGGCGCGGAAGGTGTCAAGTTTAGAAGCGCCTAGTGATTGAAAAGCACGAAGAGGCTATTCCACATTGATGTCTATAGAAACCCAACATTTCAAAGATGGAGTGATATTGATCGGTGGTGTAGCCGCAATCTTGAGCTACATACCGTGGCCTCTCGATCAAACCCCATCAAACATCGTGTTCTGTCAAGACACGAATGCCAAGATAAGAGAGCAACCCGACAAATAATCACTCCTAAAAAGAAGCCCAAGCTTGAAGCACCGGGGATCCATCTCAATGACATCATTTTGATTTATCTTACATACTAGTGATAGGAACCTTGTAATTTGATTAATAAGCGATGTATGTTTTGTTAAAATATTGGTGTTCCTTAGTGTATTCATTAGTACATTCGATGTGAAGAAGCCATTTGCTCACTTACATCGATCAACACTTAAGCTATTTGTATATCCAATCGGGAGGCTGTTGGGTTCGATAAATACCCAAACCCCTTAATCTGTGATTTGAATAGAAAATAGCCCAGTGTTGTCCGTTAAACACTAACAGTCCTTTGAGTGCATAGTCTCTCGGTGAGTCATCTCGAGGATCTCGGTATGAAGGCGAAGAAAGTCTCCACTCAAGAAGGCGGGCTTAAAGGGTGAAGGCGAGTCAAGAAGAAGATGATGGATTCGGTGACGGATGACAATATCTCACTCAATCCTAAGACTCTCTCCAACTCTTACATGAAGACAAACTAAAGTGAAGGCGGAAGGATGTAAAGGCGGAAGAAAGAGCGGGACATGGCGGGATAAGTTTGAATCGATAAGGCAAGTCTTATCAACCAAATCAACTTTCCGCGAATGGCAAAAGATTAGCCGATTGTCATCACCGAACTTGGGAAAGTAATCTTGTCTCTTACCTAGAATAGTCTAGAAATGTGAGACAAAATACATCGTATTTTGTCTTCAGTATGATGTCGATTTGTCACAGGAAAGAGTCATAAATCATACATGTATAAATACCATAAGAGATGGAGGAAAAGATTGAACATGTGAATTGTAAACACACACACACGCAGCCTTCTTTTCACTCCTCCAATCAACTTTATCGCGAGATAATTCGGTGGGTTACAGAGTTGTCTTCGGACTAGCGCGAGATTAGAGAGAGTCACCAACCTTTGTCGTTTCGATCTCAAGTGTTATTCGCAAATCTTGGGTAGCGTATTCTTTGCGATTCATTTCTAATAAAAATATGATGTTGAAAATTATCTAGTGTGTTTTACTTACGTTAATTTCAGTCATTGTTCACTATTAACTTGTTTTATATTTCAAAATTGTTTTAAACGATAGTGAACGGGGAACAACAGAAACATACAATGTTACAATCTGTGATAGATACTTTATAACTTGTTACACATTCATAGAGTAGTTATACAAATTGAAAACATTATGACAACGAATAAACCATCTTTTATTAAATGTAGTACATTTACATTAAGAATAAAAACAAACAAAAGTCGAAATATAACATTTGACGTCAAGCGTAAAAGGATTATACAAATCAGCTATTCCAATTATCCATCTTTATTTTTTCAAAAAAAGTCAAAAACCAATAGAGACTCTTGATAAACACAACCCCAATTGATACAGAAATACCAAAAAGGTTGATAGACAAAAACAGATCACTAAATGGGAAACTTCCATTACAAAGAAGTGAGAAACCTTAAAGCAACGTGTATTACCAAGAGTCAGCTTCAATCCAACAATCAACTTCAGTCTAACAACTAGCTACAACAAATCAGTCCCATCATCACCTTACAACAAGTTCAACAACAAGGACAACCCCTCATCAACCAACTTTCAAACCCACCTCATCAGTCAACAACTACAACAATAAAAAGAAGCCAAAAATATACAAAAATAAAAACAAGTTTCAAAATCAAGATCTCGGGTTTTTATGATCTCGGCTTCTAAAATTTGAACAGACAACAACCAGATAGTGGCGGTTTGCACATGGTCTCCGGATCCGAAATCCGATCGTGATTGGGAGGGGAGTAGGTTGAATTTTGATCTATCTATTTTTTTAAAGATTTTTTGGGATCTGAAATTCGACCGTGATGGAATAGGTTTTTTGGGATCAAAGAAGCAAAGAGCAGTGTCAGTTTTTTGGTGAGTTTGAGAGGGTGGCAGAGGAAAAGGGAGAAGAAATACATACTGAATGATTGAGAGAAAAAATGATGGACGGTAGTTATAAATTGGAGATTATTTTGGGTTATGGAGATAGATTAAATTACCATGGTACCCTTAAGGACTTAAAAATTAATTAATCTTTTCTTTTAAATGAAATGAACACTTGGCAAATTCTAGTTGGTGCTTATTGTATTTCGTTTAAAGTGTTCATAATAAAACACAAATCTCTCTCTCTCTATATATATATATATATATATATATATATATATATATATATATATATATATATATATTTTTAGACTTTTTAAATTATCTTTTATATATATATATATAAGATAATTTAAAAGTAATAAGATAATTTCTTTGTTAGACTTTTAGACTTTTAATAAGAAAAAGGATTGAGTGGGGGACGCATGTGACTCAATGATAATGTTAGCGCCGCTTTTTATAAAGATAACGTCACTTATGTGAATTACTGACTGAATCGTCTATACTTTTCCCATAGGGACTAGTATCGTTTAAGTTGCAAAGTAATTGTTAGTTGAGCCTATAAATACCCCTCATGACTCTTCATGAGGGTGAGGTTAAGCATTAGGTCATTTGTACTGTTTGGTTTATCAATAAAGTTTCATTTGTTTATCCTCCCTATCTTTCTACTTTCTCTCTATATAAGGATGAAGATCTTCATCTTCTTCCACCAACCAAGACATCCCAAAACCACATAAATTATATGTTTTTCGGTCCTAACAAGTGGTATAGAGCCTAGGTTATGTTTTGTTGATTTATTGTGGTTTTTGAATCTTGTTAAAACTATTTTTGTATCATTTTTATGCTCGGAAAAAAAAATTTCCTACTTTTTATGAAAATAGTTTTATACAAGTTTATGTATCCTATTTTTGGTCAAAAAGTCATGGTCCATTCAAAGTCTATTTCACAACTGTTTTGTGTCAATTCTCTTGTCCAAATAGTCAGGAATATTATCTTTTATGACATTTTTTTGTACCATATCTGTGAAAGTCGTGGTCAATCTGGTGAGTTTATCATGGTCAAACACGGGTCAAAGAAGCATTTCTTATGATTTTTCTGGGTTTTTCTATGAAACTGGTCGGAAACTCGCCGGAAAAAAGGTCAAAGGGTCAAAACCCTAAACTTACGCCTAAGGATATTCTTACGCGTATGGAATACGAGTAAGAACATGATTACTCGTAAAAACATATCTCTACACGTATGGTTACGCGTAAGAATCTGGTTACGCCTAAAAAACTTACGCATAAGCAGCAAAGTTACGCATAAGCAAAAGGTTTACGCATACAAAAGAAGTTACGCGTAAGAAATCTTCTTTACGAGTAAGAAAATAAACAGCTTATGCGTAAACTAAAAAAAGCACGACCACAAATACCATATACCAACATCGACTCCATTGACCTCAGGTCCAAACCATCATCGGTCCATGTTTATACTCAAATGAAAAAGCACGAGCAGAATATAGACTTTAACTCGACAGAAACCGTATCCAATCACAAAATCCTAGACCTAGACTCAACCCATAACCCTCTCATCCACTCCTCAACTCTCAATCAATCAAGACTTAAAATGGAAAAAATTCATGATAGATCTCATATTTGTTTCTGATTGGCTCCCAAACGGTCAGGTTTTATCACACAAGCTAACCACTTGTGAATGGTCAACCGTAATAAACTTCAAACAGCTCAGAAACCAATGCAATGAAGATCAAGAGGAGTTTAGTGTTTCCCAGTCGTTAAGTCCCAACGTACATGCAACTGAATCACCAAACGTATAGTGATCGGGTGAATTTGAGCGGAAAAGGGTTATGATTGATTATACCTAAAGAAAAGTTTGTAAATTACAGGGCTTAAATGCAAATTAAAGAAAATTAAAAGGATAAATTATATTAAATAAACGCTATCACTATTTTTAAAATCGATGTTTTTGATTTTTCTTTTATAAATTTGAATTAAAACTAAATAACGTACAAAAGAAAATGTGAAACTGAAACAATATTAATCCTAAAAATATAAAATGACATTTTACAAACCTAATGATAAGAGAAACTTTGAGAAAAAGAAAATTATTTTATTACTATTTATTTAATTATTATTAATTAAAAACTATTTTTACCTATTTAATAATACCCTAAAATATAAGAAAATATGAAATAAAGCTAGAAAAATGAAATTATGACTTAGAAAAATCTAAAATAACTAAAGAGAATTTTCAAAACTAATTTTGTATTTTTCTGATTATTTTTCTATTTTCTATGAATTAAAAACTATTTAAAACTAATTAAATGGCTAAAAATTACAAATTTAACTAAGAAAAATCTGGAAAAATTATTTTTTTGCTTTTTATATTTATCTTAACCTAGGAAAAATGAAAACTTATTTTTTTGAAGTTTTTCTGATTTAAATGTATTAAAAGCTAATTAAAAATACCTAAAAATTGTTTTAAATGAGGAAAATATCAAAGCAGTCTTTGGAAAAATATGAAAAATTCAGGAAAAGTCTAAATTAATATTCTAAATCTATGAAAAATATAAAAACAATAGCTTATGTTTGAGAATATGAAGCTGCAGTGAAGAGTGCTTATAAATAAGCACTCAAAATAAGCTAGAGGTACCAAATGAGCACCAAATAATTACAGAAGCTATAATATGCTGAAAATACTCAAAAGCAACTAATTACAACTAGCCTAACCCTCTAAAGTGCAAGCTACACAGATTTGATGATTTAAGCTTAAGTGCCAAAAACAGGTTTTAGCTACTACTTTATAGCTTGAAAATAAGCTACTCAAATAAGCTGGAACTCAAAAACAGATGATGGAGCCTAAAGTAGACCTGGCTAGGAACTTAAAAACCAAGAATGAGCCTGAGAGAAGCTCAAATGAGCCCTTGACAAGCTCTGCACAAACCTGTGCAGACTCAGTTAAAACTGAGTCAGTGCACAGGGCATTTTTACCAAATTGACAAGCTCATTTGGAGCTTATAAAGACTTACAAAAAAATTCCAAAAATCACTTTCCAACTCTTGACCAGTTTAACTAGAATATCCCAAAGTTTTAATGAATTTGAACCAGAAATGAATACATGAAAATTCAACAAAGGTTGGGTCAAAACTGGTTTTTCACTTTTGACTTTATAAGCAGAAATGATATTTTGACTTTTGTGAGTTTTGCAACCAATTTAATGAACTGAATTTGATGTTTTATGGTAAAATGAAACTGGTGCAAGCTACTCTAATGATATTTGAACACAAATCAAGCTTATGATCTCACAAATTTCTAACAGACATGAACTTAGGACAGATTCATGGTGATTTTGACTTTGAGCTTATGCAGAGGGTAAATATGAACTAGAATGAGTTTCAAATGACTAAATAAGTGTAAAACAACTTATCTTAACTCTTGAGCGACCCTCTAACTTCAGTTGCTATGAAATCCAAACAACTTTTTATATGTCCGATTCTTTGTTTTAAAGCTAAACTCGAACCCAAGCTAGACTAATCATTACTCTAGATTGAGATGACCAAATTAGACCTAGATCAAGATAGCTAATCAATACTTAAACACCAAAACTCAAGCGCTCTATTATGACAGATATCACGGACATGACTTAAAACATGCATGTAAATGAAAACATCAATTACACTAGAGATATTAAGCTAAATTATACTAATGTTAATGTAATTAAAGCTTACTAACAAGAAAACATGGATTTAAGCAGAACCAAGAATATGATACTCACATGAGGTCCTAGCCACAATGGCTTGAGATCAATCAAACAAAGAACCACTATCCTATTTATATCAACCCGAATAACTCGAATCAACCCAACCGACCTTTGCATCAACCCAAACCATTTCCATGATTGCTTGAACCAAAATTCAACACGGTTTGACTTTCGTTGACCATTTGACAAAGTTGCTTGAACTTGAGTAAATAGCTTACCGAGAAGCTATCAATAGCTTAAATGAGCTTATTTGAATTTAAAATAAGCTATTAGAAGCAGATGTAAGAGCTTGAAACCGAATTTTTAACGGTGAACATGAAAACATGAAATGTTAATATAACCTTGAATTGATACTTGAAAATAGTTTTAATACACTGGAACAACTTAGTTTGATACAATTACACTTGAAATTACAAGCGAGAACCTATTTAAGACATAGAAAGTTTAAAACGACATACATATGGAATTAAAACTAAATCTTGCCTCTCTCTCTTTCTTCTTCCTCTATTTATATGCAAAATGTCTTCCCACTTGCTTCTGAGCACATCCCACTTGCATTTGTAGCCATTGGATCAGTTGAGTGATTTTTGGCCATTGATGAGGTTTTTGGCGGGAAAGAGATATTTGTCAGTTGGAAGGATTGAGTGCAAGGGGGGGAAAGCATTTAATGTTTCTTGGCTTGGGGTGTTTGGAGGGTAGGAATAGGGCGTGATGATGATGGAGTGTGGGTTGGAGTTGCAGGCAGGTGATGATGAGGGGGAAGGGAAACCCATGAGCGGGAGTGGTTAAGTCAAATGGGGTTTGACTGGGAGATATATTAATAAGGGGGGGGGGGTCAAAAACAGGGGGTCACAAGTATTATTGGCAGGGGGTCCAAAGGTCCAAAGGGTCATGGCTTGGTTCAAGGTATTAATAAACAAGGACCATTTTGTAATTTCTGATATTTGAGGGACCAAATTGCCACATTTTCAAAGTTGTTTCAAGGGTCACTTTAGCCAAGTTTCAATAGTACAAGGACCATAATAGACATTTTTAAACTTCCAAGGACTATTTTTGCCAAATTTGAAACTTGAAGGACCAAACTTGTAAATTCTCAAAACTTTTGACATTTTTCACCAAAGGACTAAATATGACAACTTATGATTTCAAAAGGACCTTTGGTGACTTTTCTTTAAAATAAGTGCTCGGGGATTATTTTGACAAGATTTGAAAGTCGGGGACCTGAAGCGCCAATTATGCAAACTTAGCTCATTTTTCATCTGATTTTAAACATTTTGCATCTGAAACATATAAAATACAATTTTTAGATATTTTCAGTATTTTGATGCATTTTTTAGCGTTTTTAAATGTTTTGCAGTTCAGATTTGACCAAAAATGATGAGTATTTACACACTCATCAGTTTCACTCTTTTTTTGCAATCTTGTAAAGATTGTTTTAATTGAAACAATTATCCTCATAGATCATTTTCGAAGGCATGCTCTAATTGATATTCGAATCACAAAGAAAGATTATAGAAAGTATGTTATATCTTGTCTTAGATTCGTTCATGACTTAAAAAGGAAAAAGAAATCGAAAAAATAACATCACATAAAACCTACCCGAGACCTTTACTTAAAGATCTTGAAGAGACAATTTGTTGTTCTTCATCAGTGTAATACAAATAGAAGGAAGGGCGTTTTTATGTGTGGTTGTTCGTTGTATGGGGATGATGTTTAACTGAGATTGAGAGGAGTATGATATTCGTTTGAGTCTTGAGAAGAGATGAAGGATTGACAGATTTTTTATGAATCTATGTTGAGAGATAATGGTTTGGTAGGTGAAACGTTGACATGGTAGGCGAATATTTGTGAGTTGTGATTTTAGGTTTAGGTCAATATGTTGTGGAGTATTTGTACGCATCTCACAAGTCACAACATGGTATCCTAACTCAGTTGGTAAGTGGGCTTCAGACAACTATGTAATTTATGGATTGGATCAGGCTTTTGGTTTGTTTGGATTAGGAGCTGTGATGGACTGGTATCAAACGCACGTGATGGGTGTTTGATATTGAACATATCTAAATGATATCCGAATTATTTTGTGGCTACACAATTTGTTTGGATAATATTAAGAGTGGTATTTTTGGTATGGTAAATTTTCACGGAGGATACACTATTCACGGCTTGAGCGATAATTTGAAAAAATGACTTCGGGGTTTTTGTACGGTATTGCTTACGAGGAATTGAAGTGACATTTCACGGGTGATCTTCTTTATCTCTGAGACGTTGGTTGGTTGATTACACGTCTCAAGATAACTTGTTGGCACATTTTTCATAAGTGATTATGAATTTGACAATCTGGTTATAACTGATGTAAGGAGTTACGTTGTAGTGCTCACAGTGTATAACCATCACTTTAAGGAGTTATGTTGTTGTACTCAGTGTCACACGCAGTTGTGGATTGGTCAAGAATATAGAACAATCAGTAAGTCACAAAGTTGGGATGTTTACTTCCTTTTCAAGTTAGTCGTATCGGGTTTTCTCCATATGTGGTCATTACAATTAGCCGGTGAATCAAAAGGAGGTTCGTTTACAGGTTGGTTAGAGAAAAGTATTGAGTGTATTTTTGCGACATATTCTCACAGAATTTTGATCAAGCTAAGGTTTTAATATTGCATCAAGAAAAAGGTAATCTACGGCATGTACGCAACATTATGTTGATTCCGATAGCTCGCAACCATCAAGAGGGAGAAGTTGGTATTTCATCTTTCATAATTGGATTGACGAAGGGAAATGCGCTTAATACCGAAGAAGGAGAAGTAGTGTGTGTACATCGGGGCTTTTACCAACTTGGATGCAATACTAAGTGAGTTATGTTATTATGATGTTCCCAGAACAACAACCATTGTGCTAGAATCAAGAGTCTACTTTCTTCGCTGCGTGTTGGAAGAGAGTTGTCGGTTCAGGAGGGAGCAAAGAAAGAAAAAGGCTCACTAGTTAGGAAGGAGTAATAACCTAACTAGACCATTACAGTTGAAGTTCAGAGCTACAAGGATTTGTGCCGTCAGAGCCAAAGATCAAATGCAGAGATCGTCAGAAGAAAGAACTCCAAGTTTGCCTCAGTATCTAGACTGCAGAGACTCTGCGCTTCAACAAAGTCAACATTGTTCATTACTATTGTTATTTACTTTGTTTTGTATTTATAGGTCTCATTGTAACCATTCACGTGTGACGATATCTTGGAAGGAGATTGTTATCCTCGCTTTTTTATAAAGATAACGTCACTTACGTGAATTGGACTAGATGCGTAGTATACTTTGCCCATAGGGACTAGTATCATTTAAGTGGCAAAGTAATTGTTAGTTGAGCCTATAAATACCCCTCATGACTCTCCATGAGGGGTGAGGTTAAGCATTAGGTCATTTGTAGTGTTTGGTTTATCAATAAAGTTTCGTTTGTTTATCCTCCCTCTCTCTACTTTCTCTCTCTATAAGGATGAAGATCTTCATCTTCTTCCACCAACCAAGACCTCCCAAAACCACATAAATCATATGTTGTAATGGTCCTACAGATAGGATTTTTAGACTTTTTAATTTTTTTCATTTTGCAAGAGATCCAAACTCGCAAATCCTAAAACGTTCATACTAATTAAAAAATATCCTAATTAAGGCTATCGCATTCAGACATCAAATAAGGTAATTTCCAACCTGCATACCGAAAGTATTATGAGTTGAAGGCATGACCGGATTTGGGCCCAAAATCCAACATGGGCCTTTACTTGTCCAATATTTGTAAAAGGCCTAATTGCAATCCTATGGCGGTCGATGGGAAAGTCTATATATAAAAATTTGAAACGTTGTTACGCGCCATTCATTATTCGATTTCTCAATTTCTCACAAACAGGTTCCATCTCTACTTTTTATTATTAGGTTTTAATTATCTTATTACGTAAGTTTTTATTTATTTATTTTTAACAAAGTATATATATATATATATATATATATATATATATATATATATATATATATATATATATATATATATATATATATATATATATATATATATATATATATATATATATGTGTGTGTGTGTGTGTGTGTGTGTGTGTATATATATATATCTATACTACTTATAAAGCATGCATATCCCCCTCCTAACTCCAATCCTACAACTTTAAGATTCAGCCATCCGACCCTTCGTCCGAGCCTAAATTTACACACACCAAACCAACATCCAATCCTAAAAAATTACCAAACCAACAAAACCTTATAAACCACATCTTCATCCTAATCTTCCCATCCCATTTAATTTTAAAAAAACACACACACAAAACACTATAATCTCCCAACTCACACCCAAACTCAAATACTCTCCCAACTCACACCTAACAGAAATACACACACCCTCATTCATCTTACTTTCTCACAAACCAAACCTTTAAAAAAAATGCACACAAAACAACACATCTCCCAACTCACAAAAAAAAACTCAAACAAAATACTTGCTACCTTATTTGACCACCACCACCAAACCCCTCCACCGCCGCCGGACGACACACCACTGGATCCACCGTCCCCGCTACCCCAGAAAGCAAACCATCATCGGACCACCACATAGCAGCTACAACCGAGAGGAGCCACCTCAACGAAACACCAAGTTTCGAGGTATTTTCGAGTTTTTTTTTCTTCATGAATCTATGTTTATTAATCAAGTTTTAAAGGTTTTTTTTATAGATCTATATTATTTATTTGTAGATCTATGATTTTCTTTTTAAGTTTTTGGTTCTCTTTTTTACAGCCGCCGCCCGCTGTTAGTGCCACCGTCGTCGGAAACTGCAGCTACATTCGCATCCTTGCCGGAAAAGCTTAATGTTGCTTTCACCATTTTTGTTGCCGGAAAAATTGCTATTGCTGCCACAACTTTAATGGTATGTTTTAGTTTTATTGTTAATATTGTTACGTATAAAATTGATCATGTATTTATTGTTATAAATTTGTTAAGATAACATGGTTTTTCTTTGTATAACTTTTTCAGATTTAATATTAAAAGTTTTTTTTCCTTTTTTCAGATGAGCTTGTGTTGCCGGAAAATTTGCTGCCGGAATATGTGCCCCCGCCACCGAACTTGCATTTGTTGCGTAAATGTGCTGGTTCTTTTTAAAGTTTGTAAAGGTAAGTTTTG
Source organism: Chrysanthemum lavandulifolium (assembly GCA_022545495.1). Taxonomy (NCBI): domain Eukaryota; kingdom Viridiplantae; phylum Streptophyta; class Magnoliopsida; order Asterales; family Asteraceae; genus Chrysanthemum; species Chrysanthemum lavandulifolium. Next base: position 194,520,088 of record CM040243.1, on the reverse strand, counting down.
TTATAAGGTTAGTAAATTATTTTAAAGTTTATTGTTTACTATAAACTTTGTTGGTAATTTGTTATAAAGTTTGTTGGTAAGTTATAACTGTATGTAAATATATGTATTTTGAGTTTCTTGTAATGTTGTATTGTAATGCAATTTTGAGTTTGTTTTAATGTTCTTCAACTTTTAAAGGTATTTTCTTTGACAGTTGTATTTAGATCCACGTTCCCCATTTTGGAATCGCTATTTTCGCTATGGTGCCAAAATCTTATGAAGTTGCCGGAAATGTGTGGCTATTTTTTAAGCATCTATTTTCATGTTTTCTTATTCTTTTTATTAATATATATTTTTATTCATATTTTTTTTGTTTTATTAGGTAATATTTTGAAAAAAGATATTGAAAAGAGATTTGCATGTGAACTTTGATGGGCTCGAGGCAAGTCAAAATCTTTTGAATTTATAGCTTTTGTTAAAAGTTGCCAAATACTTTCTCAATTTCAAGACATGAGTTCCAAATGTTGCTTGATATGACTTTTTCGTTATTCAACCTTTATATAATTAGTTCAAAAAATTTTGTTCAAAAAAAAACCTTTATATAATTAGTTACATATATCGGACTACAACTACTCATGAGGACTTGATAACTTACGATCTAATAGACATACGAAGGACACAATACATATGTACACACACAAGTGGGACACATAACAAATAGACATACATGTAACACAAAACAAAAAATGAATTACAACAACTTAATTGTTGTGATTGTGGTTGTATACAAAACAAAAAATGACATACACATTTAAAAAAGACACGAATTGCGTTGTGATTGTGGTGGTATATAGGAAAAAAAATGACACATTAAAAAAAGTCACGAATTGCTATATACTTCAAAGATGGTTGATTTTTTTTTGTTGGATGGCATTGAAAACTCAAATTAAGCGTTTTCCATTTAGGAAAAAAAAAAAAAAAAACAAGTTGAAGGATGGCATTGAAACTGTTACACATTATTAATTTTTAAAGTCATCACATAAAATATCTACCTTTATTGAAAAAGTTAAAGTTGTTGAAAGGGCATCTCGAGATGCTAGGCGATGTCATGGTCTCTTTTCAATGAAAAACATAATTGTGTCTCAATTTGCACAGTATTAATTTTGGAAGTTTTTCTTCGTTCTAAACAATTTGAATGAAAAAGTTAAAGTTGTTGAAAGGGCATCTCGAAAAAGTTAAAGTTTGTCTCTTTTTCTTGAGTGAGCAACAAACTGGTCACAACTACATATTGTATATCGAAAACAATAAGTTCAACAAAAGTAAACCATGTCAAATTAATTTTGAAAGGTTTGGCCTTTCTAAAGTTTCGTAGTTTTTTCAAAAGGTTTCAATGTTTTAGAAAGTTAAATTTATGACTTTTTGTATTTTCAAAACAAGACTATTTAATGAAGTGATAGATTATAGTAGCTCTATTTTTTGAATTAATTTTATAAAAACTGGGTTTTTTAAAATTAGCATAGCGATAAAATATTACGAGTAGCATGAAAAAAAATGACTTATCATATGTCCTTCATGTTTAGAGTGTCGGGTATATTGATGTCATGGCCAAAAGTTGTGTCATTTCAACACTTTTTTATATAATACAACAATCCACTAATGAAATGTATTACTCCAAAACAATATATATAACACAAGCAACATTAAAAAGAGATGGATATCCCAAACACCTTTTAAGGTGAAATATATTTCAACTTAAAACTAAGATATAGAAAAAGCATTTCAAGCTAGCAAATTAGTTGAAGACTATATCAATCATACCATCAGAAAAATAGTTCTTCGGAAATGATTCCGTAACGTTGCAAGTACAAATTCTCGAAATTAAATTATTCGCCGCTTAGGTTTTGTCGAAGACTGGACACCACGCTAGTGATTCCGTAACGTTGCAAGTACAAATTCTCAAATTATGCCTTGGAAAAGTGCTCTTCAAAAGATTCGAGCGATACATATACAATTTTTGAAAAAATTATTCGCCGCAGGAATTTTGTCGAAAACTAAACACCATTGCCGCAGCGCGGTTCTGCTAGATACCATCGCCGCAAGACATGGCAACTCGCTAGATACCGTTGCATTCTGCCGCGGACACTGGCTAGAAAATTGCCGCTAGAAACCGATGCCGCTAGGTACGGGTATATATATATATATATATATATATATATATATATATATATATATATATATATATATATATATATATATATATATATATATATATATATATATATACACACACACACACACACACATATATATATATATATATATATATATATATATATATATATATATATATATATATATATATATATATATATATATATATATATATATATATATATATATATATATATATATATATATATATATATATATATATATATATATATATATATATATATATATATATATATATATATATATATATATATATATATATATATATATATATATATATATATATATATATATACACATACACATATATACATAAACATGTAATCCAAGAATAAATTTATTAAAATTTATTATATTGTTGAGTTTGTAATTGTCAAGATTTGTGTATGATAATTAAAATAAAGTAAAATGTAATAGCATCCTAATTTAAATGGTTTTAGGGACTTTTGTTGACTGAAAATTGGCTATAACTTTATGTCAATTTTTATTATTTTAAAAATACTGGGTATACCAAGGTTTAGTCGCTGAATCTTTTGAACTTTTCTGTTAAAATAAGATGCAATGTATCTAACATGTAAAGAGAATCTTACTCAGAAACTTGGAAGACAACTTGGTCTACTTGTGTTTATGATTCATGCATTTGCTACCACTATAAATAGAGGCATTCACAACCTCGTTTGGCATCCCATTTACAAAGCAAAACAAATAGAAGTGTTATTTATATCTCATTCTTTCTCCTAGTATTTGTGTTAATTAGAGAGTTGGTGAAATAGCTCCTAATACAAAAGATATAAATATGTTTATCCTTGTAATTAGAGAAGGTGTAACTCCTAATTTTACATAGTAAAACATATCTTTCTTTGTCTGTGGTGTTTATAACTAATTATATCATTAGCATTATAAGAATTTGATCATTATTGAAATAATATTATTTTGAATTGTGACTCAACTCGCCCATTTTACTAAATTTGTTCGTTCTCTTCTGGCAGTTTGATGTTTCTTTTGTTTAATGTGTAGGCCAATGTTGCAAGGTTTGATGGCCATGTTGGGCAATAAATGCGATATCCTTCTCGGAGAATGGTTACTTTCTTCGCAAGTGATCTTTTATTTTTATTTATTTTTATTATTTATTTATTTATTTTGCAAAAGGCCTCTTGGAAAGTCTCGCTTAGCTTCGAACGCACTAACCGTTAGTCTTATTTTTCATCTTCTTTGCTCAAGATGGTGTTAAGTGTGGAATCTTAAATGAACCGAGAAACTATAGGACGTTTTCACCATTTGACGAGAACACCCCTACACAATCTGGTAATTTCTGTTTTCTAATAAATTATATCTGTTGAGATGATAACTATAGGAGCTAGCTTGGCTGTTTGGATTTAGCTAAAGATGACATGTTTGACCCGCTTATAATGAATGGGTTATGGTTGATGTCAAACGGGTAAAAATAAAAAGAAAAGAGATTTAAAGGGATGGGTCAAATGTCTTTGAATTTGCTTACCTCGTAATGTCTTGAATAAACAATTTTGGATGTGTTATGTGATAAAAATACAAATGGGTCTACTTTCAACCCATTTCGAAACATTTGACATTTTTATTTATATCGTAGTTTTTTGTTATACCGTTTGAGTTGTTAAAGATATAAGACATAACCAGAATCGGCCAAACCATTTGTAAATGGGTCAAATTTGCCACCGTAATTGTATGATATGTGTATCTGTCATGCTCTCCCAAAGTCCTCAACTTTTTTAGCGAAGTGTTTCACAATATAATGTGTCTGCAATCAAGAACTTTTAACACCTAAATCAGTTAATTTAGTTGAATTCAAAATACTTTGTGAACAGCTTTAGAACATTTTATTGATAGCTTACCATTGATATTGCAGTGTAGTGGCAGTGGGTTACCTCCATCAGCCTTTCCAATTCCATATGATCCTTTTAAAGGACAAGTTGATTCACATTCTATAGACATTTGCATCGCCACCCCCACTGATGCAATTCTTGATGTGAAGATATGGTTTAGGTGAGTGTTGGGCATAGCATTTAAACTTTGGTCAGGCAATCTTAAAGGTCAATGTTTATATATGTTGGTAATTATGAGCCAAGGGCATTTTATCCGAGGCAAGATGGCTTCTTGATATGGGTCTTTTCCCAAATTCAAATTCTGCGACACGAGCAATAGGTTATAGATTATGTAGATGTAATTAATTTTGGATTTATGTTGTTTTGAATAAATTCTTTTCATTTTTAATATTTATAGCCGTATTAGTGATCATGGGCAACATTTTTTTTGCCATATTTTTGAATAATAATAACCGTATTAGTGATTACGAGCAGCATTTTTTTTGCCATATTTTTTCAATTAGTGACCATTGTTTTAGTCATAAAGTTCAATAAAAAGTGACCACTTTCCTGGTGTAGTAGATAAAAAGTGACCACACTGTTTGTCACTTCATCTAAAACAGTGACCACTTTTACATTTAGTGACCAAAATTCAGTGACCACTTTTACATTTAGTGACTAAATTTGCTGACCAAGTTAGTCGTCACAAATAAGTGACAACAAAATTGTGGTCACTATTTAGTGACCATATTCATATGTCATCACTATTACTTTTTGTGACGGACTTTTAGTGACCATGAGTGACGACTTTGATCTGGTCACTAAATCAGCTTAGTGACCAAATATCTACTAGTAGTGACCACAATCGTGTGGTCACTAAAAGCCTTTTTTCTTGTAGTACCTTGTTGGAGTTTTCCACGTTATATCTGCGTGTCATCTTTTATAGTATTTCATATTTTAGTTGTGGGTTTGTTTCAATCCGGTGTCATTTTTCTTAACATTTTCCTCACTAAGATTTTATTAACAAAAGACTTTTAGATCTCTTTATTATTTACTTTTTTCTTTTTAGTTGATAAATTAGCTTATAGTGACTCTTTTTTAGCTATTGCTCACACTTGCTTTTGTAATAAAATGTCTTTATTTTGTAGTGAATGTACTATGATATCATCAATCAATATACCAATCATTACCATTATACAAGATGGTATATATATTGACGGCACGGCATTGTTTGACAGGTATTCCACGCAACTGGCATGTGATCGACTAGAAATGTGTCCTAGCTTTACATTAAATAAATGGGCCATAGCTATACATGACTTTGGATTCATTTGAGAAATGACATCTTTGTCAAGAAGACTTGGTGCTCCCAAGCAAATGGTAAACGTAGAAATTTAATGAATCAAAATGAATGTTACCCAATAAATTCATAACCATTCATTCAATAAATTACTGACACATAGTACAATAATAACCACAAATATACAATATAAACATAAAGAGCTTGAATAAAAGAATTTTAATGGAGAACGCTGCTATACTAATTATTTTACTTGTTTCACTTTGCGTTCAGGAAACATTTTCAGTGCTGAAATTGACAGCATTTCAGATTCACGTTTCTTAACAGAAGAAGACACGTTGGTATCACCTGCAGGGACACTTGAATTAGGATTTTTCAGGCCAGATGGAAGCTCTGAGAACAACAGATACCTTGGTATTTGGTATAAGAAAATCTCTGTAAAAACGGTGGTTTGGGTTGCCAACAGAGATATCCCCCTTACTGGGGCATCATCAGGCTTGTTAAGGATCATTAGTCCAGGAAACCTTGTTCTCATCAACAATACCAATACCACAGATGTAATCTGGTAATCCAACACAACATCATCAGGAAATACAATTGTAAACCTTGATGACAACGGAAATCTAGTCATGGCTGATGGAAACTACAATAAGATTCTTTGGCAGAGTTTTGATTATCCAACTGATACTCTTCTACCTGCCATGAAGTTTGGAAAAATGATGGGCAAGGAATGGCATCTGTCATCATGGAAGAGTAGTCTAGATCCAGCTCCAGGTGAATTCACTTGGAGTGCTGACACACGTGGTTATCCTCAGCACGTACTAAGACAAGGTGCGGAAGTTAAGTTTCGGGCTGGACCATGGAATGGTAAAGGGTTTAGTGGTGATCAGCAGTTCAGTAGGAACACAATTTTTACATACACTATGTTTATTAATGAAACAGAAGTGGCATTTTCTTATAATCTAGTAAGCAAATCTGTCATATCGAGGTTAACCTTAAAGGTATCTGTACATCTAGAACGTTCAGTGTGGGTAGAAAATCGTAAAAGATGGCAAGTTGTTATAGACTTACCAAAAGATACATGTGATACATACAACACCTGTGGCGCTTATGGAATCTGCAGCAATGAAAAGTCACAAACATGTTCGTGCTTGGATGAGACAAAATTTGTGCCCAGAAACCAAAAGAGTTGGGAGACAGCAGACTGGTCTGGTGGTTGTGTGAGGCATACACCGTTGGATTGCAAAAATGGATCAGATGGGTTTGTCAAGTATTCAATCAATGTAAAATTGCCGGACACGCAGACCTCCTGGTATAATATGACTATGTCCCTAATGGAATGTGAAAAAATATGCCAAAAGAACTGCACTTGCATGTATGGCGTACGCAAATACTGATATCAGAGGTAACGGAAGTGGCTGCTTGCTTTGGTTCAATGACCTCAGAGACATCAGAATATACTCGGAGAGAATGGGTGGCCAGGATTTTTATGTGAGAATCGCTTCCTCTGAATTAGGTACCTGTCTTTATCTAAGTTAAATGAGATCTATACTTATGTATTTTTATTTAAGTAACAATAAGAGCTATACATCAACATACATATTTATATGTTATCATGTAATCTTGCTAGTTTCTCTCATGTTTGTTATGTATCCGTAAATTAATAACGGTGTTGTTAATATGTTCATACTATATATGTAGTTAGTTGCTCAATCAATTTTCAGAAAGGACTCAAAGGAGGGAGGAACAAACATCAAAGGCATCTTAATTGGAGTCATTCTGGGGGTTCTTATAATAGGCTTAGGCACATGCTTATTATATGCTGGTAAAAGAAAATATTATTCACGACTGATCGGCGATCGAGGAAGGTAAGAAAATTGCACAATTTGAGTGATAAAGGGATATTTGTGTTAAATAGTTATGAATAGTCTGAACTTCAGGAGCATAGCTTTGTCTGTTTGAAGATGTTTTCCAAATGAATGCACTGGAGTATTGTTGAATGCCGGTGAAAGCCATACAGAATCCATGGAGCTACCATTGTTTAGCTTCTCTAGAGTAGCTAAAGCTACTGCTATTTTTTCACCCGATAATAAACTTGGAGAGGGTGGATTTGGAGCAGTTTATAAAGTAAGTAAAGAATCTGGTTATTCAGTTTTATAAGTAAGACATTTTATTTTATTTTATTTTATTTTTGAACGGCAAATGAATATAAAATAAGAGAACCTCTAGCAAGATGCTAGGAAGAAGGATACAAAGTTATGGATAAAGCATTACAAGGGTTACAAGACCACTCTATCCAATTTAATGAAGACCCTTTTTTCCTACTAGAAAAACAATTAAAAGATAAGGACTTGATGGCAAATGTTGCTTGATGATTAAATCTTTATAAGTAAGACATATACATCGTGTTCTATATATAATATACTTGGAGAGGGTGTATTTGACTAAAACTGTTAAAGCCTCATTCTACTGCATCATACATAATAAGAACATGAATATATGGTATATCTGTAAGCATGTCGCTGATGCAAAAAGTTATAAATGAAATTCACCTTTGCATTTAGTACATTTTTTCGCATAAAAAGTTTGGTGATCTTCAGGGTATGCTAGAAGAAGGGCAAGAAATAGCAGTTAAACGTCTCTCCCAGACATCGAGTCAAGGAATTGATGAGTTCAAAAACGAAGTCATCTGCATTTCAAAACTACATCACCGGAATCTAGTCAAGCTGCTAGGATGTAGCATTGAGGGAGACGAGAAGTTGCTGATTTATGAATACATGCCAAACAGAGGCTTAGACTCGTTTATATTTGGTTACTATTATATCATTTCTGTTTATTTAAGTATATTTAACAATAGGATTATATAACCCATAAAATGAAACTCTGAATAATCAAACCTAGATGTCGGGCATGCAGATAATGTGCGAAGCACACTCCTTGATTGGAAAAAGCGGTTCAACATTATTAAAGGAATTGCTCGTGGACTTCTTTATCTACATCACGATTCACGGTTAAGAATCATCCACAGAGATCTTAAAGCTAGCAATATATTACTGGATATCGACATGAACCCTAAGATATCAGACTTTGGGATAGCTAGAAGCTTTGGTGAAAATGAGACTCAAGGAAACACACAGAGAATTGTTGGTACATAGTAAGATACAACATTTAACTTCATATACATTCATTCTTTTGATTTTAATGAGTTTATTATTTGACACTTATAAACTATTTCTGGATGCAGTGGTTACATGTCACCAGAGTATGCGCTTGATGGTCTTTTCTCAACGAAGTCAGATGTATATAGCTTTGGTGTTTTGGTTTTAGAGATTGTTACTGGGAAAAGAAATAGAGTCGTGTATACTGAGCATAACGATAATCTTATTGGATACGTAAGTAGCTAGCTTTATTTTTTTTACATATAGTGCTCTATTGTACAGTCTCATGATTAAACGCACCTTATCTAGGCATAGAGGATGCATTGTGAAGGCAGATCAATGGAACTCATTGATAAAAACTTATCTGAATCAAACAATCCATCTGAAGTTTTAAGATCAATCGAAGTGGGGTTGTTATGCGTTCAACAAAGTCCCAAGACGGACCGGATATGCCAAGATGGTTACGGTCTTAGTAATCGAGGTGCATTGCCAAAACCTAGGCAGCCATCATTTTTCATAAAAAAGAGCTTTAATGGTGTTGATTTCTCTTCAATCTCTTATCCAACAAGCTCAACCAATGATTTAACTGTTACTGAAATAGTTGATCGGTAGAAAGCACGTAATGAGCTTCCACTATATATTTGTGCATTCCTTATTTTTCCGTAGGACATAATAATTTATGGTTGCTACGGTATTTTACGTATATAGGAAAGCAATTAGTGAGTTCATATGAACTCGAGCTCCGCGAGTCAGCGTCCTTTGGCTAAGCTAGCTAGAACTTAACTCGATACCTCGATCAGTCTCATGATGGAAGATCAGGGAATATTCGATCTTGATTTTAGAGCTTAAATTGCTAAAACGTAAGAAAAACTATATTGAATCACCTGATAGTGATATACTTCACCTCAAATGGTAGTCTATATTCCAAACAGGTAAAAATCAGAATCACTCAATAAAAACTCTCACTTAAACCTTAATTTCAAACGCAGCCGCCACCAAGTACACCCTTCATATACTATCTTCCCATCCTTCTCATTAATGTTTATTTTTTGCAAGTTTTTGGTCGTTCCAAATTCTTCGGTTGCATATGGTGATGGTATTTTGTATTCAGGTCGTGATAGTTGTGGTTCAGATTGCTGCAAGTTGGATGTGGTTCAGGGGTGGATGTCGTCGGTTCAGTTGTGGGTGTTCTTTGATTTTTGGTCGTTTTGTTGTAAGGTTGGTTGTTTCGTGTAATGATGGTTGTTCGATCCTGGGCAGTTTGTTTTCGGGTCATATTGGTTTTTTTGATCTTGGGTCGCCATGGTAGTTTGTTCTCGGGTCATGGTGGTTTGTTTTGTTCTTGAATCGTGGTGGTCATTTTTAGAGTCATGGTTCATAATGTATTACTACAGTAGGTTCACGTTGGTGGTTTTTGGGTCTTAGTTGTTTAGTTCTAGGTCTTCGGTAGAGGGTCATGGAGATTTTGCTGGGTAGTTTCAGCAGGTTCGTGTGAGCCGTTTGGTTGAAATTTCGAGCAATTTTCCAGGTGGTAAAGAACCTTTTTGGTTGTTTCAGGGTGATGTATTTGGAATTGCAAGAAACCGAGGGCATTTAATAAAAATATAATCAACTTCTTGACTGTTTAATACTACTAATTTACTTCTTTGACTACTTAATAACTAATTTAGTGCAACAAAGAGATGGACATCTCCAACTTTTAGATTTTTTATTTTCCTTATTTTCTTTAAACAATAAAACTAAAATTTTATCAAAAATTTAAAGCATTACATATTGATTCAATAAAATTAAAAACATTACAATTTGTGAAAGAAGATATTGATTATATTTTACTTAAATGCCTTCGGGTTCTTGCAATTTGGAGGAAGTTTGGAGTTGGTGGCAATTAACTCCTCCCACTATTTCCCATCATTCACTGTTAAGGATATAGCTTTGGGCTCTCTAAACTCTCGTGGTTGTTCTCGGCTCAGAAAAGTCATCTATGGGGTTTTTCAATGCACTTTATGGGCAATATGGAAGTGGAGGAATAAGGTGCTCAACTCTCCTGTGAATAAGGTTCAAAGTGCTAAAGATGAAGATGTCTTCCCGTTCATCCAACGGATTTCAAAGACATGGATTTCGGTCCATTGCTCTCTAAAGCCTACACCGTGGAGCTGCTGGATCACTTCCCCTTATAATTTGTTCCCTTAACGTAATGTGATGTTGTTTGGTTTTTTTATTGTCTTGGCTGTGGCTGCCTTTTGGCCATTTTGCACATTCATCTTGTTCTTGTTCGGCCTCCTCCTCGGAGCCGGTTCGTTAATAAAATCTAAGCTTTTCAAAAAAAAAAATACAATAAAAATTAAAAACTTAAACTAATAATCTAAATTATATTTTTCTTGATTGTTTTGCTTCATCTCCAACATCTTCCATTTGTAGTGCCTCGGGAAAAGTCTCATCGTTGCGTGAATTATAGAACATGAGGTCTTTGTCCATTTTCTTTTTGCGTTGAAATTGAATCAGCTCACGTCGCAGTACAATTCTATCTGGTTTGCAAGCCTCTCTCTTTCCAATTTCGCTTGCTCATGACATGCATGTTTTTGGATTTCCAATTGCCGATTCTTCAACGCTATATAAGAATCTTGCGCTTCCTTCTTTTTACCCCAACTAGCCGATTTGATGCTTTTCCATTGATCGACTATCATATCAACAAGACCTCCAGTAGCAGTTGAAAATTCCAAAGGAATGGAGGGGGATGACCATTTCTTCTTAGCTTTGTCCTGACCTATTGGTCGCACTTTCCGAACCTCTTCCTCAGAATCATCCACTTCTTCATTCAGATTCAAACCACCATATGTTGAATCTGAATGTGTGTGGTGGTTTTAGATGTCTTAGGTTTTTTAGAGACGTTTTTTTTTTGTGATTTGTATCATTTTGGCATCTCAACCTCTTTTCAATTAGCATGGTCCTTCAAAAGTCTCCAACACTCAGTCATTGTGAAGTCCTAAATGTACGTCACGTAATATTCCTTACACGCTTGTTCGTACACAAGTAGGTCACATGTGCCACTCTTATGCCTTCGCTTTACATTATCGTAAATGGCACAAAATTGACCAATTTTATAACGAAGCATATTTTTACATTTGGTGTTGATGGCATCGTATCCTCTTGTCGCTTCCCCCATTTCATTCTAAAATTAAGCCACCGCCTCCCCCCAAAACCCCATAGTCTTTTGAGTGTTCCCTTTGGCGCTGTTTTCCAACGTGTTGATCCATGCTTTACACAACGCTAGCTCTTATGTCGAGGTCCATGGTTTTGCCACGCTAGCTTCTATAGTCATGGTAGCTTTTTGATGGCGTTTTTTAGTCTTCTTAGCTTTGACGGATGCCACCTCTTCGATAGGAGAGTTGTCTTCAACGAGTTCGGATGGACCTTGACCCGAACCTTGGCCCATAGAATAATCTTGATGACCACCCGAACCTTGACCCATAGAAGAATCTTGACTACCAAAAAAGGATCCATATCTATGTCAAGATTAAGAGGGTTAACCGGATAAAATCATTAAGAAGATTGAGATTGGTTTATCGACTGGTTAAACGGTGGTGGTGACTCGAATTGCGGAGGATACAATTGATTTTGTTGCTGTTGTTGTTGGTAATAAAATTGTTGTTGTTGTTGTTGGTTGTACGGAGGATGGAACAAATTATTTTGATAATATTGGTGTTGTGGTTGTTGTAATTGATACTTGAAACTTGCGGATTGAAATTAAATGGGTGGTGAGAGACCGTATCAACGAAAATTTGGATATGTATTAAGTTAAGAATGTTTTGTTGGCGTCGGGATTTTGGGGTTTTAGTTTTGGGAGTTTTTTGAGACATTTTAGCTATAGATGAGAAGATTATAATAAAGTGGTTTGAAATTGTGTATAAAATGGTGAAGTGAATGGAGTATTTATAGTGTTAAAATGGTAAAGTATTTAATTTCTTTTAATAAATACTCCAAACGGTCTACTTTGTTGCCTTTGGAGTTTTATTTTTGTAAAATTGAATCTATTGGATAAGAGACCATCTTCTCCATTTTTTGCACGAGGGACACATCCCTGTCGGTCAACGTATTAAGGGCGACGCGTCGGTCTTCTCAACCAACTTGGTATCATCAGGGAGTGTGATCTCGAGACTTTGTCGGCCACCATAAGCCATTGCTTCTATCCCAATTTGTCCAACCCTAGCCACCATTTATCTTTTCTCCGAAAAAAAGTAATTTTCGGCCAAAACATCACATGCATACTGTGTTGGTCATAACTTTCAAATTGTTTAGATTTAAATGGCACAATTAATTTTATTCTCTTCGTTTTTTAATTCTGCACAAAACGCAATTTGAATCACCTCCGTTGGCCGCCCGACCGCCGTGTGACCACCGCAAAAAAAAAAAAAAAAAAAAAAAAAAGAAAAGAAAAAAACGCCTTGCTTTTGCTTTTGATGCATGATGAAGATTAATCTCTTCTTGTTACCGAATTCCTTTCATCACATATTTGTTATTTTCTTTGCTACTGTTTTTATTAGCTTTTGTTTCCACTTGAAGAATTGCTTTCGTTCTTGTCATATTTCTTCATCAACAAATTATGCTTTTATGGCGATAATTTATTATTATTATTATTATTATTATTATTATTATTATTATTATTATTATTATTATTATTATTATTATTATTATTATTATTATTATTATTATTATTTGTTTACTACTCAACCCGAGCTTTCACAATTTCATCGCTCAGATTGCAGGAAAATATTAGAGGATAGATATGGCTCAATCCTGATTGTCGGTTTGGGCTAATTAGGGTTTCATTATGCATATGTACTATATACATACTTTTCCTAGTAATACGATAGAATCACGGGGTTTACATTATTCAACATGGTATATATCATGAGTGGGTCTGTCCCGAGACCTAATCTGCCGCCATGAGTCGCTGCCTCTTTGCTTTTGCTTTTGCTTTTATTTTTGCCTTGTTGCAAGATGAAGATTAATCTCTAATTGCTGTCGGATGTCTTTATCAACAAATATGTTATTTGCCTGTGAAACTTCTTTGATTTGCTTTTGCTGCTGCTTGAAGAATTGTTTCTGTTGGAAAATTTAGTGCACTTGTGGGATTAGTTCACACCTTGTAATGGGTTAGGAGGTACGGAGTGTACACCCATAAGGTCCATGAACACCCTGACTCTAATAGTGGTTTGTATTGGTAGTGCTAGTAGAAAGTAACGCTTGTGGAAAGTATCGCTTGTGGTTTCCACGATAAGCAGTGTTTCCATCAAGTGCTATGAAAGTACCGCTAGAGGTATGAAAGTACCGCTAGTGTTAAAGCATCGCTAAATGGCGATTACAACCGCTTAATGACCACGCTTAATTGGTCATGTAACCACTAATGACTATAATGGGATAGTTATGAGGTGATTAATGGGCCGATTAATCCTCATAATTCCATTTGAACGGCTGAGAGTAATGTCCTATAAATAGGATATTTGATTATGCATGAAATACACACAGAAAACGATTAACACTTATTAGCGCAAGGGTTATAGAATTGTGCCTAATTCCATAACTGCATTTGGTCTTATCCCAAGTAGATATTCGTGTAACCCAGGCATTAGGGTCGAATAGTTTACTTTGGAAAGTGATCACACGATTCCAAGTGATATCCGATAACCACTTTGTGGTATTTGTCTCATTGAATAGTTGCTTGTTTTGGTGAAGTTGATTATCTAACCCCGCATCCGGGAGCTAATACACCAACAATCAAAGTAAACTATTTTGTGATAATCAATGGTCACGCAATGAACATATGGCTTCAAACTTTGCCAAGCTTGATAAGTTTGAAGGGTGGACTTAGGAGGTGGCGTAAGAAGATGCACTTTGTTGTCAAGCATGAGTGTGGTGTATGCGCTTACTACACCTATTCCCGATGATGGGATGATGCTACCGTGGAGCGATCGGGAGAAGGAGCAAATGGGAGAATGATGACTACATATGCAAAGGTCTTATTCTCAATGGTATGTCCGATTCTGCTTGATATTTATCGAACTTTGAATCTTCCAAAGAACTGTGGGATTCCTTGGATGCCAAATATATGGTCGAGGATGCATCAGTAAGAAGTTCCTTGTTAGTAATTTCACAAATTATAAAATGACCGATTCAAGACCGTTATGGAACAATACAATGAACTTCTTGGAATACTTGAAGGTTTACACAACACCATATGAACATGGATGAGGCTATCAAAGTCTCTTGTGTCATTGACAAACTCCTCCTTCATGGAAAGATTTCAAGCATACCTTGAAACATATGAAGGAGCATTAACTCTTGTTGAGTTGGCGGTCATCTCGCATATGAGGAATCTCTCAAGGTGCGTGATAATGACAAGCCAAAGAGTAGCAATGTTCTTGGTGCATCTGTTGTCAATATGGTGGAGCATAACAACTCCACGTGTACAATGATAACAAAGGCAAACGCAAATATCATGATAACACAAAGGCGGATCTTAACAAGAAGGCAACTCCTACTTGTTGGAAATGTGGCAAGACCGGTCACATTAAAAGGGACCGCAAAGGTGTTAAATTTGGTGGTAAAGCCAATGGATCGTGCACTAATGGTTCGTGGAGTGGTGGTTCTTCCAACTCACTCAAAGGTCGAATATGTTTAATAAGTCTTTTAGATTTATTATGTTACATATGTATCTGAATCTAATTATGTGCAGGATGATGATGTTGCGTGGTGGGTTGACTCGTGCAACAGTTCATGTGTGCAAAGATAGAAGTTGGTTCAAGACTTATGAGTCACCGAATGATGGTTCTATTCTTCACATGGGAAATGAGTCAATGACCTTGGTGCATGGTCATGGTTGTGTAGATCTTAGGTTTAGTTCGGAAAGATTGTAACTTTTTAATGTTATTCATGTTCACGATATAAGGAAGAACTTGGTTTCAAGTAGTGTTTTGAATAATCATGGATATAAACAAGTTATTGAATCTGATAAATTTGTTCTTTCTAAGAATGGTGTTTTTATTGGTTTTGGTTATTTATGCAATCAAATGTTCAGGCTTAATATTTCTACGGACAATGTTAATTCAGCTTTTGTGACCACCACTGACACTGATTCTAGTCTATGGCATGCAAGACTTGGCCATGTACATTATAAAAGAATGCAAGATATGTCTAGGGATGGTTAAATCCCAGCATTTGACATGGACACTGAAAAGTGTAAAACTTGCATGTTGACCAAGATAACCAAGAAACCTTTTCAGGGTGTTAGTCGTGAGACTAAGGTCTTGGAGCTTATACACAGTGACATGTGTGATTTGCATGCCACTACTTCTTTGGGGAATAAGAAGTACTTTGTGACATTTATTGATGATGCTTCTAGATTTTGTTATGTCTATCATTACATACCAAGGATGAAGCATTAGATAAATTCAAAGTGTTTAAAGCAAGTTGAATTACAACTTGGGTCTTTGATCAAAAGATTAAGGACCGATAGGGAGGTGAGTACATGGATACTTAGTACTTTCGGTCATTGGTATAATCCATGAAACGATCGCCCTTATACTCCTCAAAGAAATGGCATTTCGAAAGGAAAAATAGGGTGCTAAAGGAGATGGTTAATTCCATGTTGTCCTATTCAGATCGAGTCAAGGGTTCAGGGTGAAGCTATGTTAACAGCTTGCTATTTATTAAATAGGGTTCCCAACAAAAGGAACAAGGTTACTCCTTATGAACTCTGGACTAAAAGGAAACCCAACCTGAACTATCTCAAGGTTTGGGGTTGTAGGGCTGTTGTAAGACTCCTTGATCCAAAGATGAAAACTTTGGGTGAAAGAGGCATTGACTGCATCTTTGTTGGATATGCTGAGCATTCCAAGGCTTTTAGGTTCTATGTTATTGAACCTAATGATTATATTTCAATTAACTTAATAATTGAATCAAGGGATGCAGACTTTGATGAGAATAGATTCTCATCAGTCCCTAGACCAAGTCAGAGGATTCCTAATAGAACTCATGACACTAGTGTATCGAGGTCCACGATGATGAACCATCGGTGGTCCCCGATGAGGTTGTGGTACAACAACACGAACCGTGCTCGGGAAGAGCAAAAGGTCGGGACTCCAAAGTCATTTGGACTGAGTTTCAACTATACTTAGTTGAAGGAACAAGGATGAGGTCTCGACCAATAATCCTATTGCTTCATTGTTGAGGATGATCCCAAGACATTTGAAGAAGCAATGAAGTCCCGTGATATTGCTTTCGGAAAGAAGCAATCAATGATGAGATGGATTCTATCATGGGAACAACACTTGGGTGTTGGTTGATCTACCACCGGTTGCAAACCTTTAGGTTGCAAATGGATTTTCAAAAGGAAAATGAAGGTAGATGGAACTATTGAAAAGTTCAAGGCTAGACTAGTCATTCGTGGCTTTAAAAAAGTCGGGATAGACTATTTTGATACTTATGCCCCGTGGCTCGTATCGATACCATAAGATCGCCGATTGCTTTGGCATCTATTCACAATCCGTTATTCATCGATGGATGTGAAGACAACTTTCTTGAATGGGGAATTGGAAGAGAGGTTTATATGAACCAACCTCGTGGCTTCATCATGCCCGGCAATGAAAACAAGGTTTGTAAACTAATTAAGTCTCTATGGACTTAAGCAGCACCTAAGCAATGGCATCAAAATTTGATGAAGTGGTTACATCTAGTGGTTATGTTCTTAACCAAGATGACAAATGTGTATATAGCAATTTTGATGAATACGGTAAAGGAGTCATCATTTGTCTATATGTAGATGACATGTTGATCTTTGCACCGACCAAAATCAGTTGACTTGACAAAGGAATTTTTGTCATCAAGGTTCTCCATGAAAGACATGGGGAGGCGATGTTATTCTTGGTATAAGGATTAAACATGAAAGTAAAAGAACTTCTATCTCTCGCCTCATTATATTGAGAAGGTGCCGAGGAAATTCAATTACTTTGATTGTACTCTGTGAGTACACCTATGGATACTTGTGAGAAGTCGATGCCTAACAATGGCAAGGTCAGATCTCAACTTGAGTATTCTAGGTAATTGGCTGCTGATGTATGCCATGACTTGTACAAGGCCCGATATTGGTTTTGCGGTGGGAAAATTGAGCGAGTATACTAGTAATACTAGTGCTCATCATCGCAATCATCAGAGGGTATCAAGTATTTGAAGAGAACTATGGATTATAGTCTCTCATATCTTGGTTACCCATCGATGTTGGAAGGTTACAACGATGCAAGTTGGATCAAGAACATCAAGACAATTCGTCTACCGGTGGTCGGGTATTCCTACTTGGTGGAGGTGCAATTTCTTGGGCATCCAAGAAGCAAACTTGCATCACCAATTCAACAATGGAATCAATTTGTGGCTCTAGCATTTCTTTGGTAAAGAAGTCGAATGGTTGAAAACTTGCTTCGAGATTCCATTGTGGCCTAAACCTATAGCACCTATTTCTATCCGGTGTGATAGTGCAGCTACATTGGCTAAGGTTTATAGCGGATGTACAATGGTAAGTCTAGACACTTAGGTGTCGGACATAGCATGATTCGTGAGCTTATCATGAATGGGGTGGTATCTATAGAGTTTGTGAGATCTCAACATAACTTAGCTAATCACTTGTGAAGGGTCCGCTAGAGACTTGGTTATAAAGTCTCGCTAAAGGGATGGGTTTAAGTCCAACTTAGTCATTGAATGCTAGGACACCCAACTCCTCCTAAGGAAACTTGGGAGTCGAGTTCAATGTGGAAAGTTGAACATTCATGGACCTGGAGCACATGTTTTATCTACATCCCAAGGTTGTGCTCGTAACTCTTTGAAAGGAGGATGAAGTCTTTACTTCTTCATGGTTAATTTTCTTTGAAAAAGTGCTTGGCGAGTGAGCATGACTAAAGAGGAACCACCTATGTAAATGTTGAAGTTTTGCCGCTTCGGAGGCTTTGGACTTTAGCTTTTACAACATTTATGAATTGGATATGGACACATGGCTTGTATAGTGTCGAGGAGTTGATAAGTGTTTGAAAACTTGTGTGTATTTTATCTTCGTATTCAAATGGGTTGAAGGGTTCAATTTTAGAACACCCCGATTCTCGAATATTTGAACGTGTAATTTACTAAGATGGAAATTCAATCCTCGTGACATTTTCGCTTATGCACATGTTTTGTTTAATGTTTGGTTTTCATGCAAAGGAAGTGAACTAAATTTGGGAGGATTGTTGGAAAATTTAGTGCACTTGTGGGATTAGTTCACACCTTGTAATGGGTTAGAGGTGCGGAGTGTACACCCATAAGGTCCATGAACACCCGACTCTAATAGTGGTTTGTATTGGTAGTGCTAGTAGAAAGTACCGCTTGTGGAAAGTACCGCTTGTGGAAAGTACCGCCTGTGTTTTCCATCGATAAGCGATGTTTCCACTAATAAGCGATGTTTCCACCGAAGTGCTATGAAAGTACCGCTAGAGGTATGAAAGTCTTGCTAGTGTTAAAGCATCGCTAAATGGCGATATAACCGCTTAATGACCACGTTTAATTGGTCATGTAACCACTAACAGCTATAAAGGGGATAGTTATGAGGTGATTAATGGGCCGATTAATCCTCATAATTCCATTTGAACGGCTGAGAGTAATGTCCTATAAATTGGATATTTGATTATGCATGAAATACACACAGAAAACGATTAACACTTATTAGCGCAAGGGTTATAGAATTGTGCCTAATTCCATAACTGCATTTGGTCTTATCCCAAGTAGATATTCGTGTAACCCAGGCATTAGGGTCGAATAGTTTACTTTGGAAAGTGATCACACGATTCCAAGTGATATCTGGTAAGCACTTTGTGGTATTTGCGTTTGCTGAATAGTTGCTTGTTTCAGCTGAAGTTGATTATCTAACCCTGCATCTGGGAGCTAATACACCAACAGTTTCTGCTTGCTGTTTGATTTCTTAAATAAACGAATCATTTCTTTTATTTCCATACTATTTTTTTTAATTTCTTCTTTTTAGTTTAGCTTTGTTTAATCCTTATTAGTTTTCCAATCCAATATGAGCTTTCACGATTTCGTTGCTCAGATTGCGGAAGAGTATTAGATGATAATAAGTCCACAGATTCGTTCGGGCCTATAATCTATCAAGTAATAGGATCGGGTATCAGTAACAGAGGTAAGGTAGTCTCATAATAATGAGGGTTTTCTTTGTTAACAAGTCCTACATATCATGTGCCACCACTCGCTTTGATTGTGTGGCCGAAACAGTTTGGTTTGATGTTTTGGTGGGTTTGTCTTAGCATCAAGGTCATATTTGGTTTCTTACCCTTTTCCATGCTTCAAATCAAGTGTGCCTTTAAGTGGATATGTGATGTGTCGGGATTTAGTAGAAGAGGAATTTTATTTTATTGTTAGATTTTCACTAGAGTAGATGTTAGGATCAAGGTCGGTGTATAGGTCATTTGGATAAGAACGAGGTTTATGGTCATTGTAATTTTTTCATGTCGGTATCGGTGAAATGTTGATTAGGGTCATGAGTTTGCTGCTTAGGGTGATCGTAATTGTACTCCTAGCGTCTTGCTAGTTTTAACTACTTAATATACATGCCCTTAAAAGACAACAAGCTATATCCGACGCAATTTGAGAGCTCAATATACATTCTACTATAGCAAACATGAGTCGAGTTTAGATTGAATCACTCGATCATAGTGTTGTAGGATAATAGAGTAATATTATTGATTGATTGGTGCGTATAATGAAAACTGGGATATACAAATAGGGAGACACCCTAGAGATACATGGGCTATGGCCTATACAAATATACAATTGGGCCTATACAAAAATACTACTAACATCTACTAACACTCCCTCGCAGTTTGAGCGGGAGGGAACCGAACACTTGAACTGGAACGAAAATCCTCAAACAAAGTTGTAGGCAAGCCTTTAGTAAAAATGTCTGCATACTGATAGCGAGAAGGAACACGCAAAACTCTGACTTAACCAGCAGCTACCAAATCTCGAAAAAAATGAATGTCAATTTCTATATGCTTCGTACGTTAATGCTGAACCAGATTAGAAGACAAATAGACGGCACTGAAATTATCATAGTAAACAAGCGTAGCCGAAGACAATGGTGTATGCAGCTCACGAAGAAGGTTCCTCAACCAACAAGTCTCAGCAACAACATTGGCAACCCTAAAATACTCTGCCTCAGAACTGGAACGAGAAAGCGTTGCTTGACGCTTAGAAGACCATAAGAGTAAGTTGTTGCCAAGAAACACACAATAACCATAAGTCGACCTCCGAGTAGTGGGGCAACCAACCCAATCAACATCCAAATAAGCAACCAATGAGGAAGTAGAGGAGGAAAATAACTGTAACTCGTAGTCTAGAGTACCTTGAACATATCACAAAATCCGTTTATGAGCCGAGAAATGAGGCTCCAGCGGATCATGCATATAAAGGCAAACCTGTTGTACTGCATAGGAAATATCAGGGCGAGTAAAAGTCTGATACTGAAGACAGCCTGCAAGAAAACCAACCCGTGGTTACAAGCCACTAGAGTATGCGCTTGATGGTCTTTTCCCATCGAAGTCAGATGTATATAGCATTGGTGTTTTGGTGCTAGAGATTGTTACTGTGAAAAGAAATAGAGTCGTTTATACCGAGCATAAGGAAAATCATATTGGATATGTAAGTAGCCGCTTTATTTTTTCACATATAGTGTATAGTCTCATGAGTAAACGCACATTATATAGGCATTCATGATGCATAGTTAAGGCAGATCAATGGGACTCATTGATAAAACCTTTGCTGAATCAAGCAATCCATCTGAAGTTTTAAGATCATTGAAGTAGGTTTGTTATGCATTCAACAAAGTCCTCAATACTGGCCAGATATGTCATCAGTGGTTCTGGTCTTAGGCACCGAGGGTGCATTGCCGAAACCTAAGGAGCTATCATTTTTCACGGAAAGGAACTTCCTTCGTGCTGATTTCTTTTCAAGCTCTTATCCAACAAGCTCATCTAATGATTTAACTGTTACGGAGATAGTTGCTCGGTAGAAAGCACATAATGAGCTTCCACTATATATTTGTGCATTCCTTATTTTTCCGTAGGAAATAATAATTTATGGTAGTATCCACATTTTGTTGTTACGGTATCTTAAGTATATAGGGAACAAATTACTGACTTTATATGAACTCGAGCTTAGCGAGCCAACGTCCTTTGGCTATGCAAGATCAAGGAATATTCGATCTTGATTTTATAACTTAAATTGCTAAAAGGTAAGAAAAGCTATGTTAATACAAATACGCCGTAAAAACGTTTATTTATATTTTACGATCTTCTAATGTTTCGTTGATAACAAAAGTAAGATCATTTTAACGAAACAAATAAAATACGTAAATGGTTTGAACTAATAGTTTTCTAACACATTTACGCTTTCACATAAAACACTAAAACTAGTATAAGTGATTTTATGCTTAAGATATACATATGTACAACAACTAGTGTTTACATATTGGGATAACATATACTTAACTAAGTATATACCAAAATGGGTAAAAACAAGTATATACTAAAATGGGTAAAAACAAGTACTCCCTCCGTCCCAAAATTATTGTCCACTATTGACTTTTTTAGTCTTTCTTCTTCAACTTTGACAATAATTATTTTTGTTTGTGTTATATAATACTTGATGAAAAATATATGAATGTATTAGGCTTTAAATGTATTTTTCATTAGTATAATTTTCATCAAGTATTATATAACACAAATAAATATATTAATGGTCAAAGTTAAACAAGAAAGACTAGAGAAAGTCAAATGGGACAATAAAAATGGGACGGAGGGAGTATATACTAAATAGGTAAAAACTAGCAAATGGTTTTGACCCATAACCCATGGTTTTATTTATACCACTTAACCAAGTTCATTGTACCCTTAAGATACATTGTATCTAGAAAGAAAACCATGGATCAACCCATAACCCATGACCCATAACCAAAAATACCCATGGGCAAAGAGGAGCATTCCACGGATCCCTGGCTTTGTGCTAGCCGGATCCCAAGTGGAAGGGATCCGTGGGATCCGGGAAAACAGTAGGATTTTTCCTCTATAAATAGTGAGTCATTTCTTCATTATTCTTTACCCCTTTCCAATATACTTTCTCCCCTGAGTTAAATCTCACTAACCTTAGATCCAAGAGATCTATGTTTGTAGTTTTGTTTTTGTGTGATCTTTTAGGTTCCTCTTAAAGGCAAGATCACCACCATTGAAGTCGAGCAAGCTCAAGTCCATGAGTTGCCATGCTTCCTCATCATCAAGGCTATTGAAGTCCTCTTGTTGATGATCTCTTCCTTTCTTCAAAGAAGTGTAGTGTTGAAGACATTAGTGAAAGATGTCTCAAATGTCAAGACGAAGATATTAGTGAAGGGTATCTATCGCTCATAGGATAAGCACTTGTGGTAGGTGCTTAGAAGTCAAGACAAAAGCATTAGTGAAAGGTTCTTAGAAGTCAAGACTGAAGCATTAGTGAAAGGTGGTGTCAAGTAAAGACACAAGACATTAGTGAAAGGTGTCTTGTAGATCTAGTCAAAGGCATTAGTGAAAGGTGCCTTAGATGTACATTCGATATGGTGTGTTTTCGATGTACTAGATAGACTAGCATTAGATCCAAGGATATTGATGTCCTTAATGATGTTGTAAAGGAGTAGATCTCCTTTGGGATTAGTCGTTGGTGTAGTGTGGTAGTAGTTCCTCCATTGCAATGGAACTAGGTACTTAGCCTAGTACCTAATAAAGGGTAGGCGACGTTGTGAAGGTGTAGTTCACCTAAGGTGTGAAAGAACTCGGTGGTTAGCCTAGCACCGTATAAAGGGTAGGCGACGCTCAGAGGTGTGGTTCGCCTTGGTGTGAAAGAACCCGGTATTTAGCTTTGTACCGAAAAAGGTTAAGCGACGTTGTGAAGGCTTCTCCGCCATAAGGAGATTGGTGTAGTGTTTACGAACTCTCGAGTAGGTGACTCGGGGAGTGGAGTAGGGCAAGGAAGGTGTCCTTGTAGCCGAACCACTATAAATACTCGCGTTGTGGTTTTGTGCTTCTTACTCTTTATCTTTTCATTACATATCTTAATATGCTTGTTTATCAACATCCAACACACACAACCAAATAGATTGACATAAGTCGATCTAATTATTTAAAAGGAAGTTTTAAATTGGTAAAACTATTCAACCCCCCCCCCCCTTTTAGTTTTCCACAATTGGCATCAGAGCTTCGTTACCAAGTTTCTTGAAGTATATTGTACTTTAAAAACTTGATACGATCCATAGTTAATTGAAAACTACAAAGAAGGTTTTTTTCATAAAAACAAACACCATGTTTTTCAAAAACTATATGTTTGGATGTTGAGTTGATAACAACATTTTTTTTATATATATCTTTTCATTTAGTTGCACTAATCTTCTATGTGATGTTGATTAGTCAAAGCTCATACCCACCAAGCTTTAGGTGACGCTTGGTAACAAGAATACCTTCCTTAAGAAGGTATCTTAAACGCAAAGGAGCGGGAATCGTCTAAGTGACATTTGTCATTTGTAAAGACATTCCTAAGTGCACTCGAGGTATGACTTTCCACTTATATCTGAATGATATTAGTTTAGTAAATAAGTGTTATGTGTTAGGTATCTATTTGAGTAGATTTTTTACACATGATCTACATGAAGCTTCGTTAGAAGCCTTTTCTCTCATACGTGTTATATTTCTCGTCTATAGTCATAGTATATATAGCTTATGTTTTATTTCTTTTAAACCTATAATAAAACAAAACACGAATTTCAAAATTCCTCATTCCTATTAATAAACCCACTGACACCCACTTTATTCAATCCTCACTTTTCAAATTTTCCAATTTCAAAATTTCTCTCATTTAAAAACTTCATCTTCCTCCTCATTCCATCTCATCCGAAACCAAGAAGATCCGTCATCAACATGGTTTACATCGCACTCGTGCTCATCGCCCTAACACTCATCGCACTTGTGTTCCCTATGATGAAGTTCACATACGGAGACATTTACTTTGTGTTGTTAATCTATATTGGGGTCATATACCCAATCCTTTGTATCATCCTTAGTATTGAAATGCAATATTATTAATCTAGTTTATCTAGGTTACTATTATGTGTTTATCATTCCTTTGATTTATATGGTTTATATTTTGTGATACATTAGAGGTCATGTATGCTTGCTAAAAGAAAATGTAGGATAAAACATATCTCGTAGTATAAAAGCAGAAACCTTTTATCAAATGCATTTACATTACCGATCCACGGATCCCGGAAGATATACTATCCGAATCCCTTTGTAAAGGAACCGTGGGATCCAGACATCGAAAAGCAGTTTTCATGCAAGATTAAAAACACTATCTCTAAAAGTAATAATCCACTAGAATTTCAAAACCATGAGTTAGTTAATTGCTAAAACCATTGTTAATAAAAATCTAGTAAAACGTTAGATTATTATAGGTTGACCATAAACATCACCTCTTATTAACCCATCACTTCTATAGGTTCAACTATGACGCATGAATACGAGTTTGATTTTCACTCACTAGCGCCTACACCCGAACATCTCCTCGAGCCCAACACACCGGCAATCATGTCCGTGGGTTCAATAATCTCGAAAACCGCTACTTCCATGAAGGACGACAGACACCTCTCTACAATTCAAGAAGGTATCGATAAGGTTTTAAAAGGTACCATTTTGAGGGTCGTTAAGTCCTTATTTGATCACTTTGTATCCGTTATTGCTTAATATCGTTCCTTTTCACTTTTAGGTCTCGTGAAGGCAAAATGCTAGAATGGCACTTATTTGGACGAAAAGGCGCGAATATATGAAGAAAATGGCCAAAGTCAAGATCGAGACACGACGCTGTTGAAAGTATAAGGCGACGGCGTCAAAAGCTATTAGCGACGCCGTCCCAAAATTATTGAGACGATCCGAACCCAAAACTCGTATTTTCAAGTGACGACGCCCGCTATGGAAGAGTAGGCCGTCGCTACTCGGACGGCCTAGATGCAATCCGAGACGACGCCAAGTCAAGAGGACGGCGTCACGGACATAAGGTGACGCCGTCGCAAGGTTAACGTGGCCAAGACGAAACCCTAATGGCGACACGACGGCCACTAAACATAAGGTGACGCCGTCGCAATTGTAATCTTATATATAGAATCCGAATTTTTCGTCTTTGTGTGAGAGTCTTTGGAGTAAAAACCTAAAACTGAACCTAAGGTGTCTTGTACAAGATTTTAGGGTTTTAAACCCTATCTTACATCAAGATAAGTCTTTACTTCATTAATTCAATTATGTCTTTGATTATTTGTGTATGCTTGCATGTTCTCCATGTCCGCTAATTTATTTGTGTGTTTGCTTAGGAAGTATGAAACTTAATTATTGAATATTGATTGGTTGTTTCTTATCTTAGTTGACTAATGATCTAGTAATGCGATAGGTCATTCGTTGTGTACTTAATGCTTGATTCATCTTTGTGAACCTTAGAGTATAATTACGAGTAATTGTAGGCTAAACCATCCAAAGAGCGCCTTAGAGTAGGAGTTTATAATCTCTAGTGGGTTTGTAGAGAAGACCCTTTGGTAAGTTCAAAGAGTTAGGAGAAACGATACCCTACAACTTTAGACACACAACGCAACTAGGAATAAGACGTGACACTCAACCATCAATAGGAGATAATTAAGGAGTAATACAAACTAAGTAAACACATCTTTAAACTATCATATGAGCACACATTAATTAGACATAGACTCCCACAACCCTAGTTTAGATAATTAGATAATAGTAGAGTAATCGGTAGAAATACCAAACCCCCAAATCCAATACCCGAGATTCGTACCTTTCCATTTTCATAAAATATAAAAAGATAAAAATAATCTTCCTCAACCTTAACCTTAGCGTAGTAACTCCTACTAGCATTCCTATTCCCTAGAGAACGATATCAATACCCGTGGCTTACCCTAATTACTACACTACAACGATTAGGTTCATCGCCTTGGGTGTTATAAAACTTGCTCAAGAAAAGGAAGTTCCTTTGACCCCGAACGACGCGTAGCGTTATCAAGTTTTAGGCGCACGCCGGGAATAGAATAGCTAGTTAGTAGTCCACTCGCTTAGGTTTCTTTGCTTGATTCCTATCAAGTAAATTTTTCTCAATTTTAGCTTCCTCTTAGTCTATCCCCTTCTTCGTAACCTTTGTTCAGAACCTCATCACTTTTCATCATGGAAGGTGATAACCCATTACCATTCATCAACATACCACCAAATGACCCGCCAAGAGCCCGCATTTGGTGAATACTCAAGACCAAGCCACCTAGGCTATAGGAACACCATTGAGCTTCCCGACCAAGCCCATACTACGGCCTGCGATCCGACACCATCCGGTTGGTGCAAACGGATGTGCATTCCATGGACTTCGCTCCAAAGATCCAAATCAAGATCCGAGGGATTTCTCAAAATCGCCGATTCCATCGACCTTGATGCTACTACTGGAGACCACGCTGCGTCTCTTCCAATTTTCTACGGGACCAAGCTAGTAATTGGCTTGAGCGACTTCCATGGCTCCATCTCAAGTGGGATGATCTTACTTCGCCTTGCTCAATTTTTCCCACCGGGAGAACCACTAAGCTTAGGCGAGACATCTTGACATTCCGGCAGCTCCAAGGTAAGTCTCTTTACAAAGCATGGACTCGATTTAAGGAATTACTCCGTAGACTTCCACACCATGGCATTGATCTTTGGCTTCAAATCCAAATCTTCTATGATCATACCGATTTCATCACTCGACGATCCATTAATCGAGTGCCGGTGGAAGACTCAAGAACTTTAATGCAGAGCAATCATGGGATATCATAGAGGAGCTCGTCGATCAAAGCTACGAAGATTGGAGTGAATCTCCAAACTCCGATTAACGTGGTTAATGCCATATCCACTCCTCCCGAATCCTCCGATACACTCAAGAGCAATTGAGTGCCATCGAGAGGAATTGATTATCTTATGGAAAGGCGTAAAAGAGCACCCGTACAAATTCCTCGAGAGATCGTCAAACCGCCCACTCCACCAACCGCCCACACCTCTTTCGGAATCCCCAAGTCGCGGGCAAAACCCAAGTTCCGCAAGGCGCCTGCTCTACTTCCCAATACCACTTTCACCAAGCTTCAAGGATCAAATGAGGAGTACATGGCAGCTCATACAGAGAGATTAGCCGATTGAAGAGGAGGTTTATAGGCGAGAGAGGAAATGCAAGCAAAATGAAAGAAATGATGGATTTGGTAATTTAATTTACCAAAACAAAGGCTCCCGAAAAAGTGCTCATAAGAAGCAATGATTGCCCTCCCACTTCATTTGTAAACGCCGCTTCCATCATGCCCGAGAATGCAAGGTGAGATGTGGAATCTTGAGGAAAGCACGAAGGATGAGTCCAGCCTAATGATGAACCCGAGACCATCGAGTACTACCTTAAGCACTAAATTAACAAGAAAACCATTGCAAACCAAGTAAACAACTTTAGGTACAATGAAGTTCTTAGGAAGCTCTTGAAGGAAAATGACGGAAGAAGAATACGACGCTTTACCTATGGAACCTCTGTATGAGTTGGTTATAAAAACCGTTAACAAGAAAACGAAACACCAGTGGAATTTCGTGATACCGCTAGTATCGGTGACATGGACAATATAAATGCCTTGGCCGATCAAGGACCGATGTGAACATAATGCCATTGTCAATCTATAATAAGTTAACTAATGAGAAACCAAAGAAACCGACCTTAGACTTTCCTTAGCTAATCATACTTATGTCCACCCGTAGGAATCGTGTTGATGTTCTAATTGAGGTGGCTAACATCGCTTATCCGGTGGATTTCGTGATCATTGATGTTGAGGAAGATAAAACGCATTCTCATTCTTGGGACACCGCTCGGCCACCGCCAAGGCAACCATTAAATGCGGAGATGGCATCATGATACTCAAAAGCGGGAAGGGTACGCTAGGATACCCATCGTCCCAAGATATCCTCTTAAGATCATGGAAATGATTACGGGTGGAAATCGAAAAGCCCGGATAACAATGTTAAGAAGAAGAAGAATGACCGGGAAAAGGGCTTAGAGACTTTATGGTTCAAGGATTGTATGCGACATTGTGGAAACCCGATAAAAGTTAGAAGCAATCCCACCTCATTACCTAAGGTACAAAAGGACCCTAAGGAATTTCTAAAGGAGAAAAAGTGCTCTTGTATAGATCTCGGATAAGGGCATTACGAGGAAGAAACAAACCAAGATGGTTTGGGCCTTTCACGCTAAGGAGACCAATTTAAAAGATAAAACCGTCGCCATAATTT